>NW_026847993.1:3915091-3983318 GCF_025583915.1 Anolis sagrei ordinatus | reverse complement strand
GCAGGCAGATGTAGCTAGGAGACACATGTTTTTAAAGTCTCTTCCTCAGTCCCCTTCCTCCTCTTAGCTGGCTTGGGAGGGGGAGAGTAGCAGCAGGATTTCTCCTTCTCCTCCTGAGGTGGCAGGCAGATGTAGTAAGCAACAGCCAGGAGACAGGTGTTTTTAAAGACTCTTCCTCAGTCCCCTTCCTCCTCTTAGCTGGCTTGGGAGGGGGAGAGTAGCAGCAGGATTTCCTCCTTCTCCTCCTGAGGTGGCAGGCAGATGTAGTAAGAAACAGCCAGGAGACAGGTGTTTTTAAAGTCTTTTCCTCAGTCCCCTTCCTCCTCTTAGCTGGCTTGGGGCGGGGGAGAAGCAGCAGGCTTTCCTCCTTCTCCTCCTGAGGTGGCAGGCAGATGTCCCTCAGTCCCCTTCCTCTTCTTAGCTGGCTTGGGAGGGGGAGAGTAGCAGCAGGATTTTCTCCTTCTCCTCCTGAGGTGGCAGGAAGATGTAGTAAGCAACAGCCAGGAGACAGGTGTTTTTAAAGTCTTTCCTCAGTCCCCTTCCTCTTAGCTGGCTTGGGGCGGGGGAGAAGCAGCAGGCTTTCCTCCTTCTCCTCCTGAGGTGGCAGGCAGATGTAGTAAGAAACAGCCAGGAGACAGGTGTTTTTAAAGTCTCTTCCTCAGTCCCCTTCCTCCTCTTAGCTGGCTTGGGAGGGGGAGAGTAGCAGCAGGCTTTCCTCCTTCTCCTCCTGAGGTGGCAGGCAGATGTAGTAAGAAACAGCCAGGAGACAGGTGTTTTTAAAGTCTTTTCCTCAGTCCCCTTCCTCCTCTTAGCTGGCTTGGGGCGGGGGAGAAGCAGCAGGCTTTCCTCCTTCTCCTCCTGAGGTGGCAGGCAGATGTAGTAAGAAACAGCCAGGAGACAGGTGTTTTTAAAGTCTCTTCCTCAGTCCCCTTCCTCCTCTTAGCTGGCTTGGGAGGGGGAGAGTAGCAGCAGGATTTCCTCCTTCTCCTCCTGAGGTGGCAGGCAGATGTAGTAAGCAACAGCCAGGAGACAGGTGTTTTTAAAGTCTCTTCCTCAGTCCCCTTCCTCCTCTTTGCTGGCTTGGGAGGGGGAGAGTAGCAGCAGGATTTCCTCCTTCTCCTTCTGAGGTGGCAGGCAGATGTAGTAAGCAACAGCCAGGAGACAGGTGTTTTTAAAGTCTCTTCCTCAGTCCCCTTCCTCTTAGCTGGCTTGTGGGGTGGGGGAAGCAGCAGGCTTTCCTCCTTCTCCTCCTGAGGTGGCAGGCAGATGTAGTATTGCTGGGGGGAGGGGCTCCCAACCAATGACCCAGGAGACATAGTGGAAATCTGTCTTCCTTAGGATTCTTTTCATATCTTTTTGTCACATAGACATTGGAACGCTCATGGAATAATAATTATTTTTCTTCTCTTCCTCCGGCAGGTTCAATTTTATTTACAACTGAATTTCCTGAAGTGTGTAGTAGAAGCCGTCTCTGTGAGAACGGCTTTACGATGTAGAAGAGAAAACACGACGCAAGGATTTCTTTTCTTTTTTTTATGTCTCTTCCCTCCCCGTTTCCTCCCCTCTTCCCCCGAACTTTCTACCGTCTGAATAGGAAAGTGAACCTTGACTGTTTAGATAGTGGAACGACGAGTGTAATTGCGTTTTAATCACCTATGTTGTAATAGTCACCTGACTTTTTTTTTTACAATAACATTAAACAAAATGGACTTCACTCCTTTGTGATGTGTTTGTTTATTTATTTATTTGCTATATTTGTATACTGCCCGTCTCAGCCTTCCGGAGACTTGAGGCGGTTTACAAGGCAAAATTCAATGCCACCAAGAACACAATTACAATATAAAACGTCAACATCAATAAAATCATAACACTGTAATAAAACATTATTCAATAAATACTCATTAAAACAATGTCCAGTCCTGTCATGTAGTTGTCCCGTTCTTATGTCCGTTACTCAGTATTCGCAAATACCTGCTCATATAGCCATAATAATAATAATAATAATAATAATATAATTTAGGGCTTTGTAGGTGATGACCTGTACCTTGAATTGGGACCGGAAAATAAATGGCAGCCAGTGGAGCTCCTTAAAAATGGGAGTCACGCGCTCCTTATGACTTCTATCGTTGGTGGGGTTCTGAATGCTCTTTGATTGTAGGTGAACTATAAATCCCAGCAACTACAACTCCCAAATGTCAAGGTCTATTTCCCCCAAACTCTTATCAGTGTTCACATTTGGGCATATTCCAGTGTTCACATTTAGGCATATTGAGTATTTGTGCCAAGTTTGGTCCAGATCCATCATTGTTGAGTCCACAGTGCTCTCTGGATGTAGGTGAACTACAACTCCAACTCAAGGTCAATACCCACCAAACCCTTCTAGTGTTTTCTGTTGGTCATGGGAGTCCTGTGTGCCAAGTTTGGTTCAATTCCATCATTGGTGGAATTCAGAATGCTCTCTGATCATAGGTGAACTATAAATCCCAGCAATTACAACTCCCAAATTTGGTCCAGTGAATGAAAATACATCCTGCATGTCAGATATGACCAACAGTATTTCTGTTGGTCATGGGGATTCTGTGTGGGAAGTTTCGCCAGTTCTATTGTTGCTGGGGTTCAGAATGCTCTTTGATTGTAGGTGAACTATAAATCCCAACAACTACAACTCCCAAATGACAAAATCTTTGTTTTTTTTTAAGTGAAGGACATACATTGGGTTGTTAGGTGTCTTGTGTCCATATTTGATGTCAATTCGTCCAGTTGTTTATGAGTTATGTTAATCCCACAAACGAACATTATATTTTTATTTATATAGATTTATTCATTTACCGTACTTGTATACTGCCTTTCTCAGCCCGCAGGCGACTCAAGGCAGTTAACAGGGCAAAATTCAATGTTTACAATATCTTAAATACAATTAAAACATATAATAAAAACTAATCAATAAAATATAAATTCATAGTGTCTCCTTGTTAAAAACATCCGGACTCATTGTCTAGTCGTTCCATTTTCCTGTGTCAGTTACTCTGCATTTGCAAACCCTTGTTCAAAAAGCCACGTCTTGACTTTTTTTCCGGAACATTAAAATGGAGGTTGCCAATCTAATATCTATAAAGAGGGCGTTCCACAGCCGAGGGGCCACCACCGAGAAGGCCCTGTCTCTCGTCTCCGCTAAACATACTTGTGACAAAGGCGGTAACGAGAGCAAGGCCTCCCCAGACGATCCTAAGGTCCTAGATCAGTGGTTCTCAACCTTCCTAAATCTGCAACCCCATAATACAGGTCCTCATGTTGTGGTGACCCTCAACCATAAAATTATTTGCGTTGCTACTTCATAACTATAATTTTGCTACTGTTATGAATCATAATGTAAATATCTGATATGAAGGATTATCATTCCCAGGACCAAATTTGACACAAATACCCGAATATTGGGGGTTGGTAGGTGGGTTATTTTGTCATTTGGGGAGTTGTAGTTGCTGGGATTTATAGTTCACCTAAAATCAAAGAGCATTCTAAACTCCGCAAACGATAGAGTTGAACCAAACTTGGCACACAGAGCTTCCATGACCAAGAGAAAATACTGGAAGTGTTTGGGGAGGCATTGACCTTGAGTTTGGGAGTTGTAGTTCACCTACATCCAAAGAACACTGTGGACTCAAAACAATATGGATCTGGATCAAAATTGGCATGAATGCTCAATAATGTGAACACTAGTGGAGTTTGGGAAAAAGAGACTTGACATTTGGGAGTTGCAGTTCCTGGGATTTATAGTTCACCTCCAATCAAAGAGCACTCTGAACCCCACCAATGATAAAATTGGGCCAAACTTCCCACACAGAACCCCCATGACCAACAAAAAATACTGTGTTTTCTGATGGTCTTTGGCAACCCCTCTGACACCCCTCATGACCCCTCCAAGGGTCCCAACCCCCAGGTTGAGAAACACTGTCCTAGATGGTCCATAAGGGGAGATGCGTTCGGACATGTAAGTTGGGCCAGAACCATTTAGGTTCAAAACATAATCCAAATCAATCCATTGCGGTCCACTAAAACATCCTTTTCCCAGTTGATCCATTTATTTTCCAAAAGGTCCGGAAGGAGGGGGTGGATCTAATATCATTGGGGAGAGAGTTTCACAGCTGAGGGGCCACCACGGAGAAGGCCCTGTCTCTTGTCCCCACAACCGCAAAGGGAGGTGGGACCGAGAGCAGAGCCTCCCCAGAAGATCTTAATGTGGTTTGTATAGGGAGATACATCTGGACATATTGTGATTCAATTGCGGTGCCCAGAATTGGACGTAGTGTGATTATACGTGTGGTGACGAAACAGGAAAATTGCATTCAGATGGCCATTCGGCTTCTATTTACAAGCCCCCAAATACACAATGTGTTTTAAAGCCAGGAGCAGAATTTTTTTTTAAGTGACCCAACATTATTTCCAGATTGGAAGAAAACGTGCTCTCAGGGCAGAAAACGAAAGGTCAGGAAATTCCGGTGAGGTGGATGGTTACGTGCCGTACGTTGCCTTATCTGCCGTAAGTGCTGTCTGTGGTTTGCCAAAACAATCCTGTTCAACCTGAGGTTTGCTCTTGCCATAGGTGGCTGGAACAACGTCTGAGAAAATCTTAGGAGCTCGACGCAGGGAAACGGGTGGATGTTGCGGGAGATTGGAATCGGCAAAAATTACAGGAATCTTTCAAATGCCTGGGTGTTTTAGAGGTTTTGAGTCCCCTGTTTTTAGAAGTTATAATAGGCAGATAGATGACAAATAAATGATATTTATGGAGGGATGTTCCTGTATCAGTCTTGTTTTTAGCAGTTATAATAGATAGATAATAAGAGATGATAGATAGATAGATAGATAGATAGATAGATAGATAGATAGATAGATAGATAGATAGATAGATGGATTATTATCTATTATCTAAATGACAGATAATAGAGGGATTATTACCTATTATGTAAATGACAGATAATAGATATATAGATAGATAGATAGATAGATAGATAGATAGATAGATAGATAGAGGGATTATTTATTATCTAAATGTGAGATAATAGATAGATAGATAGATAGATAGATAGATAGATAGATAGATAGATAGAGGGATTATTATCTATTATTGAAATGACAGATAATAAAAGATAGATGGATAGGTAGATAGGTAGATAGATGGATTATTATCTATTATCTAAATGACAGATAATAGATAGATAGATAGATAGATAGATAGATAGATAGATAGATAGATAGACAGACAGACAGACAGACAGAGGGATAGATGTTAGTTGCTCCTGACAAGATAGATAGATAGATAGATAGATAGATAGATAGATAGATAGATAGATAGATAGAGATTATGAAAAATGACAGATAATAGATAGGTAGGTAGGTAGATAGATAGATAGATAGATAGATAGATAGATAGATAGAGGGATTATTTATTATCTAAATGACAGATAATAAATAGATAGATAGATAGATAGATAGATAGATAGATAGATAGAGGGATTATTTATTATCTAAATGACAGATAATAGATAGATAGATAGATAGATAGATAGATAGATAGATAGACAGACAGACAGACAGAGGGATTATTATTTATTATCTAAATGACAGATAATAAATAGATAGATAGATAGATAGATAGATAGATAGATAGATAGAGGGATTATTTATTATCTAAATGTGAGATAATAGATAGATAGATAGATAGATAGATAGATAGATAGATAGATAGAGGGATTATTATCTATTATCTAAATGACAGATAATAGATAGATAGATAGATAGATAGATAGATAGATAGATAGACAGACAGACAGACAGACAGAGGGATAATTTATTATCTAAATGACAGATAATAAATAGATAGATAGATAGATAGATAGATAGATAGATAGAGGGATTATTTATTATCTAAATGACAGATAATAGATAGATAGATAGATAGATAGATAGACAGACAGACAGACAGACAGACAGACAGAGGGATTATTATTTATTATCTAAATGACAGATAATAAATAGATAGATAGATAGATAGATAGATAGATAGATAGATAGAGGGATTATTTATTATCTAAATGTGAGATAATAGATAGATAGATAGATAGATAGATAGATAGATAGATAGATAGAGGGAATGATAGATAGATAGATAGATAGATAGATAGATAGATAGATAGATAGATAGATAGATAGGCTAGAAGGATAGATAGATAGATAGATAGATAGATAGATAGATAGATAGAGGGATTATTTATTATCTAAATGATAGATAATAAATAGATAGATAGACAGTCAGATAGATAGTGGGATTATCATCTATTATCTAAATGACAGATAATAGATAGATAGATAGAGGGATTATTACCTATTATGTAAATGACATAATAGATAGAGAGATAGAGGGATTATTATCTATTACCTAAATTACATAATAAATAGATAGATTATTATCTATTATCTAAATGACATAATAAATAGATCTATTATCTATTAACTAAATTACATTTACTTTATTATTTATTTACTTTGCTTATATACCGCTGTATCTCAAGCCCGAAGGCGACTCACAGCGGTTCACAAACAGTAAAAACAGTAGAAACAGCAGTGGTTCCATACAACATATAACAATTGACTTAACACATTATCCATAAATTACCAATAAGCAATTACAATGCACAATTATTACAAAAAACAACCGTACCCAATCTTCTCATCATCCAAGCGTAGTCCAGGTTCGTCGTCCATTGTTCCATTCCTATGTTCCATTACCAGATTGCACTAAATTACTCAAACGCCTGCACAAACATCCAGGTCTTCACCTTTTTGCGGAATACAATTAGAGATGGTGCTAGTCTAATGTCCGTAGGAAGGGCGTTCCACAGCCGAGGAGCCACCACCGAGAAGGCCCTATCTCTCGTCCCCGCCAGCCGTGCTTGAGAAGCAGGCGGGATCGAGAGCAGGGCCTCCCCGGAAGATCTCAAAGTCCTGGTGGGTTCATAGGCAGAGATGCGGTCAGATAGGTAGCTTGGGCCGGAACCGTTTAGGGCTTTAAAGGCCAACGGCAGCACTTTGAATTCAGCCCGGTAGCAGATCGGTAGCCAGTGGAGTTGGCGCAACAGGGGGGTTGTATGCTCCCTGCGCTCCGCTCCTGTTAAAATCATGGCTGCCGAGCGTTGGACTAGTTGGAGCTTCCGAGCTCTTCAAAGGCAACCCCACGTAGAGAGCGTTGCAGTAGTCTAAACGGGATGTAACCAGAGCGTGGACTACCGTGGCCAAGTCAGACTTCCCAAGGTACGGGCGCAGCTGGCGCACAAGCTTTAGCTGTGCAAATGCTCCCCTGGTCACCGCCGAAACCTGGGGTTCCAGGCTCAGCAATGAGTCCAGGGTCACACCCAAGCTGCAAACCTGCGTCTTCAGGGGGAGTGCGGCCCCATCCAACACAGGCTGTAACCCTATGCCCTGTTCGGCCTTGCGACTGACCAGGAGTACCTCTGTCTTGTCTGGATTCAATTTCAATTTGTTCGCCCTCATCCAGACCGTCACAGCGGCCAAGCACCGGTTCAGGACCTGGACAGCCTCCTTAGTAGCAGGTGGAAAGGAGGGACAGAGTTGGACATCATCCGCGTACAGATGACACCGTACCCCGAAACTCCGGATGATCTCCCCAGCGGCTTCATGTAGATGTTAAACAACATGGGAGACAATATTGAGCCCTGAGGAACCCCACAAGACAATGGTTGTGGGGTTGAACAGGTGTCCCCCAACAACACCTTCTGAGATCGACCCTCCAGGAATGAGCGGAGCCACTGTAAAACAGTTCCTCCAAGACCCATTCCCGCGAGGCGTCCCAGAAGGATACCGTGGTCGACGGTATCGAAGACCGCTGAGAGGTCCAGCAGCACCAACAGGGACACACTCCCCCTGTCGAGCTCCCGGCGCAGATCATCCACTAAGGCGACCAAGGCTGTCTCGGTACCATGCCCCGGCCTAAAGCCAGACTGTGCCGGGTCCAGATAATCCGTGTCTACCAAGAATGCCTGGAGTTGTGAGGCCACCACACGTTCCATGACTTTGCCCAAGAAGGGGAGATTGGAAACAGGCCGAAAGTTGTCAAATTTAGTGGGGTCCAGTGATGGTTTCTTCAACAGCGGCTTTATAATAGCCTGTTTTAGGCTCGCTGGAATCGTGCCTTCCCGAAGGGAGGCATTAACCACCACCGTTACCCACTCAGCCAATCCCCCTCTGGCCTCTTTAGAAGCCAGGATGGGCAGGGGTCCAGGATGCATGTGGTTGGCCTCATTCCTCCAAGTATCTTGTCCACATCCTCGGGTTTCACCAATTGAAATGAATCCATCAAAACTGGACAAGCAGGTGCTCGTGTTACATCCTCAGAGACTGCCATTAACATGGTATCCAGACCAGAACGGATCAAAGCGACTTTGTCTGCAAAGAACTGAGCAAAAGCTTCACAGCGAGAAGTCGAATCGTCAGGGTTCCCACCTTGAGTGGTGGGATTTAAAAGGCCTCTGACAATTCGGAACAGCTCAGCCGGACGGTTCTTTGCAGACGCAATAGTGGCCGCAAAGAAGGCCTTCTTTGCGGCTTTTATTGCCGCGGCATATGCCCTTAAAAAGGACACAAACCGTGTTCGATTTGGCTCACTCGGATCCGAACGCCACACGCTCTCTAGTTCCCTCTTCCTTCGCTTCATCACTGCCAGCTCCTCAGTAAACCAAGGGGCTGGTTTAGCTCGGCTACTTGAGAGGGGACGTGCCGGAGCGATCATGTCAATTGCCCTAGTCATCTCCCCATTCCAGAGAGCGACCAGGGCCTCGACAGGATCACCTACCGAGGTGGCGGGAAATCCCCCAAGAGCCGTCAGGAATCCATCCGGATCCATAAGCCTCCTGGGGCGGACCAACTTAATGGGTCCTCCACCTCTGCAGAGGTTAGGGGGCGCAGTGAGCCTAAATCTGACCAGGAAGTGGTCGGTCCATGGCAACGGAGAGATGGTCAGCTCCTCGACCCCACCTTCCTCCCATCCCTGGCAGAAAACCAAGTCCAATGTATGTCCTGCACTATGAGTGGGGCCAGATACTTGCTGGGACAGCCCCATGGTTGCCATGGCAGACATGAAGTCCTGAGCCGCTCCTGAAAGGGCCGCCTCGGCATGGACATTGAAGTCCCCCAGCACAAGGAGCCGCTGGGATTCCAATGCCAGGCCTGAGACCACCCCCGCTAGCTCAGGTAAGGAGACTGTAGTGCAGCGAGGTGGGCGGTACACTAACAGAATCCCTATTCTGTCCCGGTCACCCAACCTCAAGTGGACACATTCAAAATTATGCCACTTTGAATCCCACCCATTGGAAGAAAAGCAGGATAAAATAATAATAGTAATAGCAATTTAATTAAATTCCGATTGAGGTTTCTGCGTTTGAACCTGCCACTTTTGGACTCTCGCTTGTTGAGGCGTTCCAGCGAGTGTCTCTGTAGATCTTAGAAAACTATTTCTTGATTTAAGCCGTTGACGTGCTGGCTGATACACAAACAAGGAATGAGCTGGAGATGTCTCTGCCTTGGTCCTTTTACTATTGGCTGCTACTTCCCGGCGGATGTCAGGTGGTGTGATACCGGCTAGAACGTGTAATTTCTCCAGTGTGATTCTAAGAATCCCTCATTGAACCTTTACAATACCTACCATAGCACATAAGTATACATGCCACACCGCTCCATAATACCCACATAAAGTCTATCACACTTTCCTTCCACTTGTCCCATTCTTTATTCTTGCCACCTATAATACACTGCCCATTCCCTAAATACACGTCAAGCACTCATCATCACTATTCACTTTTAATATTTCCCACTACTTTGCTTCAAAAGTACCTAGATCAATCAATCCTACTCTTCGTTAATTTAACGCTTGGCTTAATTTTAAAAATTAATCTTTTCTGCCTTTTGTTCCTTTCATTACCTAAATCCGCGTTTACGAACTTACTAATCATCTTTCTTCCTTTCGTCCTTCTCCAATCACTCCTCCATCCTGACCTCTCCCTTTCCCATTTATTCCTTTATCCTCCGGCCCCCTGTATTTTCGTCCTTTCCTCACGATCCTGCAATATGTCGTATCCTACTTCCATAATCATACTACATTCTGTTCTTTACTTTCCCTCATTACTAATTCTCACTTCCTTCCCTTTCCTTCCTAATCTCCTCATTCTTCCTTTCCTGCCACTTCTCCATAATCTTACCTCATTTCTCCCTACTCCTGCCTTCCCTTGCCTTACATTACTATCTTTTGACTTACAGTATACAATCTACTCCACTATCATCTTCACTTCCTTCGCATTTAGTCCTGCACACTTTAATACCTACCTTAATTCTCACACACAAACCGCTATAGTCACTTTCTTGTCAGCTCGCTGTTCATTTCCTTTACCTATACCTACACATAATCATCCTTATCTTCTTTCTCTGTCTGTTCCGTCCTCAATTGTCAACCATCCTACTTCCTCCTTCAATTTGTATTCTCCTTCTTCCATAATCCCATGAGTCCTTTGTTCCTTCCCTTGATGTTCCTTCCTCTTGCCTTCCCTTCTTCTTCCCCCTAATCCTCCTTCCTCATTTTAATTTACTTCTTTACTGTAATTTCTCCATTACTTCCATTAACAGCATTATTATGAGCGTCGACTCTCCACTTTCTTGTTGAACAATTGTGTTCAAGCCGACTTAAATCATCTATCGTGCCAATCAAGCCTTCTTTCCAGACTTGTAACATTCCAGTGCCACACTTGCCATCAGCTAGTTCCCACGGCGCATTCATGCAATTAGTCCCCCAAATCATCACCTTCGCCTTGATTCATATTCCATCTCTGCTCATTACCTGTCCTTCCACTAACGCCTGCGTTCCTGTCGTTCGTGTCAACTTCTGTCTTAATCACCATCACTATCTTCCCTTCCACATTGCCCAATACGCCCAATTCCTTACATACTTCTTGACTTTCACATTTCATAGCGCATAGTGACAATACCCTCAGAATCATGCTACTGCTATTCTGTGTCCTTTTATATGAGGCTACATCCTTTCCTATACCTCCACGCAATCCCAGATCTCCTAACTCATTACTTCATTTCTCTCCGTTCCTCCTTCTTCCTTTACAATTCCATAATACTGGCTTCCTTCCAAATTCTTCCCTTTCGTTCGCGCCTTTCTAGTCACAAAACTCCTTCCTTCCTTCCTTCTTTTTTCCTTTCTATTCCTTCCTTCCCTCATCCTGCTTCCTTCGTTCTTCCCTTTCTGTTCCTTCCAGCTTTCCTCTCCTTTCCCTTTCTTTCCTTCCTTCCTTCCTTAATCCTCCTTCCTCCCTTTCTAATTCCTTCCCTTCTCCTCCTCCCTTCCTTCTCGTCAGCGGCGGCGCTTCCCCGTCACAAGGCCGCATTCCTCCTCCTCCTCCTCCTCTGTCTCTGTCTCTCCGGGGGCGGCGCTCGTGGTTGGCCAGCCGAGCGGGCGGAGGGCGTGGGGAGGCGAGCGCGGGGCTGACCAGGCCCAACAGGCCTCCTTCCTCCCTCACAGCCTTCCTCCCTCTTGGCCCGCCAGCCATGCCGCTGCTGTTCCTGGAGCGCTTCCCGTGGCCCAGCCTGCGCAGCTACGCCGCCCTCAGCGCCTTGGCCCTCCTGGGCAGCGCCCTCAGCGCCTACCGCGCCCTCCAGGCCGGCGAGGCCGGGCCAGGCGGCGGGGAAGGCGGGCGCGAGGAGCAGGAAAGGCCGCGGCGCCAAGAGGCCTCCGCAGAGACACCGGGCCCCTCCGCCCTCGACGTGGCCGCCTTCCTCCTCTCCGACAGCCTCTGCGTCTGGGTAAGAAGGACACACACCATCATCTCAGATGGATCATAATAATACATTTCAATAATAATAATAATCAAATATACTAGCTAATAATAATAATAATAATACATTTCAATAATAACAATAAAATGAAATAATAACTTTCAGGAACAATAATAGATTTTAATACCAATACTATAGTTTAATATTTACAAAATAACAATAATAAATTTCAATAATAATAATAGATTTTAATAATAATACTACAAATTAATATTTACAATACAATAATAATAAATTTCTGTCATCATAATAATTGTTAATGATAGTAGACAAGTAGTAATTTTTATTGATTAGCCCTTAGGCCATATCACAATAAGAAACAGAGCAACAAGGCCTGACAAGACCTGATCACACTCCACGTAGAAAGTTAAAATAAGACACTTATAATAATACAGTAAATACATATGATAAGACATGATAAAACTGATAAACTGACAGGTTCGCAGTTTGGGTGTGACCCTGGACTCATCGCTGAGCCTGGAACCCCAGGTTTCGGCGGTGAACAGGGGAGCATTTGCACAGCTAAAGCTTGTGCGCCAGCTGCGCCCGTACCTTGGGAAGTCTGACTTGGCCACGGTAGTCCACGCTCTGGTTACATCCCGTTTAGACTACTGCAACGCTCTCTACGTGGGGTTGCCTTTGAAGACAGCTCGGAAGCTCCAACTAGTCCAACGCTCGGCAGCCATGATTTTAACAGGAGCGGAGCGCAGGGAGCATACAACCCCCCTGTTGCGCCAACTCCACTGGCTACCGATCTGCTACCGGGTTGAATTCAAAGTGCTGGCGTTGGCCTTTAAAGCCCTAAACGGTTCCGGCCCAAGCTACCTATCTGACCGCATCTCTGCCTATGAACCCACCAGGACTTTGAGATCTTCCGGGGAGACCCTGCTCTCGATCCCACCTGCTTCTCAAGCTCGGCTGGTGGGGACGAGAGATAGGGCCTTCTCGGTGGTGGCTCCTCGGCTGTGGAACGCCCTTCCTACGGACATTAGACTAGCACCATCTCTAATGGTATTCCGCAAAAAGGTGAAGACCTGGATGTTTGTGCAGGCGTTTGAGTAATTTAGTGCAATCTGGTAATGGAACATAGGAATGGAACAATGGACGACGAACCTGGACTACGCTTGGATGATGAGAAGATTGGGTACGGTTGTTTTTCGTAATAATTGTGCATTGTAATTGCTTATTGGTAATTTATGGATAATGTGTTAAGTCAATTGTTATATGTTGTATGGAACCACTGCTGTTTCTACTGTTTTTACTGTTTGTGAACCGCTGTGAGTCGCCTTCGGGCTTGAGATACAGCGGTATATAAGCAAAGTAAATAAATAAAATAAATAAATAAATAAATATGATAAGACATGATAAAACTAATAAACTGATCAAGCTGAGTATATACATCATATTTCATTATCACCCCTACAATTTACCCCAATCAGCCCTACATATGTGGTTCTCAGACGTATTGTTTTGCTTAAGTACAGAGCTGTTTTATATGTTATTTTTGGGTCTTGGCCACACATAAAATATGTTGTTCTGATGTGAGAATCCCAATACATTGTCCGTTTGACATATGGACCAAGGTGGAAGTCTCTCACCTTTTGATACAATTTGCAATCAAACAATATGTGTGCCATATCCTCAATTTCAGGTGCCCCGCAGATACAACTCCGTTCATTATAAGGGATGCTGTTAAATCTCCCGTATAGTTAATGATAGTACATTTCCATAATTTCAATACTAATAATAAAATGGAATCATAATAGCAATAACTTTCAATAATAATAATAATAATAATAATAGAGTTTAATAATGACACTACAATTTAATACTTAATAATAATTAATAAATTATAATTTATAATAATAAATATTAAGACGGCTCGGAAACTTCAATTGTTCCAGCGGGCAGCAGCTAGGATGCTAACTGGAGCTCATTATCAAGAGAGGTCTACCCCTCTGTTTAAGGAGCTCCACTGGCTGCCATTTATTTTCCGAGCCCAATTCAAGGTGCAGGTGCTCACCTACAAAGCCCTGAACGGTTTGGGACCACCCTACCTGCGTGACCGCATCTCCATCTACGAACCCACACGCTCGCTCCGGTCATCTGGGGAGGCCCTGCTCGTGATCCCACCTACGTCGCAAGCGCGCTTGGTGGGGACACGGGACAGGGCTTTCTCTGTGGCGGCCCCCCGACTTTGGAATGCCCTTCCAAAAGAGCTTCGTCAGGCCCCTACTCTAGCAGTTTTCAGAAGGAACCTAAAAACTTGGCTGTTCCGATGTGCCTTCGCAGATTAGGAATCCCCCATCCCAAGTCCTAGAAGCACTTTAGCACAACCAATGTTGCTGCACACCGCACTTTTAATCCTACGTTCCTCCTGCCATCTCAGCACTTTTAACCCTGTACCAGTGGTTCTCAACCTGGGGTCCCCAGATGTTTTTGGCCTTCAACTCCCAGAAATCCTAACAGCTGGTCAACTGGCTGGGATTTCTGGGAGTTGTAGGCCAAAAACATCTGGGGACCCCAGGTTGAGAACCACTGCTGTACCCCATTGCGCCGGCCGAACCAGTTTTAATAGTGTCTTGATGTATTGATGTATTGTCATTGTTGTTATTTTGCTTAACTGTTTTGATTTGCTTTGTTTATTGTTGTGTTATGTTTTTCTATTGTATTGTGTTTTGAGGCTTCGGCCCGTGTAAGCCGCATCGAGTCCTTCGGGAGATGCTAGCGGGGTACAAATAAAGTTAATAATAATAATAATAATAATAATAATAATAATACATTTCAATAATAACAATAAAATTGAATAATAACAATAACTTTCAGTAATAGATATTATTAAAGTACTAATACAATAAAATTAAATAATAAGAATAACTTTCAATAATAATAACAATATTATTATTATAGTACTAATACTAGAATTTAATATTTACAGTGTAATAATAAATTTCAATAATAATAATAATAATAATAGTTAAGAATACATTTCAGTTATAATAAAATTGAATAACAATAACTTTCAATGATAACAGATTTTAATAATGATACTACAATTTAATATTTACAATAGAATAATAATAATATTTCTGTCATAATAATTGTTTATAATAATACATTTCAATAATTTCAATAATAATGATAAAATGGAATAATAATAGTAATAATAGCAATAACTTTCAATAATAATAATAGATTTTAGTAATGACATTACAATTTAATATTTACAATAGAATAATAATAAATTTCAATAATAATAATAGTTAATAATACATTTCAATAATAACAATAAAATTGAATAGTAATAACTTTCAATAATAATAGATTTTAATAATGATACAATTTAATATTTACAATATAATAATAATAAATTTCTGTCATCACAATAATTGTTAATGATAGTACATTTCAATAATTTCAATAATAATAATAAAATGGAATCATAACAGCAATAACTTTCAATAATAATAATAATAATAATAATAGATTTTAATAATGATACTACAATTTAATATTTACAATATAATAATAATAAATTTATGTCATAATTGTTTATAATAATACATTTCAATAATTTCAATAAAAATAATACAGTGGAATAATAATAGCAATAACTTTGAATAATAATAATCGATTTTAATAATAACACTACAATTTAATATTTACAATATAATAATAATAATAGTTAATACATTTCAGTAATAACAAAATTGAATAATAACAAAGATTTTCAATAATAATAATAGATTTTAATAATGATACTACGATTTAATATTTACAATATAATAAGTTTCAATAATAATAATAGTTAATAATACATTTTAATAATAATAAAATAGAATATTAATAACAATAATTTTCAATAATAATATTTTGATAATAACATATTTTAATAATAATAATAATAATAATAATACAATTTAATATAATAATAGATTTTAATAATAATAATAATAATAATGATGAATTCTCCCCAATTGCTGATCAATTTCTCTGTCTGCTGTGTGTCATAGAGAAGAATAGGAAAGGGTTAAGGGAGAGGCAGTGGGCGGGGTCATGCAAATTCCACACCAATTGAGAGAGTAAGAAACACTGGGATGTCTGTGGTGGAGGGAACCCATAAAATCTAGGATGGAATTGTCCCTGTATGAAAGCCTTCACCTGAGTGGTGGGCAGTGTGGTGTTTGTGGAGGACATTGGTAGGGCTCTTGGCCATGTTTATGGTGCTCCCTATAACCTGCAATGTGATTGGAGGGAGGGCCATTGGTGGCTCCTGAGTGTTTGGAGTGTTTGTTTGTGGAGGCAGGAGTTTGTCTGTGTAAGTGGACACCCCAGCATACATGCATATTTTTTCACTTTTATTATGTGTATACATTTATACACCCTGCTCTTCTCACCCCGAAGGGGACTCAGAGCGGCTTACAGATTATGGCAACAATTCAGTGCCGCAACCTACACACAACAATAAATATAACATCAAATTATAAAACAATTAAAACATATAATATAATATTTTGTATATACATATAATATTTATAATATAATGTAATACAATATAATACTACTAATAATGATGCAATATTATAATTATATATTTTATATTACATGTAATATTACTAACAACATTGCAATATAATGGTATAGTACAATATCTATATATATAAATTTCCTCCTGGCGTCGTATGAGGAAACAAAACTCCAAAACCCCTCCACAGAACTCCACCAAACTTCCCATGCCCCAAGGGCAACCAACAAGGTACAAACTAAGCCACTCAGAAATGAAAAGCACACAACAACAACCACAAAAAACGGCAAAACAACTGAGCATGCGCACTGGCGCAAACTCCATGGCGCGCGCACACACATGGCCCCTCACCCCCCCCCCCCCGCGCGGCACACACACGCGCGCGCACCCCCAACCCCCCGCCGCCGCGGCACACACGCGCGCGCGCGCGCCCCCTCTCCCCCCTCCGGCGCGGCACACACACGCGCGCGCACGCGCCCCCTCACCCCCCTGGCACGGCACACACGCACACATGCGCGTGCGTGCCCCCTCACACACCCCGGCGCGGCACACATGCGCGCGCGCACCCCCTCTCCCCCCCTCCGGTGCGGCACACGCGCGCGCGCGCGTGCGCCCCCTCACTCCCCTGTGCGGCACGCGCGCGCGCGCCCCATCCCCCCTCCCCTCCTCCCTCCCCTCTCACGTTACCCCCAAGCCACGCCCCTTCTAACCCCATCCCCCCTCCCCTCCTCCCTCCCCCCTCCTCACGTTCAAATCACCCCTGACAGGAGAGAAAGAGGGAGGGAAAGAAAGAAAGAAGGAAGGAAGGAATGAGGTAGAAAAGGAAGAAAGGAGAGAAAGAGGGAGGGAAAGAAAGAAGGAAGGAATGAGGTAGAAAAGGAAGAAAGGAGAGAAAGAGGGAGGGAAAGAAAGAAGGAAGGAATGAGGTAGAAAAGGAAGAAAGGAGAGAAAGAGGGAGGGAAAGAAAAAGGGGGAGGAAGGAAAGTTAGAGAAAGAAGGAAGGAGAGAAGGAAAGAAAAAAGGGAAAGAAGGAAGGAAAGAAGGAGCGAAGGAAGGGGGGAAGATGTAGAGAAAGAGGGAGGGAAGGAAAGATGGAAAGAGAGAAGGAAGAAAAGAGAGACTGCAGAAGAGAAAAAGGAAGAAGGAAGGAAAGAGGGAGCGAAGGAAGGGGATAAAATGTAGAGAAAGAGGCAGGGAAGGAAAGAAGGAAAGAGAGAAGGAAGAAAAGAGAGACACCAGAAGAGAAAGAAAAAGGGGGAAGGAAGGAAAGCGAAAGAGAAGGAAGGGAGGAGAGAAGGAAAGACGGGAAGGAAGGAAGGAAACAGGGAGTGAAGGAAGGAGGGAAGGAAGGGGAGATAGGGGGAAGGTTGGCCACAGCAACGCGTGGCAGGGCACAGCTAGTAGTAATATATAATACCGTTGTTGTACTCTGCTAATAATATAATATATTGTATGTATGTATGTATATGTGTGTGTGTGTATATATATGTATATATATATATATATATAGATAGATAGATAGATAGATAGATAGATAGATAGATAGATAGATAGTAAGCTGCTCTGAGTCCCTTTCGGGGTGAGAAGGGCAGCATATAAATGTCGTAATTAAACAGTTAAAACATATAAATACAATAATGCAAATTAAAAACATACAAGGTGCCGAGTCTTGGTTTTCCATACTTCTTGATTTTCCCATAGTCATTGAGGTCAAATTCCATATTGCACTATTCACTAAATGAATGTGTACAAAGACAGGCTTTTCCTGAAAACCAGGAGAGATGGGGCCAGTCTGATGTCACTGGGGAGGGAGTTCCACGGCCGAGAGGCCACTACTGAGAAGGCCCTGTCTCTCGCATTTGCAAAGGGGATGTGACCAAGAGCAGGGCCTCCCCAGCAGATCTTAAGGCTCTAGTTGACTCATAAGGGAAGATGTGTTTGAACAGGCAAGTTGGACCAGAACCGTTTAGGGCTTTATAGGTCAAAGCCAACACTTTATTTATTTAAACTATTTATATTCTGCCCTTCTCACCCCGAAGGGGACTCAGGGTGGAGCACAGTATATATACGGCAAACATTCAATGCCGGAACACAGATTCACATACAATACATAAGCATTAAGAAAACATTTATCAAAATATTAAAATGCACCATTTAAAACTGTCCCAGCCATCTGCATCAAATCTAATTGGCCTGGTCATCTTTCCTATCACTGCTTTATTGCCCTGTTCCCAAAACTTGGTCCCACAGCCAAGTTTTGACCATCCTTCTAAAGGACAGGAGGGAGGGGGCCGACCTGATCTTACCAGGAAGGGAGTTCCAGAGCCGGGGAGCAATCACCGAGAAGGCCCTGTCTCTCGTCCCCACCAATCGTGACTGTGATAATGGCGGGACGGAAAGCAGGGCCTCCTTGGAGGATCTTAATCTCCGCAATGGTTCATAGGGGGAGAGGCATTTGGACAGGTAATTCGGGCCGGGGCCGTTTAGTGCTTTATAGGCCAAAGCCAGCACTTTGAATTGTGCCCGGTAGCAAACTGGCAGCCAGTGGAGCTGGCGTAACATGGGAGTTGTATGTTCCCTGTATGCCACCCTAGTTATTAGCCTGGCTGCCTCTCGTTGGACTATTTGAAGCTTCCAAGCAGTCTTCAAAGGCAACCCCATGTAGAGTGCGTTTCAGTAGTCTATCCTAGATGTAACAAGAGTGTGGACCACCATGGCCATGTCTAATTTCCCAAGGCACGGGCGCAGCTGGCACACAAGTTTTAATTGTGCGAACGCTCCCCTGGCCACCGCTGCAACCTGGGATTCCAGGCTCAGTGATGAATCCAGGAGGACCCCCAAGCTGCGAACCTGTGTCTTTAAGGGGAGTGTGACCCCATCCAGCACAGGTTGTGACCCTATACCCTGTTCAGCCTTGCAACTGACCAGGAGGACCTCTGTCTTGTCTGGATTCAACTTCAATTTGCTTGCCCTCATCCAGACCATCCCAGCAGCCAGGCACCGGTTCAGGACTTGGACAGCCTCCTTAACATCTGGTGGAAACGAGGGATAGAGTTGGACGTCATCTGCATACAGGTGGCATTGAACTCCAAAACTCTGGATGATCTCACCGCTAGTTTGATACAAAAGTATTTTTTTTAAATTAATTGAACAGTTCCACTAAAAATCACAAAAAGCACGGCAAAAGGATAAAAAACATAGTATGCTCCATTAAAAAGTCCTACCTTCACAATCACAATTTTACTTGCCTTTTGCAGGTTACAATAGGATCGGCCGGAGTGGGACATGACTGTTTCCCTGCTTTGTTTATCGCCTTGTTTACTGCAAACATGCCACTTTGACCCCATGTTGACTGTTTGGGTTTCTCTAGCCTTCCTTTATCATCCTCCCAATGCCATTCCTGCTGCAAAACTTTAACTAGAACAAGGACAAAGAGGGAAAAAAGGAGGGTCTAAGGGTACAAAACATCTAATGAAAATTAAACTTTGCTGTCACCTGAAATATGCTTGTAATAGTTCAGTTTTTTAAAAACTCAGTTCTTTTAAGAGCTCAAACCACTGCTGATTCTGTTTACTGTAGTTTTTTTCCTGCAAAAAGTGATCGCGTGGTGTTTGTCTTGTATGTTTACATGCTTAGGCTATCAATTAGTATGGTAGTGCAGCAAAAAAAAAAAGAATGCAAGATGTTACTTTGTGGTGGGCGCAGAAGAAACGTTAAGGCAGTGTTTCTCAACCTGGGGGTCGGGACCCCTGAGGGGGTCGCGAAGGGGTGTCAGAGGGGTCACCAAAGACCATCAGAAAACACAGTATTTTCTGTTGGTCATGGGGGTTCTGTGTGGGAAGTTTGGCCCAATTCTATCAATGGTGGGGTTCAGAACTCTCCTTGATTGTACGTGAACTATTTATTTATTTATTTGCTTTATTTCTATACCGCATTTTTCAGCCTGACAATTTGACTCAATGCTGTTTTAACTATAAATCCCAGTATCCACAACTCCCAAATGTCAAAGTCTATTTTCCCAAAACCCCATCAGTGTTCACATTTGGGTATATTGAGTATCCGTGCCAAGTTTGGTCCAGATCCAGCATTGTTTGAGCCCACAGTGCTCTCTGGATGTAGGTGAACTATAACTCCCAAACTCAAGGTCAATGCCCACCAAACCCTTCCAGTATTTTCTGTTGATCATGGGAGTTCTCTGTGCCAACTTTGGTTCAATTCCATTGTTGGTGGGGTTCAGAATGCTCTTTGTTTACATGTTAACTATAAATCCCAGCAACTACAACTCCCAAATGACAAAATCAACTCCCCCGCCAACCCCACCAGTATTCAAATTTGGGCATACCGGGTATTTGTGCCAAATTTACTCCAGTGAATGAAAATACATCCTGCAGATCATTATTTACATGGCAATTCATAATGTTAGGGTTATGGTTGGGGGTCACCACAGCATGAAGAACTGTATTAAGGGGTCGCGGCATTAGGAAGGTTGAGAACCACTGCGTTAAGGGTTGTTTGTACTACTTAAGATGTTTATTTTCCTGGATGGTACTAGTGGAGTGGAGTCATTGCTGCAGGGCTGGCTGGCATTAATAGCTATGCAGCCTGATGGGTGTTCGGTTACTAAACACTAGGAGTATGCTTGTTTTTACGTAGCTCATGTTTGTCCCAATTGCTTTGGGAGGAAGGTACAGGGTTCACCTAGGTCTAGCTGGCTGTCTTGCCTCCTGAGGCAAACATGCCAAAAAGGGTTGGCGTAGTACTGTGTTTTCATTGGATTGCTGTAGGGCAATGGAGTTGTTAGTAGGTTATCTCTTTCCAAATATCTAGTACTAGCCGTCCCCTGCCACACGTTGCTGTGGCCCAGTCTGGTGATCTGGAAAATAAAGTAATGAGAAAGCGTTGGTTTCTAATATATGCAATTTTTTATGCTTGTGGGTAAACTTGTTGTTTTATGCTTGTTGTTTCTTTGTCAGTGTTGATGTGGAGATTGTCTGGTTTGCCTACTTTGGGATATGTAAAATATTATTGTTCTTCTTTAGGGATCACTTTCAAATCTATGATACTATATCTTTCTGTGTGTGAATCATATCTATCTATATTTATGGCTGGACGGCTCTTTGTCGGGAGGGCTTTGATTACGTTTTCTTGCCCTGGGGAAGGGAGTTGGACTGCATGGCCTTGAGTATTGTCTGTTGGTCATGTGGGTTCTGTGTGGGAAGTTTGCCCCAATTCTGTTGTTGGTGGGTTTCAGAACGCTCTTTGATTGAACTATAAATCCCAGTAACTAAAACTCCCAAATGTCAAGGTATATCCCCCCCAAACTCCATCTGTGTTAATATTTGGGCATATGGAATATTTGTGCCAAGTTTGGTCCAGATCCATCATTGTTTGGGTCCACAGTGCTCTCCGGATGTAGGTGAACTACAACTCCCAAACTCAAGGTCAATTCCCACCAAACCCTTCTGGTGTTTTCTGTTGGTCATGGGAGTCCTGTGTGCCGCGTTTGGTTCAATTCTATCATGCTATTTGATTGTAGGTGAACTATAAATCCCAGCAACTACAACTCGCAAACGACAAAATTAAAAAATTTTGAGTGAAGGACATACATTGGCCTGAAAGGTGTATAGTGTCCAAATTTGGTGTCAATTCGTCCAGTGGGTTCTGAGTTCTGTTATAACCACAACCGAACATTACATTTTTATTTATATAGATGTTGCCGGAAAGAGGGATGGAGGGAAAAACATTGTGCAAAATTATAGTTGTTACATCTAATTGTTCATCTCCATTACCCTTACACACATTAAGTATTGAAATATTACAAATTTGATAGATCCTCTATAAAAGGTACTAGCTGTCCCTTGCCAGGCATTGCTGTGACCAAGTCTGGTGAGCTGGAAAATAAAGTAATGAGAAAAAAATGGTTTCTAATACATATAATTTCTTGATGCTTGTGGGTAAACAGTACTTCTTGTTGTTTCTTTGTCAGTGTTGATGTCGAGATTGTCTGGTTTGCCTACTCTGAAACATGGAACATATTATTGTCCTTTTTTGGGGGTCCCTTTTAAATCTATGATATTCTATCTGTCATATACGTATGTGTGTGTGAATCATACATATATCTCTCTATATCTATGGCAAGATGGCTCTTTGTCAGGAAGGCTTTGATTATGATTTCTTGCCCTGGTGAAGGGAAGTGGGCTGGATGGCCTTTAGGCAGCATTTCTCAACCTGGGGGTTGGGACCCCTGGGGGGAGGTCACAAGGGAGTGTCAGAAGGGTTGCCAAAGACCACCAAAAATACAGTATTTTCTGTTGGTTGTGTGGGTTGTGTGTGGGAGGTTTGGCCCAATTCTGTCGTTGGTAGGGTTCTGAATGATCTTTGATTGTTGGTGAACTATAAATCCCAGCAACTACAACTCCCAAATGTTAAGGTTTGTTTTCCCCAAATTCCACCAGTGTTCACATTTGGGCATATGGAGTATTTATGCCAAGTTTGGTCTAGATCCTTCATTGTTTGAGTCCACAGTGCTCTCTGGATGTAGGTGAACTACAACTCCCAAACTCAAGGTTTATTCCCCCCCAAACCCTTCCAGAATTTTCTGTTGGTTGTGGGAGTGCCAAGTTTGATTCAATTCCATCGTTGGTGGAGTTCAGAATGCTCTTTGATTGTAGATGAACTGTAAATCCCAGTAACTACAAATCCCAAATGACACAATCAATTTTTTTGAGTGATGGTCACTCCTTGGGTAAATAAGTGTCTTGTGACCAAATTTGGTGGTAATTCATCCAATAGCTTTTGAGTTATGTTAATCCCACAGACGAACATTACATTTTTCTTTATATAGACTAGCCATACCTTGCCAGACGTTGCTGTGGCCCAGTCTGTGTATATGTTTTTTATCTGTGTATATATTTGTGTATATGTGTATATAAGTGGTTTTGCGCATGTGTTGTAATGTATTTTTTTTTGGCTTTTAAAGTCTCTTCCGCTGTGTTTTTCAGTGTTTTTATGAGTGATGGTCACTCGTTGGCCTGATAGGTGTATTGTGTCCAAATTTGATGTCAGTTCATCCAGTGGTTTTTGAATTATGTTAATCCCACAAACTAACATTACATTGTATTGTCGAAGGCTTTCAAGGCTGGAATCACTAGGTTCTTGTGGGTTTTTTCGGGCTATAGCGCCATGTTCTAGAGGCATTTCTCCTGACGTTTCGCCTGCTGAGGATGCTTGCCATAGATGCAGGCGAAACGTCAGGAGAAATGCCTCTAGAACATGGCCCTATAGCCCGAAAAAACCCACAAGAACCTAGTAACATTACATTTTTATTTATATAGATGGGCAAACCCAGGCTCGGGGGCCAGATGTGGCCTCTTGGGCTCATTTCTCAGGCCCTCCTCTCTCTCACCATCCTATCCTTCCTTCTTTCTCTTTCCTTTCTCCTTCCCTCCCTCCCTTTCTTCCTTTCCTTCTTCTTTCTCCCTCCTTCCCTTCTTCCTTCCCTTCCACCCATTCGTCCTTCCTTCCTTTTTGTGTGTCATTTTCCAGTGACCTGGACACTGAATGCATCCGTCTCATAAGCTTCACCATCTTACCATAATAGTCCAGTGCTTTCGCAGCTACAAACTTCAGAGATATATGCATGTAAAGGCACCGGAAATGGCGAGAGCAAGGTGTCAGTGTGGTATATAAATAGTTCTCGTTGTGCTTCCTCGTTGAGCCATCCCAGTAATAGCAACACTCAGAGTCTAAGAATCTTACTTTGCCTGTTTCCTGTGATTTAAATAAGTTACAATAGGCAGCAATTGCTGCTTTCTCTGTTACGTAACCGACTCGTCCGTCCTGCACTATGACTGGCAGGCAATAATAATGCTCACGAAGGACCATCTGTATCTGGATAGCAAATTATATTCTACACAACAGTGGGGAAATCCTTGGCAAAGGGATCCTTGTTATCTCTAGGGTTTTGGGATCTCAGTGTAGTTCTGTTTTGTGGGTGATTTTCCCGACATAAATTCACAGATCTGTAGCCATTTTGGTGACTGGAATAGGGGGGAAATTGTTAAAATATTTTAGGAGAGATGTGAAGGCTTCCAATATTTTTAGAAGTGTCTTGCCCAGCAGTTCTCAATCTTCCTAATGCTACAACCCCTTATTGCTACTTCACAACTGTAATTTTGCAACTCTTATGAATCATAATGTAAATATCTGATATGCAGGATGTATTTGCATTCACTGGACCAAATTTGGCACAAATACCAAATTCGCCCAAATTTGAATACTGGTGGGTTGGGGGGGGGGGATTGATTTTGTCATTTCGGAGTTGTAGTTGCTGGGATTTATAGTTCACCTACAATCAAAGAGCATTCTGAACCCCACCAAATAAATATCTTTATTTATATCGATACTTGTATACCGCCCCTATCAGCCCGAAGGTGACTCGAGGCGGTAATGTTCGTTTGTGGGATTAACAGAACTCAAAAACCACTGGACGAATTGACACCAAATTTGGACACAATACACCTCACAACCCAATGTATGTCCTTCACTCAAAATTTTTGATTTTGTCATTTGAGAGTTGTAGTTGCTGGAATTTATAGTTCACCTACAACCGAAGAGCATTCTGAACCCCACCAACGATGGAATTGAACCAAATGTGGCACATAGGACTCCCATGACCAACAGAAAACACTAGAAGGGTTTGGTGGGCATTGACCTTGAGTTTGGGAGTTGTAGGTTACCTACATCCAGAGAGCACTGTGGACTCAAACAATGATAGATCTGGACCAAACTTGGCACGAATACTCAACATGCCCAAATGTGAACACTGGTGGAATTTGGGGGAAATAGACCTTGACATTTGGGAGTTGTAGTTACTAGGATGTATAGTTCGCCTACAATCAAAGAGCATTCTGGACCCCACCAACAATAGAATTGGGCCAAACTTCCGACACAGGACCCCCATGACCAACAGAAAGTACTGTTTCCTGATGGTGTTTGATGACCCCTCTGACACCCCCTGGCGACCGCCTCAGGGGTCCCAACCCCCAGGTTGAGAAACACTGGGCTAGCCTTTTGCTTTCAGACTGAGACTCTCATTCTCTGAGCATATCGTTTTGGAGGTTCATTGCACTCTTCTGCTCCCTTTCTTCTCTGATTTACACACCAGACACTCGAGCCTTCAGTTTGGTTCAGGCCACAGAGCTGAGCGTTATTTATTTCTATTGAAAATGACAGAGTTTGGTTGGCTTCCCACATGTTTCCTTGTCGTTCGGCTGGAGCTCTTATGCAACTCGGGAATCCTGGCAGTCAGCAAAAGGCAGCTCGTGCCCGAACGATGCATCTTGGTAGAAGAAGCTCGCATAGAGAATTCTGTTGCAAGGAGAGAAAGGATGGAAGAAGACATAGTCATCCTCCATGTTTATGTTTTGAGCAAGGTCAAAGGACGCACAGTAGGCATGGGTAATCTATGGTTCTAAATGATTCTAAAGTACTTACAAAACTAGGGGATGCTGGTGCTTTGCTTCTACAGTATTGCTAAAGTTCTGGTGGTGAAAATTTCAGAACTCTAACAAAACTTTCAAAATTTCATTATTATTTCGTTATTGGCTATTTTTATGACAGAACCAATATGGAACTGCCATTTATAAGTACTTTAGAACCATTTAGAACAATGTTTCTCAACCTGGGGGTCGGGACCCCTGGGGGGGTCACGAGGGAATGTCAGAGGGGCCACCTAAGACCATCAGAAAACACAGAACTGTATTTTCTGTTGGTCATGTGGGTTCTTGTGGGAAGTTTGGCCCAGTGCTATCGTTGGTGGGGTTCAGAATGCTCTCTGATTGTAGGTGAACTATAAATCCCAGAAACGACAGCTCCCAAATGTCAAGGTCTATCTTCCCCAAAACTCCACCAATGTTCACAATTGGGCATACTGAGTATTCGTGCCAAGTTTAGTCCAGATCCATCATTGTTTGAGTCCAAAGTGCTCTCTGGATGTAGGTGAACTACAACTTCCAAACTCAAGTTCAATGTCCACCAGACCCTTCCAGTATTTTCTGTTGGTCATGGAAGTTCTGTTTTCCAAGTTTGGTTTAATTCCATCGTTGGTGAAATTCATAATCAAAATCATAATTTTTTGAGTGATGGTCACTCCTTGTGTTGTGAGACATTTTGTTGCCAAATTTGGTGTGATTTCGTTCATTGGTTCCTTTGTTGTTTGTTTGTAAGGTACCCATTACGCACAGAATATTTTTATATATATAGATGACCAATGGATGAGTCGAGGGTTGTCCTGTAGAGAGAGGAAAGGGCCAGCATTACCTTGAGACCCCTAGTTACCATTGTTTTCCTACCAAAGCATTCAAAAAGGCTGAAAACAGCATTATAGTAGAGAAGGCAGAGGAGGTCAACACTTCGTTTAGGTTTTCCTGGATGGACTAAGCTCTTATCCTTCTCCGTCCTTGTTCTGGAATCAGTTTTCTGGACTTATCCATGAGTATATTCAGTAGTTTCGAGAGCACATCTTTTTGTTATAAGTAACTGTGTTGGGAACCATAGGTAGTGGCAAAGATGTCCACAATTGGGATGAACGAAGGACATGGCAGGAGGCTGGACCAGAAGACCCTTGTGGTCCTTACTGATTCTTAGATTCTGTATGCAGATGATATCCAACTCTGTCACTCCTTTCCACCTGCTACTAAGGAGGCTGTTCAGGTCCTGAACCGATGCTTGGCCACTGTGACGATCTGGATGAGGGCTAATTGAAATTGAATCCAGACAGGACAGAGGTACTCCTGGTCAGTCGTAATGCCCAAAAGGGCATAGGGTTACAGCCTGTTTTGGATGGGGTCACACTCCCCCTGAAGATGCAGGTTCGCAGCTTGGGTGTGATCCTGGACTCATCGCTGAGCCTGGAACCTCAGGCTTCGGCGGTGACCAGGGCAGCATTCGCACAGTTAAAGCTTGTGCGGCAGCTGCGCCCGTACCTTGGGAAGTCTGACTTAGCCAAGGTATTTATTTATTTTTATTTATTTCAGTTACTTTTACCCCGCCCTTCTCACCCCCGAGGGGGGACTCAGGGCGGCTTACAAAGGAAGACACAATTCGATGCCTATATCAAATATACATACATACAGCACTTAAACAGTTAACAAATTAAAATCATCAGTACATAACAATACACTAATACAATAGTAAACTAATCTTATGCTCAGCGCTCAGAGTTCCGTAAATCCATTCCGTTTCGTCAGTTCCTGCTCATCATCAAGGTCTTTCTTTAGCTGCCAGAATGTCCAAATGTCCGGTCCCACATCCAGGTCTTCAGTTTTTTTCTAAAAGAAAAAAGGGAATTCGCCGATCTAATCTCCCCGGGGAGTGAGTTCCACAGGTGAGGGGCCACCACCGAGAAGGCCCTGCTCCTCGTCCCCGGCAGCCTCACTTGTGATAGAGGCGGGGTCGAGAGCAGGGCCTCCTCAGAAGATCTTAGACTCCCAGGTGGGACGTAGAGGGGGATCCGTTTGGACAGATAAACTGGGCCGGAACCGTATAGGGCAGTGATGGGCAACCTTTTGAGCTTGGTGTGTCAAAATTTGCCAAAAACCTGAGCATAATTTGGGTGGGGTGTCAACTTCGAGAAAAAAATAATAATTTTGCAATATTTATAGTTTAAATAAGAAAAATGTGTATTCCATGCTGAGTTATGGAGTGAACAATGCTCAAACATGCAGATGTTAAATTTGTAGAGCCTTTTACAAATTTAAGGATGGAATTAGATTGGCTCTTATAAGGTGTACTTCTCTGTGTGCGGCCACAAAAATAGCCATGCGTGCCACTGCTGACACGCGTGTCATAGGTTCACCATCATGGGTATAGGGTTTTGTAGGTCAAAACCAGCACTTTGAATTGTGCTCGGAATTGGATCGGCAGCCAGTGGAGCTGACACAACAGGGGGGTGGTATGCTCCCTGTATGCCTCTCCGGTGAGCAATCTGGCTGCCTCTCGCTGGAGTAGTTGGAGTTTCCGAGCAGTCTTCAAAGGCAACCCCATGTAGAGTGTGTTGCAGTAATCCAATCGGTAGTCCATGCTCTTGTTACATCCTGTATAGACTACTGCAATGCTCTCTACATGGGGTTGCCTTTGAAGACTGTCCGGAAGCTTCAACTAGTCCAACGAACAGCAGCCAGGTTCCTAACTGGAGCGGCTCTCAGGGAGCATACAACCCCCCTGTTGTGCCAGCTCCACTGGCTGCCAGTCTGCTACCGGGCCCAGTTCAAAGTGCAGGCTTTGGCCTATAAAACCCTAAATGGTTCTGGCCCAACTTACCTGTCTGAACGCATCTCCCTTTCTGAACCTTCAAGGACTTTAAGATCGTCTGGAGAGGCCCTGCTCTCGGTCCTGCCATCATCCTAAGCACAGCTGGCGGGGACGAGAGACCTTCTCAGTGGTGGCCCCTCAGCTATGGAACACCCTTCCTAGGGAGATCAGATCAGTTTTTTCGCTTCTAGCATTTTGGGAAAAAACTTAAGACATGGCTGTTCGAGCAGGCATTTGCGAATACTAAGTAACGGACATAAGAACGGAACAACTACATGATGGGACTGGACATTGTTTTAATGAGTATTTATTGAATTATGTTTTATTACAGTTGTTATGATTTTATTGATGTTAACGTTTTTATATTGTAATTGTGTTTTGTAAACCGCCTCGAGTCGCTGAAAGGCTGAGAGGGGCGGAATACAAATACAGTAAATAAATCGATATATACATTTGAAGAGGAAGATGTTTGGCAGGCTGATAGGAGCAACTCCATAGGCCAGTTGTAAACAAATGAGTGGGTGAGGAGTTGGGACTACCAGGCAAGCAATTACAACCTACAAGGAGATTCTCGAAGAGGGTGGCAAAGGTGACAAATTGTTTGGGAACTGCTGATTATCGTGGCATGGATTGATAAGTAGGATGGCTTGATATACAGATGCAATGATCAATTTGCATTCCAGATTATGTGGGACTTGTAATAACAATCAGGGAAAGGCTTTGCTTCCTGTCCTATCTATCTATCTATCTATCTATCTATCTATCTATCTATCTATCTATCGACCTACCTATTGGGTTTTGTCGAAGGCTTTCATGGCCGGAATCACTGGGTTGTTGTAGGTTTTTTCAGGCTATATGGCCATGGTCTATAGGCATTCTCTCCTGACGTTTCGCCTGCATCTATGGCAAGCATCCTCAGAGGTAGTGAGGTCTGTTGGAACTAGGAAAAAGGGTTTATATATCTGTGGAATGACCAGGGTGGACAAAGGACTCTTGTCTGCTGGAGCTAGGTGTGAATGTTTCAACTGACCACCTTGATTAGCATACAATGGCCTGACTATGCCTGGAGCAAACTTTTGTTGAGAGGTGATTAGATGTCCTTGTTTGCTTCCTCTCTGTTGTTGTGCTGTTGCAATTTTAGAGTTTTTTTAATACTGGTAGCCAGATTTTGTTCATTTTCATGGTTTCCTCCTTTCTGTTGAAATTGTCCACATGCTTGTGGATTTCAATGGCTTCTCTGTGTAGTCTGACATGGTGGTTGTGAGAGTGGTCCGGCATTTCTGTGTTCTCAAATAAAATGCTGTGTCCAGGTTGGTTCATCAGGTGCTCTGCTATGGCTGATTTCTCTGGTTGAAGTAGTCTGCAGTGCCTTTCATGTTCCTTGATTCGTGTTTGGGCAATGCTGCGTTTGGTGGTCCCTATGTAGACTTGGGTTGTTGTAGGTTTTTCAGGCTATACGGCCATGTTCTAGAAGCATTCTCTCCCGACGTTTTGCCTGCATCTATGGCAGGCACCCTCAGAGGTTGTGAGGTCAGTACCTATCTGAGGAGCGGTACCTATTGATCTACTCACATTTGCATGTTTTCAGACTGCTAGGTTGGCAGAAGCTGGGGCTAACAGCGGGAGTTCACGCTGCCCATCGGATTCGAACCTGCAACCTTTTGGTCAGCAAATTACCTGTATTTATTTCAGTTTTGTACCAAGTTGCTGACCTCAATTAATAAACCCAACATTCTAATTAAGACAACTTAACCCAGTTGGATGAACATAGATATGTAAGACCTCCTTTTATGGGGAAGTATTCCCATACAATGAGCCATGGAACATCTGTACACAGCTTCTTCCAACACTGACATCACATCGATATTCTTATCTATTTATGTATCTTTCTGCCAAAGTATGTATTTATATATATTTGTTTGTTTTTTAATTCTGTTTTTGTACTGAAAAGGCTCCTCCCTAGGAAGGGCATTCCATAGCTGAGGGGCCACCACTGAGAAGGCCCCGTCTCTCGTCCCCACCAGCCAGCTGGATGAGGGACAACAGATTGAAACTAAATCCAGACAAGACAGAGGTCCTCCTAGTCAGTCGAAAGGCCGAACAGGGTATAGGGTTACAGCCTGTGCTGGACGGGGTCACACTCCCCCTGAAGGCGCAGGTTCGCAGTTTGGGAGTTCTCCTAGATTCATCACTGAGCCTGGAACCCCAGGTTTTGGCGGTGGTCAGGGGAGCTTTCACACAATTAAAACTTGTGCGCCAGCTGCGCCCGTACCTTGGGAAGTCTGACTTGGCCACGGTGGTCCATGCTTTGGTTACATCCCGTTTAGACTACTGCAACGCTCTCTACGTGGGGTTGCCTCTGAAGACTGCCCAGAAGCTGCAGCTAGTCCAACACTCGGCAGCAAGACTACTAACGGGTGCTGGGTACACGGAGCACACCACTCCGCTGTTTCACCAGCTCCACTGGCTGCCAGCACAATTCCAAGCACAATTCAAAGTGCTGGTGTTAACCTATAAAGCCCTAAACGACTCTGGCCCTGTTTACCTCTCCGAACGTATTCTCCCCTATGAACCATCAAGATGATTAAGATTGTCTGGAGAGGCCCTGCTCTCGGTCCCACCGGCCTCGCAAGCGCGTCTGGTGGGGACGAGGGACAGGGCCTTCTCAGTGGTGGCCCCTCGACTCTGGAACTCTCTTCCACTGGAGATCAGAACCGCCCTGTCTATCCTGACATTTAGGAAACAGGTGAAGACTTGGTTATGGAGACAGGCATTCGACAAGTGAGCCAGATATGGATGGAGGATGATGAACAACGAGTTAGTGTGACGACTGACCATTGTAATTATTGAATGTAATTGCTGTTTTAATGTTTTAGTGTAAAATGAATTATGTTTTTATTAACTATATGTGATATTATGGTTGGAAACCGGTCTGAGTCCCTCAAGAGAGGTGAGAAGGCCGGTACATAAAACTTTTAAATAAATAAATAAATGGCTGTTGCTAGGTGAAGTGGCCCTCTGTGATGTCACTGGGAATGAAAGGTGACATCTGTATGAGAGAAGGAAGGAAGGAAAGAAAGAAAGGAAAGGAGAAGGCAGGAAATGAAGGGAAAGAAGGGAAGGGAATGGTAAACGGTATGATCCTTCATCTACCCAAACCCCATCCAGTAATACACAGAGGGTCACTTCACCTAGAAACAGCCTTTGTGGAACAAATGGATAAACAAACAAACAAACAAACAAAAAATATAGGTAGACAGATACCTTTCTGTGATTGGTCAGAATTGGAAGGCTCGTCCAATGACCTTCGCTACAGCTGATGTTGCTGAAGCGGGAAATTTGAAATTATTGTGTATAAAAGAGGTTGCATTTCTGTATTCTGGCATTCAAGCTTTTTTGTGCGAGATCATAGAATCATAGAATCAAAGAGTTGGAAGAGACCTCATGGGCCATCCAGTCCAACCCCATTCTGCCAAGAAGCAGGAATATTGCATTCAAATCACCCCTGACAGATGGCCATCCAGCCTCTGTTTAAAAGCTTCCAAAGAAGGAGCCTCCACTACACTCCGGGGCAGAGAGTTCCATTGCTGAATGGCTCTCACAGTCAGGAAGTTCTCCCTCATGTTCAGATGGAATCTCCTCACGAGCTATCATCTTATTCACATGAATAAACTCCTCGTTGGCTGAACTTCATTTCTGCTTAAAGAGCTGATTTACTTCATTGGGTGTCTTCTATGCTCACCAAGCAGAATTCCTCAACTTCTGGGGCAGGAAGGTAACAGCGCTCCATGAAGTCATGCTGGCAACATGACCTTGGAGGTGTCTACGGACAACGCCAGCTCTTTGTCTTAGAAATGGAGATGAGCACTAATTCCCAGAGTTGGACATGACTGGACTTAATGTCAGGGGAAACCTTTACCTATCTGGAAGTATTCACTTGCAATCGATAGTGTTCTCCAGGAAAACATCATTATTCTGCTTAAGGAAGAGGAAGCTGCTGCCACCTTCCACTACCAAATACTTCGAGCAGACAGTGGCTATTCAGAGTCAGGCAAAACCGTTTCTAAGTTTTGTAGAATTGTAACACATCGATCAATTGGTCGAATCAATCAGTTGATCAAACCTCTTGCTTTGAAAGCAATGCTATTTATTTTTTTGATTCTTGCTAAATACGAGATTTGTATTCTTTTCGTTCTTAGGTGCTGGTGAATACGGCATGTTGTATTCTGATGCTCATTGCTAAACTCATACAGGGAATCGTGTTTGGCTCTCTCCGAGTCAGCGAAAGGCAGGTAAGAAAGGCCTTGAGTGGCTGGTCGACAGATAGACTTTGTATTATATTGCAAATAGGTGAGTGGTGGTTATGTTGACCTCTTGCTCTTTAACGCTTTGCTTCTCAGGCAATACGGGGAAGTGGTATTTTGTCTCCTTAATGTGTAAGAGCACATAAACATTGCGTGTAAGGCAATGGTTCCCAACCTGTGGGTCCCAAGGTGTTTTGGCCTACAGCTCCCAGAAATTCCAGCCAGTTTACGAGGATTTCTGGGAGTTGAAGGCCAAAACATCTTGGGACCCACACGTTGAGAACCACTGGTGTAAGAGAACATTGCATCCATTGGCTTCAGCTTCCTCCCTCAGTCCCTTCCATCTGTCGTATTGTATTGTATCATATCATATCTTCTTGCATTGCTTTAAAATGCATTTCATTGTACCCTTTGCATAGAATTACGGAAAACATAGACCCATGTCTGATCCCACAGCAAGGCAAAAGCTGCACATCACAAGTGTTGAACCTGACTCAGCACATAGAAGATGGCTTTGAAAGGCAGCAGATCACAGGAGCTGTCTTCATAGACCTGTCAGCAGCCTATGATACTGTGAACCACCGCCTCCTCCTGAGAAAAATGTATATCACAAAGGACTACCACCTCACCCGCCTCATTGGAAACCTGCTACAAAACAGGAGCTTTTTTGTTGAGTTCCAGGGCCAGAGAAGCAGATGGCGGAAACGGAAGAACGGCCTGCCTCAGGGGAGCGTGCTTGCTCCATCCATGTTCAACATCTACACAAATGACCAGCCACTGCCAGAAGGGACAGAGAGTTTCATCTATGCTGATGATCGTGCCATTACTGCTCAAGCAGGGAGCTTTGAGATGGTTGAATAGAAGCTCTCTGAAGCTCTAGGTGCTGTTACTGCCTATTACAAGTAAAACAAACTGATCTCTAATCCATCTAAAACACAGACATGTGCCTTTCACCTTAAGAACAGACAAGCTCTGAGGATGACCTGGGAAGGAATCCCACTGGGGCATTGCAATACACCCAAATACCTGGGAGTCACTCTGGACCGTGCTCTGACCTACAAGAAGCACTGCCTGAACATCAAGCAAAAAGTGGGTGCCAGAAACAATATCATACGAAAGCTGACCGGCACAACCTGGGGATCACAACCAGACACAGTGAAGACATCTGCCCTTGCACTATGCTACTCTGCTGCTGAGTACGCATGCCCAGTGTGGAACACATCTCACCACACTAAAACAGTGGATGTGGCTCTTAATGAGACATGCCGCATTATCACGGGGTGTCTGCGCCCTACACCACTGGAGAAATTACACTGCTTAGCTGGTATTGCATCACCTGACATCCGCCGGGAAGTAGCAGCCAATAGTGAAAGGACCAAGGCAGTGACATCTCCAGCTCATCCCTTGTTTGGGTATCAGCCAGCACGTCAACGACTTAAATCAAGAAATAGTTTTCTTAGATCTACAGAGACACTCGCTGGAACACCTCAGCAAGCGAGAGTTCAAAGTGGCAGGCTCAAACCCAGCACCTCAATCCGTGGGTGATACCAGATGAGAGACTCCCCCCTGGGCACACAGAAGACTGGGCGACTTGGAAGGCGCTGAACAGACTGCGCTCTGGCACCACGAGATGCAGAGCCAACCTTAAGAAATAGGGCGACAAAGTGGAATCCACGACATGTGAGTGTGGAGAGGAACAAACAACTGACCACCTGCTGCAATGCATCCTGAGCCCTGCCACATGCACAATGGAGGACCTTCTCACAGCCACACCAGAGGCACTCCAAGTGGCCAGATACTGGTCAAAGGACATCTAATCAACTACCAAGTTTGCAAAATTTGTGGTTTTTTATCTGTTTGTTTGTTTTGTTCTGTTAGAAATGTAATACAATGGTCTTGTTTGCTGATGACACGATAAATATAAATAAAATGCCCCGTTTTGTGTGTAATGCGACATGTTCCATATGGCATTTTAATTCTTAAATTGTCTCAATCTTTTCCAGCATCTCAAGGATAAGTTTTGGAATTTCATCTTTTACAAGTTCATCTTTATTTTTGGAGTACTCAATGTCCAGACGGTCGAAGAAGTGGTCATGTGGTGCCTCTGGTTTTCAGGCCTCGTATTTTTACACCTCATGGTTCAGCTGTGCAAGGACCGGTTTGAATATGTAAGTCTGTCGTCGAGGGAGCTGCGCGTGGGAGGCAGAGCTGAGAAAAGAGTTAATGCTCACTCATTTATTGTAATGCATGAACCTTAATGCTGCAGCTAATATATTTAAATTAATTCATGAACCTTAATTCGTTCCATTAACATGCCTGGAACAGGTTTCGATAAAAGAATCAATTTGCCGAAAAGGACTCACCTTTCTAATGAATTGAAGTACATTATAATATTATCCCTGCCTTTAACCTTGAACAACATGGATGTCAACATAATTAAGTAATGACTTTTTAGCACTATTGTTTCAAAGTTTAAAGAGTTATGGTGAAGAATTCATTTAGAATTAATTTATCACGTGTTCTGTGGTAGTACACTATGTATTCAGTCACCTGTCAACATAAATGCATGCAAATATATCAAAATCAAAGTATATGTATGCTTGCATAGGGCTGTTGCTAGGTGTAGTGGCCCTCTGTGAGATCACTGGGTTGGTTGTTGCTAAGTGAAGTGACCTTCTGTGAGATTATTGGGTTGGTTGTTGTGAGACAGCCCGCCCGTTGTCTCTGTGCTTGTGTCTATTTTAATTCTTATAGTGTTATGTATTCATATGTTTTATGTAATTATTATGTTGTTTACTGTTTGCGTTTTCGGTTGTGTTTTGATTTTTTAAATTGTAATTGTTGTTCGGGCCTGGCCATGTAAGCCGCTCCGAGTGCCCATTGGGGAGATGGTGGCGGGATATAAATAATAATAATAATAATAATAATAATAATAATAATTATTATTATTATTATTATTATTATTGGCTGTTGCTAGGTGAAGTGGCTGTCTGTGATGTCACTTAATTGATTTGCAAGGTGAAGTGGCCCTCTGTGACATCACTGGGTTGGCTGCTGCTAAGCAAGGGATTGTCTGTGTGAAGTGAAGTGATCCTCTGTGAGGTTACGGGATTGACTGTTGCTAGGTGAAGTGGCCCTCTGATGTTGCTGAGTTGGGTGCTGCTATGCAAAGGATTGTCTGCTGCTAGGTGAAGTGGCCCTCTGTGAGGTTATTGGGTTGGCTGCTGCTAAGCAAGGGATTGTCTGGTGCTAGGTGAAGTGGCCTTCTGTGAGATCATTGAGTTGGCTGTTGCTAGGTGAAGTGGCCCTCTGAGGTCACTGGGTTGGCTGTTGTTAGACAAAGGGTTGTCTGTTGCTTGGTGAAGTGGCCGTCTATGATGCCACTGGATTGGCTGTTGCTAGGTGAAGTGGCCCTCTGTGATGTCTCTGGATTGGCTGCTGTTAGGCAAATGACTGTTGCTAGGTGAAGTGGCTCTCTGTGATGTCACTGGATTGGCTGTTGCTAGGTGAAACGTTCCTCTGTAAGATCACTCGGTTGGTTGTTAGGTGAAGTGGCCATCTGTGATTTCATTGGATTGACTGTTGCTAGGCAAAGAATTTATGTTGCTAGGTGAAGTGGTCCTCTGTAATGTCTCTGGGTTGTCTGCTGCTAGGCAAATGACTGTCTGTTGCTAGGTGAAGTGGCTCTCTGTGATGTCACAGAATTGGCTGTTGCTTGCTGAAGCGTTCCTCTGTAAGGTCACTGAGTTGGCAGCTAGATGAAGTGGCCATCTGTGATGTCTCTGGATTGGCTGCTGCTAAGCAAATGACTGTCTGTTGCTAGGTGAAGTAGTTCTCTGTGATGTCACTGGATTGGCTGCTGCTAGGTGAAGCGGTCCTCTGTAAGGTCACTGAGTTGGCAGCTAGGTGAAGTGGCCATCTGTGATTTCATTGGATTGACTGTTGCTAGGCAAAGAATGTATGTTGCTAGGTGAAGTGGTCCTCTGTGATGTCTCTGGATTGGCTGCTGTTAGGCAAATGACTGTCTGTTGCTAGGTGAAGTTGCTCTCTGGGATGTCACTGAATTGGCTGTTGCTAGGTGAAGCGGTCCTCTGTAAGGTCACTGGGGTGGCTATTAGGTGAAGTGGCTCACTTCGATGTCACTGTATTGGCTGTTGCTAGGTGAAGCGTTCCTCTGTAAGGTCACTGGGTTGGCTGTTGGGTGAAGTGGCCATCTGTGATTTCATTGGATTGACTGTTGCTAGGCAAATAATTTATGTTGCTAGGTGAAGTGGCCCTCTGTGATGTATCTGGATTGGCTGCTGCTAGGCAAATGACTGTCTGTTGTTAGGTGAAGTGGTTCTCTGTGATGTCACTAGATCAGCTGTTGCTAGGTAAAGCGTTGCTCTGTAAGATCACTGGGTTGGCTGTTAGGTGAAGTGGCCATCTGTGATTTCATTGGATTGATTGTTGCTAGGCAAAGAATGTATGTTGCTAGGTGAAGTGGCCCTCTGTGATATCTCTGGATTGACTGCTGCTTGGCAAATGACTGTCTGTTGCTCGGTGAAGTGGTTCTCTGTGATGTCACTGGATCGGCTGTTGCTAGGTGAAGTGGTCCTCTGTAAGGTCACTGGGGTGGCTATTAGGTGAAGTGGCTCTCTGTGATGTCACTGAATTGGCTGTTGCTAGGTGAAGCGTTCCTCTGTAAGGTCACTGGGTTGGTTGTTAGGTGAAGTGGCCATCTGTGATTTCATTGGATTGACTGTTGCTAGGCAAAGAATGTATGTTGCTGGGTGAAGTGGCACTCTGTGATGTCTCTGGATTGGCTGCTGCTAGGCAAATGACTGTCTGTTGTTAGGTGAAGTGGTTCTCTGTGATGTCACTAGATCAGCTGTTGCTAGGTGAAGCGTTGCTCTGTAAGATCACTGGGTTGGCTGTTAGGTGAAGTGGCCATCTGTGATTTCATTGGATTGATTGTTGCTAGGCAAAGAATTTATGTTGCTAGGTGAAGTGGCCACCTGTGATGTCACTGGGAAAGAAAGGTGATGTGTGTGAGTGGAAGAGAGGAAGGAAGGAAGGGAGGGAGGAAGGAAGGAAGGAAAAAGAAGGGCAAGAAAGGAATGAAGAAGAAAGGAAGGGGAAGAAAAAAAGAGGGAAGGAAGAAAAGCAAAGAAGGGATGAAAGCAGGAGGAGGTAGCACCCATTTAGATATGCTATGTAATTATATTGGAAAGATTTGCAACCTCGTCCACAATTATTTCATTGCTGAATCAGCTCAGAAGTGAAGATAAGACTATGGAGATGGGATCTTGGCAAGTTCCTTTGCCTTGCCAGGGCTGAGCTTTGGAAGTCGGAAGGAGCCCTGTGCGTTTCCTGACCCCTTTCCTTTCCACATTGCAGCTCTCCTTCTCCCCCACGACCCCCATGAACAGCCACATCCGAGTCCTGACCTTGCTGGTCGCCATGCTGCTTTCTTGCTGCGGCCTTGGCATCGTGTGCGGCGTTATCGGCTATACCCACGGGATGCACACCTTATCCTTCATGGCTGCAGAGGTGAGGTTTTCCCATTTTCCTCTTGATTTATTTCACCATGGGTTGTAGTTACAGAACTGACAATAATTGAATCCAAAAGCTGCTAGAACAGTGTTTCTCAACCTTCCTAATGCTGCGACCCCTTAATACACTTCCTCATGTTGTGGTGACTCCCAACCATCACATTATTTTTGTTGCTACTTCATAACTCGAATCTGGGGAGAGGCGGGTGAGCTCCCTCTATCAGCTCCAGCTCCTCATGCGGGGACATGAGAGAAGCCTCCCACAAGGATGATAAAAACATCAAATCATCCGGGCGTCCCCTGGGCAACGTCCTTGCAGACGGCCAATTCTCTTATACCAGAAGCGACTTGCAGTTTCTCAAGTCGCACCTGACACGATAATAATAATAATAACTCTAATTTTCCTACCGTTCTGAATCGTCATGGAAATATCTGATATGCAGGATGTATTTTCATTCACTGGACCAAATTTCGCACAAATACCCGATACGCCCAAATTTGAATACTGGTGGGGTTGGGGGGGATTGATTTTGTCATTTGGGAGTCGTAGTTGCTGGGATTTATAGTTCACCTATAATCAAAGAGCATTCTGAACTCCACCAAAGATGGAATTGAACCAGACTTGGCACACATAACTCTCATTACCAACAGAAAATACTGGAAGGGTTTGTTGGGCATTGACCTTGAGTTTGGGAGTTGTAGTTCACCTACATCCAGAGAGCACTGTGAACCCAAACAGTGATGGATCTGGACCAAACTTGGTATGAATACTCAATATGCCCAAATGTGAACACTGGTGGAATTCGAGGAAAATAGACCTTGACATTTGGGAGTTGTAGTTGCTGGGATTTATAGTTCACCTACAACCAAAGAGCATTCTGAACTCCACCAATAATATGATTGGGCCAAAGTTCCCACACAGAACCCCCATGACCAACAGAAAATACTGTGTTTCCTGATGGCCTTTGGTGACCCCTCTGACACCCCCTTGCGACCCCCCTAGGGGTCCCGACCCCCAGGTTGAGAAACACTGTGCTAGAAACATTCCAGCTACACAGAAGAGCATGAGGAGAAGGGAGGAGGGATGAGGAGACCCTTTGTAAAAAGGCTTTGTAACCGAGATGTGCTTGTGAAGTACAGGGTGTCCCAAAAGTAATCATAAATGGAAAAAACGAACAAACTCATATTACATTTATATTTTATGTATGTATTCCCCCCCTCTCTGTATGTGTGTGTGTGTGTGTGTGTGTGTATAAAAATTTTGTAATTAGTATTTTGTAAATAAAAGCACATTTAACTCTTAATTTCCAGTTTCCACTGTGTACTGTGACTTTTGGGACACTGTTTATGTGCTACCAAGGGATAGACTAAATGTCAACATTAGCTCTATGAAATCAGTGCAATTTAGATTAGTTAATCAAACAATCCTTACACTATGTATTGTCGAAGGCTTTCTTGGCCGGAATCACTGGGTTGTTGTAGGTTTTTTCGGGCTATATGGCCATGTTCTCAAGGCATTTTCTCCTGAGGTTTCGCCTGCACCTATGGCAAGCATCCTCACTACCTCTGAGGGTGCTTGCCATAGATGCAGGCGAAACGTCAGGAGAAAATGTCTCTAGAACATGGCCATATAGCCTGAAAAATCCTACAACAACCCAATCCTTACACTATCAATATAATGACATAATATACTTTGAATATGTTTTACCTGAATTTTTTAATACTGCTTAATTCTGTTTTAATGTTTGCATACTGCTATATTTTAAATTGCATGCTAATGCGTTTATGTTAAGCTGTTTTGAGTCACCTTCCAGAGAGATAAAATGGGACATAAATAATCATAACAATAATAGCCCCTGTTCTCGTTCCTGTGGCTACTTCATTAGATTTCAAAGAATATTTAATGTGACATTGTTCTGTTTTTGTTTTTCTTTCTGGTGCCTATAGTCTCTTCTTGTCACCGTGAGAACAGTGCATGTGATCCTGCGGTAAGTAAAGATCTGAGTTTAGGCAAAAGGTTGATCTTTGACTCAGTCACCAATTTGTTTTCCTCCTTTTCCCATCGTGATCCCTGTGAATCGCACATATGGTAGTTTCTGCGCCAGAGCAGACAGCTTTGGAACCTTCTAGATCAGTGGTTCTCAACCTTCTTAATGCCATGACCCCTTAATTCAGTTCCTCATGTTGTGGTGACCCCCAACCATAAAATTATTTTCGTTGCTACTTCATAACTGTCATTTTGCTACTGTTATGAATCGTCATGTAAATATCTGATATGCAGGATGTATTTTCATTGACTGGACCAAATTTGACACGAACACCTAATATGCCTGCATTTAAATACTGGTGGGGTTGGGGAGGATTTATTTTGTCATTTGAGAGTTGTAGTTGCTGCGATTTATAGTTCACCTACAATCAAAGAGCATTCTGAACTCCACCAACGATGGAATTGAACCAAACTTGGCACACAGTTCTCCCATGACCAACAGAAAATACTAGAAGGGTTTGGTGAGTGTTGAACTTGAGTTTTGGAGTTGTAGTTCACCTACATCCAGAGAGCACTGTGGACTCAAACAATGATAGATCTGGACCAGAATTAGCACAAATAATATATCCAAATGTGGTGGAGCTTGGGGAAAATAGACCTCGATATTTGAGAGTTGTAGTTGCTGGGATTGATAATTCACCTATAGTCAAAGAGCATTCTGAACTCAGCCAACGATGGATTGGAACAAACCTTGGCACACAGAACTCCCATGAATAACTCCGCGGCCCCGCCGAGGGAGCCTTCTCGCGAGGAGAGCCCTCGGCTTGATCGAGGAGTGCCCTCGGCTGGGTCGCGGCCTTGCCGGAAGCCTTCTCGCGAGGAGAGCCCTCGGCTGGATCGAGGAGTGCCCTCGGCTGGCTTGCGCCCTTGCCGGAAGGCTGGACCGTGCCCCAGCCGAGGGAGACTTCGTGCGAGGAGAGCCCTCGGCTGGGCGTGGCATTGGGGCGGGGCCTAAGGAGCGGCCTCGCGACCCCTCCGAAATGGCTAAACGACCCCCCTGGGGGTCGCGACCCCCAGGTTGAGAACCACTGCCTTACACCATCCCAGTTGCAAATCTCTAAATTGGGATCTAACTCATTCTCATTAAATCACAGAAGTACACTCAATATGAGCTGTAATTCAAGAAAGATATGAAGTGGGTCAAAACAAAATATCTACAGCACTATTACAAAATATAGGGTTAAATCCATCTTCTCCAACCCTTCAGGCATGTTAGGTGGACAGGTGTGTATCAAAATATTTTCGAAACGAGTCTTTTATTAATTTTGGAATCTTATTTATGTACTATCCACCTTTCTTTTTGTTACCTAGTTACGTCATTCATCTCTGGGATCTCAACCATGAAGGCACCTGGGAAAGCAAGGGAACATATGTTTATTACACAGATTTCATCATGGAGCTAACGCTTCTGTCGTTGGACCTGATGCATCACATTCACATGCTGGTATGTTTTGTTCCTTTTGTCAAAACATAGATAAAAATACAAAAGTGGTTTTTAAAAGATACACTTGCGATTCTCATATTTATTTGTATCCTACTTTTTTCCCTAGACTGGGGCTTGAGATGGTTAAAACGTAGCTACAATGTCACTCTGGCAAAATGTAAACAAACAAACAATTAGAACTAGTTGGAAACATAACCAACCAATAGGTGATCAATTTGCTTGGAAGGGTCCATCTTCTAACCCTGCTGAATCAAAAAGAAACCCCTCTAGTCTCTTTAAATAGGAAAAGGTTTTTCTGATAAAATTACAATAATAACAATAACAACAACAATAATAAAACAACAAAGTATGGATTGTTGATGTCGCAATCCCTGGTGACAGCAAGATTGAAGAGAAACAACTGGAAAAGCTGACACGATGCGAGGATTTAAAGATCGAACTGCAAAACTCTGGCACAAGCCAGTCAGTGTGGTCTCAGTGGTGATCGGCACACTGAGTGCAGTGGCTAAAAACCTTGGCCTGCACTTAAACACAATTGGCGCTGACAAAATTACCATCTGCCAGCCGCATAATAATAATAATAATAATAATAATAATAATAATAATAATAATAAACCTTTATTTATACCCAGCTAACATCTCCCGAAGGACTCTGTGCGGCTTACAAGAGGCCAAGGCCCAACACATCAATAAAACAACAGCATAACAAATACAACAATAAATAAACTCATAAACTCATAAAACAAAACAATAAACATTAAGACTAGCAGTAAACATTAGACAATAACACCACGACGCATTTAAGACTAAGACCGGGCCAATTGTAATGATTAAAAAATTTAAAAGGCCACCTTACTGGGATCCGCTGCATTATTCGCCAATACGTCACACAGTCCTAGACACTTGGGAAGTGTCCGACATGATCCAATTCAACAGCCTGCAGAGTGTCTGCTGTGGACTCATCTTGTTGTCTTTCAATTATTATTATTTTTTGTCATGTCAGGAGCGACTTGAGAAACTGCATGTCGCTTCTGGTGTGAGAGAATTGGCCGTCTGCAAGGACGTTGCCCAGGGGACGCCCAGATGATTTGATGTTTTTATCATCCTTGTGGGAGGCTTCTCTCATGTCCCTGCATGAGGAGCTGGAGCTGATAGAGGGAGCTCATCCACCTCTCCCCGGATTCGAACCTGCGACCTGTCGGTCTTCAGTCCTGCCGGCACAGGGTTTAACCCACTGTGCCACCGGGGGCTCCTCCTAGGGGTCTTTCAAATAATAATAATAATAATAACAACAACAACAACAACAATAATAATGCTAATAATGTTTTTTTCCGTGCCAAGAGTGACTTGAGAAACTTCAAGTCGCTTCTGGTGTGAGAGAATTAGCCATCTGCAAGGTCATTGCCCAGGGGACACCCAGATGTTTTACCATCTTGTGGGAGGCTTCTCTCATATCCTCACATGGGAAGCTGGAGCTGACAAACGGGAGCTCAGCCCACTCCCTGGATTCGAACCGCCATCCTTTCGGTCAGCAGTCCTGCCAGCACAAGGGTTGAACCCATTGCACCACCGGGGAGTTCAAATCCAGGGAGCGGGGTGAGCTCCTGTCTGTCAGTTCCAGCTTCCCATGTTGGACATGAGAGAAGCCTCCCACAGGAAGGTAACACATCTGGGTGTCCCCTGGGCAATGACCTTGCAGATGGCCAATTCTCTCACACCAGAAGCGACTTTACGTTTCTCAAGTCACTCTTGGCACGGAAAAAAACATTATTATTATTATTATTATTATTATTATTATTATTATTTGAAAGACAACAAGATGAGTCCACAGCAGACACTCTGCTGGCTGTTGAATCTGGGTGTCCCCTGGGCAACGTCCTTGCAGACGGCCAATTCTCTCACACCAGAAGCGACTTGCAGTTTCTCAAGTCACTCCTGACACACACAAAATAATTCTTACCTGCCTCTCTTTGTGACCCATCTATTACACCTGGACAGTGGTGTGACAGAGGGACCTATCTCAAAACACGGGCACATAAATATGGAAAAACAAGGTCCTTCAGGTGGTTGGGTCTGAGCTGTACGTGCCTTTATATGCCATTGTTTTGAATTACGCCTGGAAACAGATTGGAAATTAGCATAAGATGGTTTATTACAGAGTTGGGTTATCTTCTCTTTTTTCCCCCATCTCTGAACACACATTTTACCCACTTCTTCCTTTTTGGATGCTTGAATTTGCTAATGTTCCTTTCTAAATTGTTTTGGCAGCTGTTTGGCAACATCTGGCTGTCGATGGCCAGCTTGGTGATCTTCATGCAGCTGCGTTACCTGTTCCATGAGGTTCAGCGCAGGCTTCGCCGCCACAAGAACTACCTCCGGGTGGTTGGGAACATGGAAGCCAGGTGAGCAAGCGGCTACAATTCTGCAGAAGGAGAAGGAAGGTCGTTTTTTCATTCCTTGGGGAGATGAGTAGTGTTAGCCTCCTGCAGCAAAAGTAATACAGCCTTGTGTGTTTTGTTTGCAGCCAGCTTTTGTAGGCTATGGATTATGCTTTGGGCATAGAGTGTCAGTGTTGGAGGGTAATTTCCAAAGTGGGAAAAGCATTCAAAAGGGTAGAGCAGGAATAACAACAGTAGAAGTACCGTATATACTCGAAAATAAGCCGACCCACCTAATTTTACCACAAAAACTGGGAAAATTTATTGACTCGAATATAAGCTGAGAGTGGGAAATGCAGCAGCTACTGGTTGATTCCAAAATAAAACTAGATACCAATAAAATTACATTAATTGTCAAGACCCAGAAGCCTCAAGTAGAGCCAAACACAAGATAAAGAGTTCAAACACAGCTTTATTGTACAAAAATAGTCTTTTAAAGCACTTAACTTCAGTGCATAAAGTCAGTGTAGCAATTTGGCATCAAAAATGCAGTAATAGCAGTAACAAAAATATAATCTGGATCATAATGCTGTTTAATCCAGATTAAACTCAAAGTTCAGCAATCTGCTTGAAAATTAGCACAGCACAAAAACACAGTCACAGAAGATGCAAAATGAAGTCCCAAAAACGATGAGATGTTCAAGCACAAAGTTAACAGAGTTTAAAGTTCCAGTAGGCAAAAGCGAAAGTCAAACCGGTCCGTAGTCAAGCCGTAGTAAAAGGTAAACACAGGAATGCAGGAGTCTCAGGAATGCAGGAAGCTGTAGCCAAGGACCCAAGCTAGAGAGCTGGCAGCAACAAAGATTTATGTCCCATAAAGACACTTTGCCTTCTGCGAAGTTCTATGGTCAACACAGCAGCTTTTATCTCATAATTCCTCATCGCTAGAAGGGCTACTCCCTTCTTCCTCATTACTGCTATCAGCTGCCTCATTCCCCACAAGTGAGTGTGATGGCCCCTCTCTCCAGCGCTGCCAGCGCCTGTCAAGACTTACGTCTTGCCAGGAACTCCCAGGTTGCCAGTCACTAGTGAAACCCTCAAACTCTTCACTCGAAGTAGGTTGATTACAAATGTCTCTTATCTGTTGCACACGGGTCCAATCTAAACCCTGGTTCCCTTCATCACTACTTGAAGCCCCATCATTCCCATCAAAACCCATGAATTCATCATCTGATGTAGGAGTGGTAAGTATTTCCCGGATGCGCTTCCTCTGAAGCTCTTTATCGGACTCCGGATCACGAGTAGCCCTCTTTACTCCCCTGCTCTCCTCCGCATCTCCCATTTCACAATCAGAGAAGCCCTCAAACGTCTCGGAATCACTTGGGGCCAATATTATTTCCCTAATGCGTTTCCGCTGTTGTCCCCCCTCTGACTCTTGCGCAGACCTCTTCTCCCTCCTACTGGTAGTAGGAATGTTAGCATCACGCTGAACTGCAACATTAATTGAGGTACCAGTAGGTTAAATGTTTCTGAATATTTACATAAAACTGTAATTTAAGGTAAGACTGTCCAGCTCTGATGAAACCATTATTCTAGACTCCTTCAATGTAAATGTGCTTACGTATCCTTCCAATAATAATAAAGGGAGCAGTAAAATAATAAATGTAATAAATAAATGTAAAATAATAAATGTAATAAACAGAGTAAAATAATACTTGAGCCAAGGTTATTTATTATTTTACTCTGTTATTAATATTATTTTTATTATATTTATGTTATTACTCTTTTATTATTTTTATTACATTTATTATTTAATAAATGTAATAATAATAAATAATAAATAGTCTTTAATAAAAATAATAAATGTAATAAAAATAATAAATGTAATAAAATAAGATAGTAAAATATTGTAAAAGTAATAATATCAATAATAATGGAGTAAATAATAAATGTAATAAAAATAATAATAGAGTAATAACATAAATATAATAAAATAATACTAATAATAGAGTAAAATAATAAATAACCTTGGCTCAAGTATAAACCAAGGGGAGCTTTTTCAACCTAAAAAAGGGGCAGAAAAACTAGGCTTATACTCGAGTATATACAGTAGTTTAGCAGATTGGAAGCTTCTAGTGCCAGGAGAAGAGCAATTGAGCTTTAGTAATACAGGAGCAGAGCGGAGCTTTGAAAGTTATCACTTTGTTCAAAGAGTACTACATGGGAAAGTTAACACAGGGCCTAGCTATCTAATTAACTCGCTCACAGCAGACATCTTGTCTCTCTCCATGCTCACAGGAGAAGGACAAAATGGAGGACTCTGAGCCTTGCCACTTGCTCACTTTGTCCCTAAGAGGTGTCACTCTAACAAAATGATAGGATGAGAGAAAAGAAGACAGGCAGACAAAGAGGCCAATGGGGGAAGAGCTTCCCAGCTAACCCATTTGCTTATCTAAGACCTTGATGAGGACTATAACCTTGTGCAGGATGTGGTTGAGTTCTAACAATCAGCAGATTATTTATTTAATGCCGTGTGTGGGTGGGCATATGGATCTGTGGGCATGAGAGATGATAATCATTGGTTTAAGAGGAAACTGAAGAGTAAAAAGTACAAACATTGATCACTATCTGAACAGAGCGAACCAACAATTAGTTAGGTGGTGACACACAGATCCTGACATTGATAAGAACACCACTTCATGTAGAGAGATAAAAGGCCTCATCCTGGTTGATACTACAGGAGTAGAGCCTTCCATTGAACTCTCGTTCAGGTTGTCATTTATGTATTTATTTATTTACGACATTTACTGTCTATACTCGAGTATAAGCCTAGTTTTTCAGATCTTTTTTTTAGGCTGAAAAAGTCCCCCTTGGCTTATACTCGAGTCAAGGTTATTTATTATTTTACTCTGTTATTATTATTATTTGTACTACATGTATAGTTTTACTCTATTAGTATTATTACATTTATTATTTTACTTTATTATTGTTATTACATTTATTATTTACATTTATTATTTTACTCTATTATAATTCTTATTACTACATTTACATTATTGTAATCAATAATAATAATAATTCTTGCAGTGTGTTGCAATCCAGATCAGGAAACAAGACCATAAGATATTAATCCACCACACTTGACTGTGGGAAAAAACAATCCTTTTTTATTGATGAAAAATGGTTACAAAACAGAGGAAAAGACAAAGTCAAAAAGCCACAGTAAAATTCAGCAGTCAGGAATATCTCTGAACTAGATCAAAATTCCAAAAGTAACACTATAAAAACCTGGAACCTGTTAGCATTTCACTAACCATACTTGGAAACTAGAAGCCTCTGGGAATGCAGGCCATGGGAAACGGGAATTCTGCCAAGGTATTGCCTCAGTCTAAATGATGCTTGATCTAACGAGACAGCCCGGTGAGCGACACTTTAAACTAAAGAAACTGTTTCGGGACACGCCTCCAGACTTTGAAGCTTATGCCTCCCTTTCCTTTAATCTGCTTGATCTTCGCAGACTCTGCAATTCACTCCTGTTTTTCCAAATCTGTCCTTTTCTATCCTCATTAAAAAAGGCAGGTGCTAGCTCCTCTGGAGAGCTATCACCGCTTGATTCTGAAACATTCCCATCAGGAAATGTAGTTTCACTTAACAAGCCACTGACCTCAGAATATTCCATATGCCCAAATATGAACACAGATGGAGTTTGGGGGAAATAGACCTTGACATTTGGGAGTTGTAGTTACTGGGATTTATAGTTCACCTACAATCAAAGAACATGCTAAACTTCACCAGCGATAAAATTGGGGCAAACTTCCCACACATAACCCTCATACTTAAAGCCATCCAGTCCAACTCCCTTCACCGGGGCAATGAAATGTAATCAAAGCCCTCCTGACAAAGAGCCATCCTGCCATAGATATAGATAGATATATATGATTCACACACAAACAGATATAGTATCAAGTATTTGAAAGGAACCCCTAAAGAAGTACAATTATATGTTGCATGTTCCAGAATAGGCAAACCAGACAATCTCCACATCAACACTGACAAAAATACAGCAAGAAATACTGTTTACCCACAGGCATAAAGAAATTACATATATTAGAAACAAACACTTTCTAATTACTTTATTTTCCAGATCACTAGACTGGGCCACAGCAACGCCTGGCAGGGGACCGCTAGTATTGTAATATTATTAGTAATATTACATGTAATATAAATATATAATTATAATATCATAAATATTATTAGTATTATATTGCATTACATTATAATATTATAAACATATTATTTATCAATATAAATATGTAATACAATGTTTTCATGTTGAACTCTGCCTTTTGTTTAGCTCTGATGATGTTTCAGTGCAACCCAATGTATGTTCTCCCATGTAGGTATATCTGAGGCACATGCTTCCATATTTACATATTCAATAGGGCTGTGTTTTGTTTTCAGATTTGCAGTGGCAAGTCCCGAAGAGCTGGCTGCGAACAACGACGACTGCGCCATTTGCTGGGATGCCATGCAGGCTGCGCGCAAACTCCCCTGTGGGCATCTTTTCCATAAGTATGCACCTGGAATAAAGATATGTGTTGGGTTGGCTGCAGTTGACAGCAAGAGGAGTATCGGAAATACGTTTTGAACCTTTACAATGTTTTTTAATGCATTTTCAGTGAGACAGAGTATATTGGACACTTCCAGAGAAAGAAGTAGAAACTCAGACTCAGTACTGGTTTTATAATAGTTATGTTGGTTACATAGACAAATAGGGAAACATCACATATTCCGTATATACTCAAGTAAACGTCGACCTGAATGTAAGCCGAGGCACCTAATTTTACCACAAAAAACTGGGAAAACGCATTGACTCGAGTAAAAGCTGAGGGTGGGAAATACAGCCGCTACTGGTAAATGTCAAAATAAACATAGATACCAATAAAATTATATTAATTGAGGCATCACTAAGTTAAATGTTTTTGAATATTTACATAAAACTGTAATTTAAGATAAGACTGTCCAGCTCTGATTAACACGTTATTCTAACTTTCTTCAATGTAAATGTGCTTACATATCCTTCCAATAATAAGCGAGGAAATTAATAAATGTAATAATAATAATTGAAGTGACTGGACTGACCTTGAGGGAGCTGGGGGTGGTGACGGCCGACAGGGAGCTCTGGCGTGGGCTGGTCTATGAGGTCACGAAGAGTCGGAGACGACTGAACGAATGAACAACAACAACAATAATAATAATAATAGAGTAAAATAATGGAAATTGATAAGTAACAGTAATAATAGAGTAAAATAATGTAAGAATAATAAAGAGAATAAAATAATAAATGTAATAATAAATAGAGTAAAATAATAAATGTAATAATAGTAAATAGATTAAAATAATACATATAATAATAATAATAATAATAATAGAGTAAAATAATGGAGATTGATAGTAACACTAATAATAGAGCAAAATAATGTAATAATAATAAAGAGAATAAAATAATAAATGTAATAATATTAAATAGAGTAAAATAATACATGTAATCATAGTAAATAGATTAAAATAATGCATGTAGTAGTAATAATAATAATAACAACAACAACAACAATAATAGAGTAAAATAATGGAAATTGACAGTAATAATAGAGCAAAATAATGTAATAATAATAAAGAGAATAAAATAATAAATGTAATAATAATAAATAGAGTAAAATAATAAATGTAATCATAGTAAATAGATTAAAATAATTCATGTAATAATAATAATAGAGTAAAATAATGAAAATTGATAGTAACAATAATAATAGAGCGAAATAATGTAATAATAATAAAGAGAATAAAATAATAAATGTAATAATAATAAATAGAGTAAAATAATACATGTAATCATAGTAAATAGATTAAAATAATGCATGTAGTAATAATAATAATAATAATAATAATAATAATAATAATAATAATAATAACAATAACAATAATAATAGAGTAAAATAATGGAAATTGATAGTAACAGTAATAATAGAGCAAAAGAATGTAATAATAATAATGAGAATAAAATAATAAATGTAATAATAATAAATAGAGTAAAATAATACATGTAATCATAGTAAATAGATTAAAATAATACATGTAATAATAATAATAATAATAGAGTAAAATAATGGAAATTGATAGTAACAGTAATAGAGCAAAATAATGTAATAATAATAAAGAGAATAAAATAATAAATGTAATAATAATAAATAGAGTAAAATAATAAATGTAATCATAGTAAATAGATTAAAATAATGCATGTAGTAATAATAATAATAACAATAATAATAATAGAGTAAAATAATGGAAATTGATAGTAACAGTAATAATAGAGCAAAAGAATGTAATAATAATAAAGAGAATAAAATAATAAATGTAATAATAATAAATAGAGTAAAATAATACATGTAATCATAGTAAATAGATTAAAATAATACATGTAACAACAACAACAACAACGGAGTAAAATAATTAATCACCTTGACTCGAGTATAAGCCCAGGGGAGCTTTTTCAACATTAAAACAGGGCTGAAAAGCTCTTCTTATACTTGAGTATATACGGTACTCAGCATTCACTCCACTTACATTCAACATTCATACTCACCATCCCTTTGCTGGTCAGGCCTGCTGCTGGGAAAAGAGAGGCGGGTGGATGAATGCTGCATTCCTCAGAGATCTGCCACACAGTCGGAAAAAAAGGGTCTCCTTATGTAGCAATATGCTTATCCATCATTTGGTTGTTTAGATAACTTCTGTCATTCAGCTCAGACTTGCTGGGGCTTCATCAGTCCCAAAACAGATATGTTGTTTAACTTAGTTAACTTAAAGATCTATTGTCTTGTGTTGTTTACAACCAAGAGTTCTCAGGTCAGTTTCTCGTCAGTTCAGCAGTTTTCTCATTAGTATAACACAAGAACACAACAGAAAATAAGAAAATAAAAATAAAATACAAAAAAACCAATATAAATAAACAGCAACAATATAAAGTCAGAACATTAAAACACAGAAAATTTAATCACAGTGGGCAGAGCCAATTGTGAAGATTAAAATTTAAAACACTGGATGAGAGGGCAATGTAATGTAATGTAATTCCTAGGGCTGGTCGGTTTCGTTTCGTAATTTCGTAATTCGTTAAAAATTCGTTATTTTTTTTGATAACGAAGCGATATTGAACCATTCAGGAGCAACTAAAAAACAAAACGAATTTTTCCAATTCGTTTCGTAATTGTTTCGCTATTGTTTCGTTATTGATTCGTTATTGATTCGTAAATGTTTCGTTATTATTTCCGCATGTCTGGTGCAAGTTTTAGGGTTGCTGTTTGTTTTCTCAGTGAAAAAATATATAATTATCACACCAACAGTCAACAACAGAGGGAGAGGGAAGCTTCAGAAGTTTTTTTAGCGTATTGCGCAATCGTGGCCGCCATTAACGAATCGATTCGTAATCGATTCGTAATTGTTTCGTAATTGTTTTATGATTTCCGAAATTTCGTAAATATCGAACTTTTTTAAAGGAAAATTTCGGAATTCTTTTAAATAACGAAACGCAAAAAAAAACAAACCTAAAAACGAATCGAGTTTAGAAACAAATTTTTCCGTGTTTGGACAGCCCTAATTCCTTCCAAGGGAAGCACCAGATGATAGTTGCTCCTGCTCTTTCAGAGATTAATACGAAACCAGGAAGTCGTTTTGTTATCATTTGTTCCAAGCTGCACTGTAAATATTTTCAATTATTATAATTGGTCGCTGTTAGGAGACAACTTGTTATTTCGATAGAGTTACAAGCTGGGTAGATGCGGGGAATGCCGTGGATGTAGCGTGTCTGGATTTCAGTAAGGCCTTCGACAAGGTCCCCCATGACCTTCTGGCAAGGAAACTAGTCCAATGTGGGCTAGGCAAAACTACGGTGAGGTGGATCAGTAATTGGTTAAATGGATGAACCCAGAGGGTGCTCACCAATGCTTCCTCTTCATCTTGGAAAGAAGTGACCAGCGGAGTGTCGCAGGGTTCTGTCCTGGGCCCGGTCCTGTTCAGGATCTTTATTAATGACTTGGATGAAGGGATAGAAGGCAGGATCATCAGGTTTGCAGACGACACCACATTGGGAGGGATAGCCAATACTCCAGAGGACAGGAGCAGGATTCAAAACGATCTTGACAGATTAGAGAGACGGGCCAAAATTAACAAAATGAAGTTCAACAGTGACAAATGCAAGATACTCCACTTTGGCAGGAAAAACGAAATGCAAAGAGACAGAATGAGGGACGCCTGGCTCAAGAGCAGTACGTGTGAAAAAGCTCTTGGAGTGCTTGTGGACAACAAGTTAAACATGAGCCAACAATGTGATGCGGCGGCAAAAAAAGCCAATGAGATTTTGGCCTGCATCAAGAGGAGCATAGTGTCTAGATCTAGGGAAGTCATGCTACCCATGCTCTATTCTGCTTTGGTTAGACCACACCTGGAATATTGTGTCCAGTTCTGGGCACCACAATTCAAGAGAGATATTGACAAGCTGGAATGTGTCCAGAGGAGGGCGACTAAAATGATCAGGGGTCTGGAGAACAAGCCCTATGAGGAGCGGCTTAAAGAGCTGGGCATGTTTAACCTGAAGAAGAGAAGGCTGAGAGGAGATATGATAGCCATGTATAAATATGTGAGTGGAAGCCACAGGGAGGAGGGAGCAAGCTTGTTTTCTGCTTCTCTGGAGACTAGGATGCGGAACATGAGGAAGAACTTCCTGACTACGAGAGCCGTTCAGCAGTGGAACTCTCTGCCCTGGAGTATGGTGGAGGCCCCTTCTTTGGAAGCTTTTAAACAGAGGCTGGATGGCCATCTGTCAGGGGTGATTTGAATGCAACATTCCTGCTTCTTGGCAGAATGGGGTTGGACTGGATGGCCCATGAGGTCTCTTCCAACTATTTGATTCTATGATTCTATGATTCTCTCAGGAAGGCAGAGTCCGTCTCTTTAGAGCTGCTTTTCCAGAGGCACTTCAATGCTTTCCCTCGAGGTCAGCGGGGGATTATTGTCTTGTAGCTCCATGAGCCAGGAGCCATGATTGGTTGCCTTAAGTCACAATGTGCCTTGAGAGTCAGCCCCAGTGGTGTGGTAGGAGTCACAGTGTTAGTGGAATAGAAGGTTGAAAATTGCCCTTCTCCATGGAGCGGGATCACTGGGACCTTGTGGATCCTAGTCCCGTTTACAAGGTCGCTCAAACAATAACCATGAAATATTCTTCAAGAAGTGGACATGATGGATAGGCAGAATGCTCCGTTTGCTCTGATTGGTCTGAACCACAATGTGTTGAGCATAGTGTTAATGTTAGGTGGTCCAGAAAGCAGTTGCTTGACTCTTTGGAGCTAGCCTCCTAGTCATCAGTTGGCTATATATTTGGGTTTGGGGGGAGCTTGGTTAAAAAGTTAAATTAATTTAAATTAAAAAAAATAATCATTAGCAATACCAGAATTTCAAAATATCTTTGTTTTCCTGTCACTTCTTATTCTTATGGGTCATTCCATGCCAAGTTGTCTAAACTTTCCCACCATCATGTTCTCCAATTTTGTTCAAATTTTAGGTATAGCACCAGTCAGGTGTTAAACTAAGTTTCCAAAATGTGAGGAGATTCCATCTGAACACGAGGAAGAACTTCCTGACTGTGAGAACCATTCAGCAGCGGAACTCTCTGCCCCAGAGTGTGGTGGAGGCTCCTTCTTTGGAAGATGGCTGGATGGCCATCTGTCAGGGGTGATTTGAATGCAATATTCCTGCTTCTTGGCAGGGGGTTGGACTGGATGGCCCATGAGGTCACTTCCAACTCTTTGATTCTATGATTCTATGAACTGCAATAGTTGCTGATCTAGACCCCCTTATCTGAAGGGTAGTCAGTCTGGGTGTGCATTGTAACAAAATGCCATTTTGGGGTCTAATAAAATTGAAACTTAACATATAAGAATGCTTAGTAAATTGAAATCCTGTAGAGTTTTTTTCTGCCAATTCTGATGAAATTAAATTTAATGTTATGGATGCAAAATCCAGTCAAACAAGTGTGTGTCAAATTTTGACCAATAATAAATGCAAAATAATAAATGTAATCATAACAAAAATAATAAGTAGAGTAAATTAATAAATGTAATTAAAAAAATAATAGAATAAAATAATGTACCACATGTCATAATAATAATAAATGTAAAAATAACAATAATAATGGAGTAAATTAATAAATGTAATAATAATAATAAATAGAGTAAAATAATAAATGTAATAAAAATAATAAATAGATTAAAATAATAAATGTAATAATAATAATAAATAGATTAAAATAATAAATGTAATAATAATAATAAATAGATTAAAATAATAAATGTAATAATAATAATAGAGTAAAATGATGTACAAATGTCTTTTTTTTTTGTCGTGTCAGGAGCGACCTGAGAAACTGCAAGTCGCTCCTGTTGTGAGAGAATTGGCCGTCTGCAAGGACGTTGCCCAGGGGACGCCCGGATGATTTGATGTTTTATCATCCTTGTGGGAGGCTTCTCTCATGTCCCCGCATGAGGAGCTGGAGCTGATAGAGGGAGCTCATCCGCCTCTCCTCGGATTCGAACCTGTGACCTGTCGGTCTTCAGTCCTGCCGGCACAGGGCTTTAACCCACTGCACCACCGGGGGCTCCTACAAATATCATAATAATAATAAATAGAGTAAAATTAATAATATTAATCTATATATATAAATTTGTTAGGGGCATCCAACGAGGAAACAAAACTCAAAAACCCCCCAACGAAACTTAACCAAAATTCCCATGCCCATAACACAACCCACAAGGTACAAACATATCTACTCAAAATGAAAAACAACACAACAACACACTCACAAAACGGCAAAACAACAAAACTCAAAAAAACCCCAACGAAACTTAACCAATTCCCATGCCCATAACACAACCCACAAGGTACAAACATATCTACTCAAAATGAAAAACAACACAACAACACACTCACAAAACGGCAAAACAACAAAACTCAAAAAAACCCCAACGAAACTTAACCAAAATTCCCAAGCCCATAACACAACCCACAAGGTACAAACATATCTACTCAAAATGAAAAACAACACAACAACACACTCACAAAACGGCAAAACAACAAAACTCAAAAACCCCAACGAAACTTAACCAAAATTCCCATGCCCATAACACAACCCACAAGGTACAAACATATCTACTCAAAATGAAAAACAACACAACAACACACTCACAAAACGGCAAAACAACAAAACTCAAAAAAGCCCCAACGAAACTTAACCAAAATTCCCATGCCCATAACACAACCCACATGGTACAAACATATCTACTCAAAATGAAAAACAACACAACAACACACTCACAAAACGGCAAAACAACAAAACTCAAAAACCAACGAAACTTAACCAAAATTCCCATGCTCATAACACAACCCACAAGGTACAAACATATTACTCAAAATGAAAAACAACACAACAACACACTCAAAACGGCAAAAAAACAAAACTCACAAAAACCCCAACGAAACTTAACCAAAATTCCCATGCCCATAACACAACCCACAAGGTACAAACGTATCTACTCAAAATGAAAAACAACACAACAACACACTCACAAAACGGCAAAACAACTGAGCATGCGCATTGGCGCCCAGCCGCAAGTTCCCTGGCGCGCGCACATGCCCTTCCGGCCAACGTTCCCTCTGCGGAAACCATGCCCACTCCAAGCCCCGCCGCGCCGCTTCCCGCACACACACACACCCCTGCCGCACATACACACACAACCCCACACTCCATCACTCCCCCCGCCGCCGCACACACACACGCAACCCCACTCCCCCCGCCGCCGCACACACACACGCAACCCCACACTCCATCACTCCCCCTGCCGCCCCACACACGCACACCCCACGCTCCATCACTCCCCCCCGCCGCCGCACACACACACAACCCCACGCTCCATCACTCCCCCACCCCAATCTTACCTCCTTTTACTTCACGCCACCTCCAAACCCCACCCGCCCCTTCCCGCCCTGTCAAAATCTAGGAAAGACAGGAAGGAAGGAAAGAAGGAAGAAAGAGAAAGGGAGGTAAAGAAAAAGGGGGAAGGAAGGAAAGTTAGAGAAAGAAGGAAGAAGAAAAGGAAAGAAAAGGAAAGATGGAAGGAAAGAAAAGAGAGACAGCAGAAAAGAAAGAAAAAGGGGGAAGGAAGGAAAGAGATAGAGAAAGAAGAGGAGAAGGAAAGATGGGAGGGAAGGAAGGAAGGAAGGAGGGAAAGAAGGAGAGAAAGAGGGAAGATTGGCCACAGCAACACGTGGCGGGTAAAGGTTGTTATTTCTATTATTTATTATTATTATTATTATTATTATTATTATTATTATTATTATTATTATGCTATTGTTCCTATGAGACCCTGGAGGAATGGGAGAGGTGTCAGGTCCCAGAGGCAATGCATTGCATTATTGTTATTGTTATGATGGTGGTAAAATAAAAGGAAATAAAAAGTGAAAGAAGGAAGCAAACAGGGAGGGAAGAAAGGCAAAGGAAGAAAGGGGGAGGGAATGAAGGAAAGAGAGAAGGATGAAACCAAGTAGTGAAAGAAAGAAAGAGGTAGAGAAGGAAGAAAGGAGAGAAAGGGGGAGGAAAAGGGGGAAGGAATAGGTAGGGACCTCTCTTTCATAATAGTCCAGATATCTACCTCAACTTTGATAAGTTTTACTATAGGCCACAGCAACGCGTGGCAGGGCACAGCTAGTAAAAATAATAATAGAGTAAAATAATGTACCAAATGTCATTATAATAATAAATAAGGTAAAATAATAAATGTAATAATAACAATAGAAAATAGAGTAAATAATAAATGTAATAATAACAATAATAAATAGAGTAAATAATAAATGTAATAATAATAAATGTAATAATAAATATTGTAAATTAATAAATGTAATAATAATAATAAATACAGAAAATAAGTGTAATAATAATTAATAGAGTAAAATAATAAATGTAATAAAAATAGTAATAGAGTAAAATAATGTACCAAATATCATTATAATAATAAATAAAGTAGAATAATAAATGTAAGAATAACAACAGATTAGGTATTAAATGTAATAACAATAATAAATAGAATAAAATAATAAATGTAATAATAATAAATAGAATAAAATTAAAAATGTAATAAAAATAATAATAACAGAGTAAAATAATAAATAACCTTGACTTGAGTATAAGCCAAGGGGGGCTTTTTCAGCCTGAAAAAAAGCTGAAAAACTTGGCTTATACTCGAGTATATAGGGTATTTTAATCACTCAACACTATTATAGATCAGATTTGTTTTAGAGGGCCTTTGGTAGGAAGGCTGCACTATAAATTGAATTGTAAGTAAATGCAGAGTGGCACATACAATTTGACACTTCAGATCCTCCCCCTCTCCCCAATTTGAGTTTATAAATTCTCTAACTTTTAGTTAAGTGTAACCCTGATATACAAATGGATGCTGAAACCTTTGTCAAGTCATTTTTGGGCATCGTTTCTTAGATGATTATTAAACGCAGCATCTTATATCTTAGTGATGGTCGAGATTCTTGTAACTGACTCTTGGAAAGCTCAATTACTATTTTTCTTTTCCCAGCTCATGCCTGCGCTCCTGGCTTGAACAAGACACGTCCTGCCCCACCTGCAGAATGTCCCTCAACATCACCGACACGCACCAGGCGCGGGAGGACCACCAGCGGGAGAACATGGATGAAAACCTGGCTCCTGTGGCCGTGGCGGAAGGCAGGACACACCTGAACCAGCACAACCACTTCTTCCACTTCGATGGTTTGTTATAGTTTTTCATAGAACCTTAAAATTTTCCTTTGATGCATTTTTCAGTGGGACGGAGCATATCAGGCACTTCCAGAGAAGATGTAGGCACAACAGACACTAATTATTGGTTTTATAATAGCTAGCTAGATTGCTTACCACAGATCAAGGGAAAACGTCACATTTACTCAACATTCACTCATAATCCATACATTCAACATACATACAAATTGTTTATATGTGGGTTGTTGTAGGTTTTTTCGGGCTGTATGGCCATGGTCTAGAGGCATGGCCATACAGCCCGAAAAAACCTACAACAACCCAGTGATTCCGGCCATGAAAGCCTTCGACAATACATTGTTTATATGTGATTTATATTAATTGTATTGTATTTATTGTTTTTGTTTATTACTTTTGTTTATTGATATACTGTTGGGCTTGCCCTCATGTAAGTCGCTCTGAGTCCCTTGGGGAGATGGTGGCGGGGTATAAATAAAGTTATTATTATTATTATATTATTATTATTGCTCACCATTACCTCTCCAATTTTAGAGATGTGTGAAATAGCTGAAATCTGATTAATAATTAGTTTCAGGGATTCAGATGGTCCCCAGTTTGATTAGTAAAGATTCAGAGGTGTCCCATTTTGATTCATAATTTGATTCTCCGAAGTTTCGTAATTGCTTCGTTATGATTTGTTCCAGTAGTGACAACGGGAAAAATTACAAGGCTTGTTTTTCTGTCATTTTTACGACTATCAGGATTCAACTTGGCAAACTTGTAGGCAACATTTACAACTTTAAGCCCGCCAAGTTTCAGAACATTTTGGCCATTTACTAATTTTTAGGAAATTTGTAAAGTTTTATAAATATTTTACATTTTAAAAAAAACTACAAGAAGTATCCCCTTGAATTCTTGCACAATGAGACAACGTAAGAAGGGCACCAATCCTGCAAAGTTTCAGAAAGATTAGTTCATCTACTGATTACTAGAATTTCTTTTTTAAAAATTCAATTAATGTGTCGTGACCAATAATAGATGTAAAATAAGAAATGTAATAATAACAACAATAATAAGTAGAGTAAATTAATAAATATAATAATATGGATAATAAATGGAGTAAAATAATAAATATAATAATAGAGTAAAATAAATATAATAATAATAATAATAATAATAATAATAAATAGAGTAAAATAAATATTATTATAATAATAATAAATAGAGTAAAATAATAAATGTAATAAAATAATAATATATTGTCGAAGGCTTTCATGGCTGGAATCACTAGGTTCTTGTGGGTTTTTTGGGGGGGCTATATTGCCAATCTCCAGAGACATTTTCTCCTGACGTTGCTAATGAAGGTGGTCAGTTGAAACATTCACACCCAGCTCTAGCAGAGAAGAGCTCTTTGCCCCACCCCAGTCATTCCACAGATATATGAACCCTTTTTCCTAGTTCCAACAGACCTCACTACCTCTGAGGATGCTTGCCATAGATGCAGGCGAAACGTCAGGAGAAAATGCCTCTAGAACATGGGCATATAGCCCGAAAAAACCCACAAGAACCTAAAAATAATAATATTTTAAAAATAATTTAAAAAACAAGAGTACGAGAGGTATCCACTCAAATTGTGGCACGGTGTGACAACATGAGCAGGGCAGCAATCCTGCCAAGTTTCAGATCAGTCCATCCACTGGTTTTAAATATTTTTTCCAATTTAAGCGCATGCGATTAATCTACACAGATCTTTACGAATCTTTCCGAAAGTTTCAGAAGCTGCTGTTTCAATTCGTAAATACTTCAGAGTGTCTCTTTCCAGTTTGTAATTCAGAGATTCGTATTAACAAATCATTCATATGATTTTGCCAAAGTTTATGAACTCTGTAATTTTTTTTCGTCTCTGAAGTGACTTGAGAAACTGCAAGTCACTTCTGGTGTGAGAGAATTGGCCGTCTCAAGGACGTTGCCCAGGGGATGCCGGATGTTTTACCTCCGAAGCTTTGCACATCCTTACTATGCATTTAGGGCTGCTGCGGGAGAAAAGAGGCAGGTGGGCAGGTGCTACATGTCCCTGAAGGTAGATAAGGAAGACCCCTTCTTGTCCATCAGTTAGTTGTTTTGATGGTCATTGTGCTTTCTCTTTGACCAGGTAGAGCTTCAGCAATCACAGAACTAATGGATTATTTCAAGTTCCTTAATTTAAAAAGTTGTTAACTATCTATACATATCAGCTTCCACACAAGGGTCTCAGATTGATCTGCCCATTTTTTTTCTCATCAGCACTTTCTTTGCCAAAGTTTATGAACTGTGTAACTTTTTTCATGTCAGGAGCGACTTGAGAAACTGCAAATTGCTTCTGCTGTGAGAGAATTGGCTGTCTGCAAGGACGTTGCCAAGGGGACGCACGGATGTGTTACTATCCCGTGGGAGGCTTCTCTCATGTCCCCGCATGGGTAGCTGGAGGTGACAGATAGGAGCTCACCCCACTCCCCGGATTCGAGCCGCCAACCTATCGATTAGTAGTCCTGCTGGCACAATTATAATATAATATAATGTAATATAATATATTGTGTATACATATAATATTTATAATATAATAATATAATGCAATATAATACTACTAGTAATAATAATATGATATTATAATTATATATTTATACTACATGTAATATTACTAATAATATTACAATATAATGATATAGTACAATATAGCAATATTTAATATTGATATTGTCCTATGCTAATAACATAATATATTGTATGTATATATATCTTGTAAGCTGCTCACCTTTGGGGTGGGAAGGGCGACATGTAAGTGTCGTAAATCTATATATATATATAAATGTAATGTTAGTTTGTGGGAGAAACATAACTCAGAAACCACTGGACAAATCGACATGAAATTTTGACACAATACACCTAACAGTCCATTGATGTCTCCATCACCCCTGAAAACACTAATGCCCCCCCCCCCCAGTGGAATAGACTTAAAACTCAAAAAATACCCCCCATATACATATGCACGTACAATTATATACATATTTGTGTGTCCTTGTGTATACGTGTTTGTGTATGTGTGTGTACAATTATGTACACACATACACAAACACGTATACACAAGGACACATATTATAATATATTATTATTATATTGCATTACACAATATACATCTATATATATAAATCTGTAGGGGGCGTCGTACGGCGTCGCATAACTCCACAACCCCCCAACGGAACTGACCCAAAATTCCCATGCCCCTAGGCCAACCCACTCGCTACAAACTAATCTACTCCAAAGTAAAGAAAACACAACTGCAACGACGAAAACACCACAAAACAACTGAACATGCGCACTGGCGCAAACCCCCCGGCACGCGCGCACCCGCCGCCCCTCGCCCCCCCCCGGCGGCACACACGCGCGCGCGGCGGAAACTCCCCGCCACGCGCACACCCGCCGCCCCTCACCCCCCCCCCGCGGCACACGCGCGCGCGTCGGAAACTCCCCGCCACGCGCGCACCCGCCGCCCCTGCCCCCCCCCCGCGGCACACGCGCGCGCGTCGGAAACTCCCCGCCACGCGCGCACCCGCCGCCCCTGCCCCCCCCCCCGCGGCACACACGCGCGCGCGGCGAACTGAGCATGCGCTCTGGCGCAAACTCCCGACGCGCGCGCACACATGGCCCCTCACCCCCCCCCCCCCGCGGAATTACCGTTGAAAGGGACAGTCCAGAAGACATCAGAGAAGAAGGGAAAGAGAAGGAATGAAGGAGCCACAGGGGGAAGGAAGGAGAAAAGGACATAAAATTAAAGGTAACAGAAGGAAGGAGAGAAAGACAGAGGGAGGGAGGGAGGGAGGGAAGGAAAGAGGGAACGAGGGAAAGGCCGACGGCGGGCCAGGAGGGGCCCGGCTCCGCCTCTGCCGCCTCCTCCTCGCCAGGGGGATCCAAGACAGAGAGAGTAGGAAGGAAGGAAGGAGAAGGAGGAGGAGAAGGAAGGAAGGAAAGAAGGAAAGACAGAAGACATAAAGGAAGGAAGGAAACAAAAAAGGAAGGAAGGGAAGCAGAAAGGGAAGACTGAAATGGGCCACAGCAACGCGTGGCAGGGTACAGCTAGTATACACATATAAACACACAAATACATACACACGTATACACATATACACACATATACATACATCCACACACACACACATATATGCAAACACACATATCTACACATATACACAAATATATACACACAGAGTCCCCTTTGGGGTGAGAAGGGTGGCGTATAAATGTCATGAATAAGTAAATAAATAAATATACACATACTGGGCCACAGCAATGCGTGGCAGGGGGGGGAGGAGCCACCATGGCCGGGTAGCAGACGTCTCCTTTGCAGCTCCCGAGAAAAAGAGCAGAATGCAGTGATAAATGGATCAAGGATTTCTCTTTATGGACTGGAAAAGAGGTGAAAGCACGGTGTGTTTAAGGAGCTGAAAAAGAGGAAGCCAAAAGGTAAATTATTACCGTTTAATTGCTTTTGATTTATGAGCTCCAGCAGAGGGAGTGAAAAGGGAGTGAAAAGCCAGCTTCGGCTCCAGTGGAAAGTGAAACTAACCTTTAAATTACAAGTGCGTCATAAGCCTTGCTACTTAAATAAAACTTTTGAGAGACTGGATTTAATGATTTTGAAAGGCAAAAAGCAATGATCAAAGGCATGCTTTTTCTATGAAGAAGGAGTGAATTACTATCGTCAGTTAAAGCGAATTCCCCGGTATAAGGGAAGGTTGCAAGTGATACAAGATATATTTGGTTGGAAACTTTTGGACTGTGCTGAATGACTGAATGAACTGAATGAGTAGGAGTAGGAAGACACATCAAGGGAAAGACACACCAAGAGAGACTCCAAAAAACCCTCTGTGGGAACGTACAAAACCCTCAGATAGATCTCTTGCAAGGCTTACAAGGCTCACTGGACTGGACAGGGTGGAAAATCCTGAGGCTCTCCAGGCTCCTCAGCTCCCTAAAGACATGAGTGCAGTTAGACGCAGCCCCCCCCCTTCAAAAGGGCAATCAGCTAAGAAGGACCCCTCCCCAATCAGGGAGCGGAACCTCAATGTCACTGCCATGTCTAACTGCAAAACCAGTTGGATCAGAAGGAAGAAGTGAGAGGGAAGAACCGGGGAAATCGGAGAAAGAAATGAGCAGTAGTCAAATGTTAAATAAAATAGCAGATCTGATCAAAAGCGAGACTCAACTATTAAAGCAAGATATCCTGACCAGTACTAAAGAAATGAAATCAGAGTTGGATATGGAACGAAAAAGCTCAGATAAAAAATTCCAGGCAATACAAGAAACCTTGAAAACAATACATGGAGAAATACAAATGAATAAAGCAGAAATTGAAAAAAACAAACAGGAACAACTTGTACTTAAACGGCAAACACAACAAAATGAAAATAGACTTTCAGATATGGAAAGAAAGTTTGTTTATATGCAAGACAATCAAAGAAGGAATAATGCAATAATTAAAAACTATCCAGAAGGGAATAAAAAAGAAGACCTGAAAGCTGAAATCCTGAAGTGGTTGCAAAAAATTACGCCGGTATTGAACTGGTCAGAATTGGATATAGAGAGAGTACATCGCCTTCCGGCTGGAAGAAATAAAATAACACCCAGAAATATAATAATTCGATTCCATAATTTTGCAAAGAAGGAAGACCTGATGAAAATACTTAAGAAGAATCCTGATCACCTAAAGATGGGTGATTCAAAACTGGAGATATTTAACGACTACTGCCCAGAAACCAAGAATTGGAGATATTCAATGAAGCCTATCACGATTCAGTTAATGAAGGCTGGAATTTTGTACACCTGGGGATACCCTATCTATCTCAAGTTCCAATGGAAAGGCAAGAGATACAGAATAGATTCACCGGAACAAGGTTATCAATTACTGGAGGAGCTTGGAATAGTAAGAAGACAAGAAAGAGATCGGAAGGAGGAGGAGGAAAAGGATCCGGACGGAGGAGAACTGGAGGAATTAATTGGTGCCGTTGGAGGAATCGAGATGTAAGAAGAAATTAAACACTGCAATCAAGTTTTTTTTTGTTGAATTAAAATGAGCACTCGGGGGGAGGGAGACTCTGGGCCACGGGATGACTTCACCCCCCCCTCCCCAATTGGGAAGGCCGGGGGCCATGATTGGGACGAGAAGTCCCGAAGATTGGAAGGGGAGGAAGGGGGGAATGAGGGAAGTGGGGGGATTGGGGGGAGGGGGGAATGGGGAGTAAGGGTAGGGGAGGGGAAGGGTCAAGGGTTCACGTGGTTTCAAGCCACAAAAAAGCTTTTAAAGGGAAAGGGAAATGATGTCCCATAAATTAAGAATTTCAACGCTTAACACGAGGGGGTTGGGGACGGTAATTAAGAGAAGGCGGATCGAATCTCTACTGAAGAAGGACGCGGCGGACGCTATCTTCCTACAGGAAACACATCAAAATAAGCGGGGCTCAAATGAGCTAAAGTCGAGCTGGATAAGGAACTACGAAACATCTTTTGGGTCATCAAAGTCAAGAGGAGTAGCAACTACTGAAGAAGGACGCGGCGGACGCCATCTTCCTACAGGAAACACATCAAAATAAGCGGGGCTCAAATGAGTTAAAGTCGAGCTGGATAAGGAACTACGAAACATCTTTTGGGACATCAAAGTCAAGAGGAGTAGCAATAATAATAGCAAAGAAATGTAATTTTGTCATAAACAAGGTATTGAAGGATGAAGAGGGAAGATATATAATAATATATGGGGAAATAGGGGAGGAAAAATATGTATTAGTAAATGTATACGCACCAAATGTGAAACAGCAAGAATTTTATGAAAAAGTGTTAGAGCAAATAGAGAATTACCATCAACAAAATGTAATATTTGGAGGAGATTGTAATTGCTGTATGGATTTAAAGAAGGATAAAACTACGATAGCATCAAAAGCTAGAAACATTGAAACAACGGAATTAAGCAGAGTAATGAATAAATGGCAATTAAAGGATGTGTGGAGATTGGTAAAAGGGAATGAAAGTAGATATACATATTATTCATCAGTACATAAGGTGTATACAAGAATTGATTATATTTTGTCTCCAAAAATATGACAAGTAAAGTGCTAAATGCTGATATAGGTATGATTAAGATTTCGGATCACGCTTTGGTTTCAATTGAGATTGCGTTGAAATGTGATTATGATGAAATGAAAAGGTGGAGGTTAAACACAAGAATACTAAATCATAAAGAGATAGTAGATAAAGTGCAAGCAGAATGGCAAGAAATATGGGGCTTCAACGAAAAGGGGGTGACAAAAGGAGTTCTATGGGACACTATGAAAGCAGTGACCAGAGGGTTATGTATAAAAGAGACAATTAATTTAAAGAGAAGGCAAGAAGAAAGGAAAAGGAATTTAGAAAGAGAAATAGAAGAGATTGAAAAAGCATATGTAATAAAGAGAGATACACGAATTTATGCTAGGTTAAGAGCAAAAAAAGAGGAATTGGATAAAATGGAAATAGACGAAGTACAAGAAAATTTAATTTATTTAAGGAGGGAATATTTTGAGTTTAGTGATAGGAATTCAAAGATCCTAGCCAAATCAACACAGAAAAAGAAAATGGAAGGAACGATAAACATGATAAAAGATAAAACAGGTAAATTATGTAGAGCTATGAAAGAAAAATTGAAAGTATTTGAGGAATTTTATAACTAAAGTGAGCAGGAATTTATAGGAAAAGAGTCTTTAAAGCTTTAGGAGAATTGTTAAAAAAAAAAAAAAAAAAAACAAAAATAAAAAACAAAAAAAAAACATTGATTTTTTAAAAAAAAAAATCCAAAAAACAAAAAAAATAAAAAATTAAAAAGCAAAAAAAGAAAAGAAAAAGAAAAGAATATAAAAGCTTTAGAGAAGTTTTAACCCCAAAATTATTGGAATTGTATAATGGAATAATGAAGGGAGATAAAATACCCGATTCATGGAGGAGATCATTAATAATATTAATACCCAAACCTGACAAAGACTTAACAGATCCAGGGTCATACAGGCCCATATCATTAATAAACCAGGACGCAAAGATATTGTCCGCGATATTAGCTAATAGAATGAATAAATGTATGTATAAGTACATAAAAGAAGATCAGTGTGGGTTTATAAAAGGAAGACAAATGTCAAATTTGATAGGGAGAGTACTAAATAAAATTCATTGGGCTAAAGAGGGGAAGGGAAAAGCAGGGATACTATCATTAGATATTTTTAAAGCGTTCGATTGTGTGGAATGGGAGACACTAGGGGAAATATTGAACAAATGTGGAATGGGAAATAAAATAAAAGGAGTACTAAAACAATTTTATTCAAAGAACTCAGCAGTGATAACTATAAATGATGGAGTGACAAACGAAATAAAAGTGACTAGAGGAACTAGACAAGGGTGCCCTTTGTCCCCGATATTATTTGCTATGGTGATAGAACTTTTTGCTAACAATATAAGGAACGATAAAAATTTAGAAGGATTAGGAAAAAAGGAGAAACAGAAGGTGAGCTTATTCGCTGACGATACATTGTTATTTATAGAAAATATAGTGGAGAAAATAGATAGAATAAAAGAACATTTGGAGACATTTGGGAAAGCAAAAGGTTTACAAGTTAATTGGAACAAGTCAGAAATGATGCTACTCAATTATACAAGAGAAGAAGAAGAAAAAATTATAGAACAGAGGAAAATGGGAATAAGAATTAAGAATAAATTAAAATACTTGGGAGTAATAATAACTAAGGATTTAAAAGAGATAGAGGAAGTAAATGTAGTAACTTTAAGAAAAGAAGTTCAGAAAAAGTTAACAGAGTACGAAGGTATACAATTATCCTGGTTTGGAAGGATAGCATTAGTAAAAATGAAAATACTTCCAGAAATAAATTTTATATTTAGAATGCTACCACTTCAAATCACAGAAGAAGAACTAATTAGATGGCAACAAATGATTAATAAATATTGCAATGGAAGTAAAAGAAACAGGTTAAACAAACAGCTATGGTATAGATCGCAAAAGGAGGGTGGACTAGCACTACCTAATATAAAAAAAATATGATGCAAGTAGACTAAATTTGGTTATAGAAGGAATGGTTAAAAAAAAGGGAATAGATTGGCTTAGTAATGATTCAGGAAAAGTGGAAGATGAAACTTGGAATATATTTTTTAAACAGCTTACTAGAAAAGAACTGAGGGAAATTAGAAACCCAATGTTGAGTAACATATTGAAAGTATGGAATAAATACAAGGGGAGGTTAATAAAGGAAGGATCAATTATAACCCCAATAGTGATGGAAAAGAAATTCCCCAAAAAATTAAAAAAAGCAATGGATAAAAAGGTAAGGGAAATAAATTTAGATAGGATAGGGGATTGGATGAAAGTGGAAATGAAGAGGGAAAGGATGTTGGAAGAGTTTAAAGAAATAAAATTGTCATGGTTTCATTGTATACAATTAGAACAATGGTTAATAAACTGGAAAAAAAATAATAGAAATGGAAGCCAACTCAATCAATTCGAACAAATAATACAGAAGGGAAGGGCAGTAGAAGAACATGAAAACTTGAGAGGTATAATTAGCAAAATCTATAAGATATTAATTGAAATGAAGGATGGAAAAATAAAAAAGTGTACCCTTAAGGAGATTTGGGAAGAGGATTTAGGGATAAAAATAAGTGAAATAGAGTGGCAACAGTTATGGGGACAAAGACATTTAAAAAATTTATCGATACGAGTTAAAGAAAATTATTATAAGTTAATATGGAAGTGGTTTTTAACACCGGTAAGAATAGCATATATGAATAAAAATACTCAATAAATTGTTGGAGAGGGTGTCAAGAACCAGGAACATATATACATATGTGGTG
>NW_026847993.1:3812591-3910091 GCF_025583915.1 Anolis sagrei ordinatus | reverse complement strand
CATTCCCTACTCCAAGGAGGACTCAAGGCAGCTTACATATAGCAATTATTCAGTGCCTTGATGGTTCTGGTCCAACTTGCTTGTTTGAACGCATCTCCCCTTATGAGCCAACTAGAGCCTTAAGATCTGCTGGCGAGGCCCAGCTCTCAATCCCACCCCATTTGCAAGTGCGACTGATGGAGGCGAGAGACAGGGCCTTCTCAGTGGTGGCCCCTCGGCTGTGGAACTCCCTCCCCAGTGACATCAGACTGGGCCCATCCCTCCTGGTTTTCAGAGAAAAGCTAAAGACTTGTCTATGTACACAGGCATACACCAGTGTTCACATTTGGGCGTATTGATTATCCATGCCAATGCTCTTTGATTGTAGGTGAACTATAAATCCCAGCAACTACAACTTCCAAATGTCAAGGTCTATTTTTCCCAAGCTCCACCAGTGTTCACATTTGGGCATATTGAGTATTCATGCCAAGTTTGGTCCAGATCCATCATTGTTTGAGTCCACAGTGCTCCCTGGATGTAGGTGAACTATAACTCCAAAACTCAAAGTCAATGCCCACCAAACCCTTCCAGTATTTTCTCTTGGTCATGGGAGTTCTGTTTACCAAGTTTGATTCAATCCCATCGTTGCTGTAGTTCAGAATGCTCTTTGATAGTAGGTGTACTATAAATCCCAGCAACCACAACTACCAAATGACAAAATTAATCCCAGTTGACTTTTAAAATCGTCTGGGGAGGTCCTGCTCTCAGTCCCGTCTTCGTCACAAGTATGTCTGGCTGGGACGAGAGACAGGACCTTCTCGGTGGTGGCTTATGGAACATTCGTGCCAAGTTTGGTCCACATCCATCATTGTTTGAGTCCACAATGCTCCCTGGATGTAGGTGAACTACAAGTCCAAAACTCAAAGTCAATGCCCACCAATCCTTTCCAGTATTTTCTCTTGGTCATGGGAGTTCTGTTTACCAAGTTTGAGTCAATCCCATCGTTGCTGTAGTTCAGAATGCTCTTTGATGGTAGGTGTACTATAAATCCCAGCAACCACAACTACCAAATGACAAAATTAACCCCAGGTGACTTTAAGATCGTCTGGGGAGGCCCGGCTCTCAGTCCCGCCTTCGTCACAAGTATGTCTGGCTGGGACGAGAGACAGGACCTTCTTGGTGGTGGCCCCTCCCTAGCGATATCAGATCCGTTTCTTCCTTTTTAACATTTCGGAAAAAACTCAAGACATGGCTGTTTGAGAAAACGTTTGCAAATTTATTTATTATTATTTATTTATTTGCATTATTTCTATCCCGCTCATATCAGCCCGAAGCGACACAGAGTGGCGTACACAATCGGCACAATTCGATGCCATAAAAATACATACATTGATAAACAAAAAGAACCATTATAGTGCAATTAGACATAAGACAGTGCATAATAACAATATTAAAAACTAAAAACTATATCCTCTCATTCAAGTCCTTATCCGTTCCATCGTCTTGGGCCGTTACTGGGCCATTTTCCAATTCAAATTCGTCTATTTATTCGGAGGTTCCAAATGCTTGCTCGAAGAGCCAAGTTTTTACTCTTTTCCGAAAGGTCAGGAGCGAGGGGGCTGATCTGATGTCCCTAGGCAGGGAGTTCCACAGCCGAGGGGCCACCACAGAGAAGGCCCTGTCTCTCGTCCCCGCCAGACGTGCTTGCGAAGCTGGCGGGATCAAGAGCAGAGCCTGCTCGGACGATCTCAAATTCCTGGAAGGTTCGTAGGAAGAGATGCGTTCTTATTTTAAGAGATGTCCTTATTTGTTTCCTCTCAGTTGTTTTGCTGTTGTAATTTTAGACTTAAATCTGGCTACCAGTATTAAAAAAATCTCTAAAATTACAACAGCAAAACAACAGAGAGGAAACAATCAGGGATAGCTAATCACCTCTCAACAAAAGATTGTCCCAGGCACTGCCAGGCCATCAAATGCTAATCAAGGTGGTCAGTTGAAACATTTATTTATTTATTTCACACATTTCTACCCCGCCCTTCTCAACCCCCGAGGGGGGACTCAGGGCAGCTTACGAAAGGCACAATTCGATGCCGACATAAACATAACAATGGATAAAACATGTATACAGCAATTATAACAATTAAACAATCACTTTATACAACAAAATCAATAAAAATTAATAAAACCAGTCAGTACGTTCACACCTAGCTCCAACAGACAAGAGTTCTTTGTCCCGCCCTGGTCATTCCACAGATATATAAACCCCATTTTCCTAGTTCCAACAGACCTCACTACCTCTGAGGATGCTTGCCATAGATGCAGGCGAAACGTCAGGAGGGAATGCCTCCAGAACATGGCCATATAGCCCAAAAAACCCTAAAACAACCCAATCAGAGACAGCTAATCACCTCTCAACAAAAGATTGCCCCAGGCAATGCCAGGCCATCAAATGCTAATCAAGGTGGTCAGTTGAAACATTCACACCTAGCTCCAGCAGACAAGAGTTCTTTCTCCCACCCTGGTCATTCCACAGATATATAAACCCTTTTTCCTAGTTGCAACAGACCTCACTACCTCTGAGGATGCTTGCCATAGATGCAGGCGAAGCGTCAGGAGAGAATGCCTCTAGAACATGGCCATATAGCCCGAAAAACCCCACAACAACCAATTTTCTTAATGATTTGATAGTTTTAAATATTAATATCCCTGTGTTTAATTCTATTTCAGTGCTTATATATGTTTTTGATTTGAAATGGTACTTTTTAAATTTTATTTTTCAACATTTTTAGCTGCTTTGAGTCTCTCTTGCTTGCCATAGATACAGGTGAAACGTCAGGAGAGAATGCCTCTAGAACATGGCCATATAACCCAAAAAAAACCTAAAACAACCCAATGAGAGACAGCTAATCATCTTTCAACAAAAGATTCCCCCAGGCACTAACAAGCCACACCAAACAACCGCCAGGCCATCAAATGCTAATCAAGGTGGTCAGTTGAAACATTCACACCTAGCTCCAACAGACAAGAGTGCTTTGTCCCACCCTGGTCATTTCACAGATATATATAAACCAATTTTCCTAGTTGCAACAGACCTCACTACCTCTGAGGATGCTAGCCATAGATGCAGGCGAAACGTCAGGAGAGAATGCCTCTAGAACATGGCCATATAGCCCGAAAAAACCTACAACAACCCAATCAGGGACAGCTAATCATCTCTCAACAAAAGATTGTCCCAGGCAATGCCAGGCCATCAAATGCTAATCAAGGTGGTCAGTTGAAACATTCACACCTAGCTCCAACAGACAAGAGTTCTTTGTCCTACCCTGGTCATTCCACAGATATATAAACCCCATTTTCCTATTTCTACCAGACCACACTACTTCCGAGGATGCTTGCCATAGATGCAGGCAAAACGTCAGGAGAGAATGCCTCCAGAACATGGCCATATAGCCCGAAAAATCTTATAATCAAAATCCCAGATTCAGGAAGCCAAAAGTGTGCTGCTTAAAGCCAAGGTTAATCCATAGTAGCTTGCATGGAAAGAGCCACGTTGAACTGACACTTTCTCTTTGTCAGCCAGAAACCTAAATACCCTTTGCTAACATGAAGGCGTTGCGATGGCCTTTGGCCGACTTGGCTTCTTTCTTACTAGCTAAGCACGAACTCCTCCTGACCCTCCAATCTAAGCGTTCTTGCCTGCTCACTAATTCACTATCTTCAATGTTCTTTTTATCAGTTTGGTCCAGCTGGACCAAATCACCGTGGGAAGGCTGAACAGGCGAAGACAACTCCACCTGGCCGATATCTAGCTCACTATGGCACTAACAAGCAACACAAAACAACAGCCAGGCCATCAAATGCTAATCAAGGTGGTCAGTTGAAACATTCACACCTAGCTCCAACAGACAAGAGTTCTTTGTCCCACCCTGGTCATTCCACAGATATATAAACCCTTTTTCCTAGTTCCAACAGACCTCACTACCTCTGAGGATGCTTGCCATAGATGCAGATGAAATGTCAGGAGAGAATGCCTCTAGAACATGGCCGTATAGCCCGAAAAAAACTACAACAACCCCATGATTATTAAGGTTTTCTCTTTGAAAAGCACCTTCTTTCCCAGAGGCCTTATTAACCGCAGTCTCGGCTTCTCTGCGGAGGATTTCTCAAGCCCTCGTTCCGTCACATCGCCTGAGAAAATAGGTTGCTCATTCATCACGTTTCAAGGAACCGAAGAAAGGCCGCCGCTCTTAAGAAATCCTATTATTTCTTTTTATCAGCACAAAGCAACACAGAGCCCTGGTTATTACATTGCTTTCTCCAGGATATTCTCTTTTTTTGTGAAAATAGGATGATTTCCCGGATTGATATGTGGAGTTTTGTTAGGTTTTCAAAAGGGGGATTATTATTTTTTAACAAAAAGAACATAAAATGAATTCTGTTGAGTCTGACCCAAGGCATACAGGGAGCCCACTTCCGAGAAGCAGGCGACTCATTGCCTCCTGGATGTCGGTGAAACTAACAGACTTTTTAGCAACGTGAATAGGTTTTTTAATTGGTTTTTATGATTGAAACTGTTTATTTTTAATGGTTTCAATTATATAAATTATATATTGTATTGCTTTTATTGTTAGCTGTATTGGGACTCTTTTTAAGAAAGATAAAGCAGGCTAGAAAGAAGGAAGGAAGGAGAAAAGAGGAGAGGAAGAAGCAGAGGAGGAGAAAAAGAAAAGGAAGAAGCAGAAGAAATAAAAGAGGAGAAAAAGGAGGGGAAAGAATAAAGGAAGAAAAGGAGAAAAGAAGAGAAAAAAGGAGGAGAAAGAACAAAAAGAGGAGGGGGAGAAAGAGGAAGAAGGTGAAGGAAAAAGAAAGGAGGAGAAAGAATAAAGGAAGAAAAGGAGAAGAAGTATAGGAGAAAGAAAAGAGGAGAAAAAAGAGGGAGGCGTAGAAATAAGGGAACAAGAGAAAGGGAAGAAGAAGAAGAAGGTGTAGAACGAAAAGAGGAGAAAAAGGGGAGGAGAAAGAAGAAGAGAAGAAAAAGAAGATGAAGGAGAAGAAAATGAGAAGGAAGAAGAAGGGGAGAAAAAGAAGAGGAAAAAGGTGAAGGAGAAAGAAAGAAGAGAAAAAAGGCGGGGAAGGAAGAGGAGAAAAAAGGTGGAGAAAGAAAGAGAAGAAAAAAGGAGGAGGAAAAAAGAAGAAGGTTAAGGAGAAAGAAAAGAGGAGAAAGGAGGAGAAAGCAGAATAAAAGAAGAGAAGGAGGAGAAAAAGAAGAAGGTGAAGAAGAGGGAAAAAAGAAGAAGGGATGAGGAGGAGGAGAAAAAGAAGAGGAAGAAGTTGAAGGAGAAAGGAAAGAAGGGGAAAAAGGGGGAGGAGAAAGAAGAGGAGGAGAAGGGCTTCCTATCTGATATATGGATTATATCAATTGACGTAATTGTTTATCGGTTTTTGCAAAGCAAGGACATGTAAATGATGGCTAAGTCTGCCAGTGAATAAGAAAAGAAAGAGATAGAGGAAAAAGAAGGAAGAGAAGGAGAAAAAGAAGAGGAAGAAGGTGGCTATATAGCCCGAAAAAAACTTACAGCAACCTAGTATTAAAAAACTCTAAAATTACAACAGCAGAACAACAGAGAGGAAACAGTCAGGGACATCTAATCACCTCTCAACAAGAGATTGCCCCAGGCACTAACAAGCCACACCAAACAACTGCCAGGACATCAAATGCTAATCAAAGTGATCAGTAGAAACATTCACACCTAGCTCCAGCAGACAAGAGTTCTTTGTCCCACCCTGATCATTCCACAGATATATAAAACCTTTTTTCTAGTTCCAATAGACCTCACTACCTCTGAGGATGCTTGCCATAGATGCAGGCGAAACGTCAGGGGAGAATGCCTCTAGAACATGGCCATATGGCCGGAAAAAACCTACAACAACCCAGTGATTCCGGCCATGAAAGCCTTCGACAATACATTGTAATAGCATCCTTTGTTCACATCTTCCAGCAACTTAAGATCATAGAATCATAGAATCCTAGAGATGGAAGAGACCTCCTGGGCCATCCAGTCCAACCCCATTCTGCCAAGAAGCAGGAATGTTGCATTCAAATCACCCCTGACAGATGGCCATCCAGCCTCTGTTTAAAAGCTTCCAAAGAAGGAGCCTCCACCACACTCCGGGGCAGAGAGTTCCACTGCTGAACGGCTCTCACAGTCAGGAAGTTCTTCCTCATGTTCAGAGGAATCTCCTCTCTTGTAGTTTGAAGCCAATTGTTCCGCGTCCTAGTCTCCAGGAAGCAGAAAACAAGCTTGCTCCCTCCTCCCTGTGGCTTCCTCTCACATATTTATACATGGCTATCATATCTCCTCTCAGCCTTCTCTTCTTCAGGCTAAACATGCCCAGCTCCTTAAGCCGCTCCTCATAGGGCTTGTTCTCCAGACCCTTGATCATTTTAGTCACCCTCCGCTGGACACATTCCAGCTTGTCAATATCTCTCTTGAATTGTGGCGCCCAGAATTGGACACAATATTCCAGGTGTGGTCTAACCAAAGCAGAATAGAGGGGTAGCATTACTTCCTTAGATCTAGACACTATGCTCCTATTGATGCAGGCCAAAATCCCATTGGATTTTTTTGCCGCCACATCACATTGTTGGCTCATGTTTAACTAGTTGTCCACAAGGACTCCAAGATCTTTTTCACACGTACTGCTCTCCAGCCAGGCGTCCCCCAGTTTGTATCTTTGCATTTCGTTTTTCCTGCCAAAGTGGAGTATCTTGCATTTGTCACTGTTGAACTTCATTTTGTTAGATAGAAGCATCCTGCCTCTGATACTGGAGCTGTCACGACTACTCGCCATTGCTTGAGTCTGGCCCTCTTTTGACATCAAGTTGGTGGCAATCATTCTGTTTTGTCATTTAACTGTGCCATATTGGAATAAGTAGTCCACTTAACTGCCCTGAATTTGCCACTGTGTGCTTCCTGTGAAGCTATAATAACAAAATACTTGCCAATTGAAACTCTCGTAAGAGAACTACAGGATTTTGGACCAATTCTGTATTCCAAGGAGAGCTGTACCTATGAGATCACACACTTGTAGGCCGGGAAAGGGCTTCTTTGTTCAATAATTGTTGCCCTCAATGCAGAATACAAACACAACCTATTATAAACGTTTTGTTCACAGCTTCCTTTTTTCATCTAGCACCAGTTAATTGGGTTTTATTTCCCCTTCACAGCGTTCCGACGGCATCAGGCCAGCTTTGAACAGCCCCTTAGAAAGGCACAGCACTGACCAGGAGGATACGGAGGAACTCACTCAGGTAATTTGGCAAAAGGAAGCAGGAGTGTTTTCTGCCAGGGAGGTCTTAAAATAGTAGAAACACCACCAGAGCCATTTGCACATGGACTTCTTCTATATAAATAAAAATATAATGTTCGTTTGTGGGATTAGCATAACTCAAAAACCACTGGACAAATTGACACCAAATTTGGACATAAGACACCTATCAGGCCAACGAGTCACCATCACTCATAAAAACACTGACAAATACAGCGGAAAAGACTTTAAAAGCCAAAAAATTAAAAAAAAATACATTACAACGCACAAAATCACATATGCACAAATATATCCACTAGGGCTGGGTAACCACGGAAAAATTTGTTTCTAAACTCGATTTGTTTTTAGGGGGTTTTTGCGTTTTGTTTTTTAAAAGAATTCCGAAATTTTCCTTTAAAAAAGTTCGAAATATACGAAATGTTGTAAAATTACGAAACAATTACGGAACGATTTCGGAACAATTACGAATCGATTCGTTAATGGCGGGCGCGATTGCGCAATATGCTAAAAAAACCCCTCCAAATGGGACAGGGGGAACTTCTGAAGCTTCCCTCTCCCTCTGTTGTTGACTGTTGGTGTGATAATTTATTTTTTATCACTGATAAAACAAACAACAACCCTAAAACTTGCACCAGACATACGGAAATAATTACGAAACAATAACGAAACGATTTAGAACCAATTACGAATCGATTACGAAACAATTACGAAATAAATTGAAAAAATTCGTTTCGATTTTTAATTACTCCTGCATGGCTCAATATCGGATCGTAAGCTAATTTAAATACGAATTAATAACGAATTACGAAATTAACGAACAAAACCGCCCAACCCTAATATCCACACACACAAAACACATATACACAGACCGGGCCACAGCAACACGTGGCAGGGGACAGCTAGTATATAAAAAGAATAACAACAACAACATGGAACAACGTTTGAAACATTTTCTGCTCCTTGTTTGAATATTATATATATATATATATATATATATATATATATACTGTTTGACTTGTGATTTTGTGATACGAAATCCAGCATATAGATCTCGTTTGCTGTGACATACTGCGGTTTTCTGTCAAAATAATAACAATAATAATAATATGTCCTAGACACTTGGGAATTGTCCGACGTGTGGTCCAATTCAACAGCCAACAGAGTGTCTGCTGTGGACTCAACTTGTTGTGTTTCTAATAATAGTAGTAGTAGTAGTAGTAATAAAGACTCTGGCACAAGCCAGTCCAAATGGTCCCAGTGATGATTGACACACTGGGTGCAGTGCCTAAAGACCTTGGCCTGCACTTAAAAACAATCTGCGCTGACAAAATTACCATCTGCCAGCTGCAGAAGGCCATCTTACTGGGATGTGCACGCATTATTCACCAATGCATCACACAGTCCTAGATACTTGGGAAGGGTCCAACATGTGATCCAATTCACCTCACACAGTCCTAGATACTTAGGAGGTGTCTGACGTGTGATCCAATTCAACAGCCAACAGAGTGTCTGCTGTGGACTCAACTTGTTGTGTTTCAAATAATAGTAGTAGTAGTAGTAGTAGTAGTAGTAGTAGTAGTAGTAGTAGTAATAAGGACTCTGGCACAAGCCAGTCCAAATGGTCCCAGTGATGATCAACACACTGGGTGGAGTGCCTAAAGACCTTGGCCTGCACTTAAAAACAATCTGCGCTGTCAAAATTACCATCTGCCAGCTGCAGAAGGCCATCTTACTGGGATCTGCACGCATTATTCACCGATGCATCACACAGTCCTAGATACTTGGGAAGGGTCCAACATGTGATCCAATTCACCTCACACAGTCCTAGACACTTGGGAAGTGTCTGACGTGTGATCCAATTCAACAGCCAGCAGAGTGAGTGCTGTGGACTCATCTTGTTGTATTTCTAATAATAATAATAATAATAATAATAATAATAATAATAATAATAATAATAATAATAATAATATAGACTCTGGCACAAGCCAGTCCAAATGGTCCCAGTGATGATCGACACACTGGGTGGAGTGCCTAAAGACCTTGGCCTTCACTTAAAAACAATCTGCGCTGACAAAATTACCATCTGCCAGCTGCAAATGACCACCTTACTGGGATCTGCACGCATTATTCACCGATACATCACACAGTCCTAGACACTTGGGAAGGGTCCGACGTGTGATCCAATTCAACAGCCTGCAGAGTGTCTGCTGTAGACTCATCTTGTTATGTTGCAAATAATAATAATAATAATAATAATAATAATAATAAAGACTCTGGCACAAGCCAGTCAAAATGGTCCCAGTGTTGATCGACACACTGGGTGCAGTGCCTAAAGACCTTGGCCTGCACTTAAAAACAATCTGCGCTGACAAAATTACCGTCTGTCAGCTGCAAAAGGCCACCCTACTCATATTGCTAACATATTCATATGTTTCTATGTAATTATGATGTTATGGTTTGTGTTTTGGTTTTATTTGCTGTAATCTGTTGTTTGGGCTTAATAATAATATAATAACAAAACTTTATTTATACCCCGCCTCCATCTCCCCCAAGGGGACTCGGGGCGGCTTACATGGGGCCATGCCCATCAATACAGTAAACAAAATATAACACAAAAACGCAACAGAAAATCAGTAAGCCACCCTGAGTCCCCATTGGGGGAGATGGTGGCAGGGTATGTATGTATGTATGTATGTATGTATGTATGTATGTATGTATGTAAAAATAAAATAAAATAAAATAAAATTTATTATTATTATTATTATTATTATTAGTATTATTATTGGGACATGAGAGAAGCCTCCCACAAGGATGATCAAACATGGGCAACGTCCTTGCAGACGGCCAATTCTCTCACACCAGAAGCGACTTGCAGTTTCTCAAGTTGCTCCTGACACGACAAAAAAATAAATAAAAATTATTATTATTTATTACTCTGATCTGCACGCATTATTCAATGCATCACACATGTATTGGATCCCACATCCAGTGGGAAATGTCCGATGTGGGATCGAATACCAAAACCAGCATAGTGATCTTGTTTGCTGTGTACTAATCTTGTTATGCATCTAACAACAACAACAACAACAATACATTTATTACTCAATCTCCTTATGGCTCTAGGTGGGGTACAAAAATCATTAAAAGAGATAAAACACTATTTAAATACAAGATATTTTAATAGTTTGTATTTTGTTTGTATTTGTATTTTGTTGTTGTCGGCGGCTTTGGCCTTTGTAAGCCGCATCGAGTCCTTCGGGAGATTTTGCGGGGTATAAATAAAGTTAATAATAATAATAATAATAATAATAATAATAATAATAATAATAGTTAAATGGAGGTTAAAATTCACTGATAAATGCAGAAACAATTCGCAAGCTACAGTCGAATAGCTAGAAATGGGTCTTCGGTTCCATCTTAAATTCCGACACCTGATTGAGTTGGAATTCTTGACCCATTTTTTCTTCTTTTTTTTTTTTGTGCAGATACTCAATTAAATTGATGGAAACCAATGCTAATTCTTTGTCTCCCGCCTCCCGTTTCTTTCCTTCTGCACGATAGCCCGAGAGAGTCCCACTGGAGCTCAATTCACGGCTGGAAGAAGTGGTAGAATTCAACGAGATGGAAGCCGAGTCCCTCGAGACAGAAGACTTTGAAGTGCGAGGGAGCCGATTCTCCAAGTCGGCCGACGAAAGGCAGCGGATGTTAGTCCAGAGGAAGGAAGATCTGCTGCAACAAGCCCGCAGGTGTGTGTGTGTGTGTGTGTTCATGCTTCAGGTGTTTCCCATCCATTGTGTTCCAGTAATTGTCATCTCCAGGGCCATTATCGTTCTCTCAGACCCACAGTAAACAACAGTCACTGCTTCACAAAGCACAATGATTGGTGTATTGCCGAAGGCTTTCATGGCCGGAATCACTGGGTTGTTGTAGGTTTTTCAGTCTGTATTCTATAGCAGGGGTCCTCAAACTTTTTAAACTGGGGGCAAGTTCACTGTCCCTCAGACCGTTGGAGGGCCGGACTATAGTTTTTTTTTTAAAAAAAATCAATTAAAAAATTCCTATGCACATTGCACATGTTATTTTGCGGTGTGGAAGGGCCCTTAGAGGGGTTCTTTCTAGCCCTCTTTAGGCAGTAATTCCAGGAGCAGAGAATGGGAAATCTTTCTATTTCTAGTCTGAACAAAATCTGGCTACCAGTATTAAAAACACACTAAAATTATAACTGTAAATAAAGAACAATACTCAAACACAGGGGAACTCCAGACAAGAAACAATCAGGGCCAGCTAATTGCCTCTCCCTAAAAACTGTCAGACTATGAAATGGTAATCAAGGTGGCCAATTGAAACATTCATACCTACCTCCAACAGACAAGAGTTCTTTCTCCCACCCTGGATCTTCCACAATTTTCCTAGTTAAAGGTTTTCCTCTGACATGAAGTCCAGTCGTGTCTGACTCTGGGGTGTGGTGCTCATCTGCATTTCTAAGTCGAAGAACCAGCGTTGTCCATAGACACCTACAAGGTCATGTGGCCGGCATGACTGCATGGAGCGCCGGGGCAGCCTCCATTGGCTGGCTCACGCTGCCCATCGGGCCCAATGGACAGCGTGAGCCAGCCAAGGGAGGGACACTGTGTGTGTGTGTGGGGGGGTGTGTGCTCCTCCTCTGCGGGCCGGATAAGTGCCCTTGGTGGGCCGGAAGTGGCCCGCGGGCCATAGTTTGAGAACCCCTGTTCTAGAAGCATTCTCTCTGAGCATATGTAGCAAGCATGCTCAGAGGTTGTGAGGACTGTTGGAAACTAGGAAAATTGACATTAGAGCAGCTCCCTCCCTAGATTGGGTGCTCACCAATGCTTCTTCTTCATCTTGGAAAGAAGTGACGAGCGGAGTGCCGCAGGGTTCGGTCCTGGGCCCGGTCCTGTTCAACATCTTTATTAATGACTTAGATGAAGGGCTAGAAGGCAGGATCATCAAGTTTGCAGACGACACCAAATTGGGAGGGATAGCCAATACTCCAGAGGACAGGAGCAGGATTCAAAACGATCTTGACAGATTAGAGAGATGATTGGCCAAAACTAACAAAACGAAGTTCAACAGTGACAAATGCAAGATACTCCACTTTGGCAGAAAAAACGAAATGCAAAGATACAGAATGGGGGACAATGCCTGGCTCGAGAGCAGTACGTGTGGAAAAGATCTTGGAGTCCTCATGGACAACAAGATAAACATGAGCCAACAATGTGATGTGGCGGCAAAAAAAGCCAATGGGATTTTGGCCTGCATCAATAGGAGCATAGTGTCTAGATCTAGGGAAGTCATGCTACCCCTCTATTCCGCTTTGGTTAGACCACACCTGGAATATTGTGTCCAATTCTGGGCACCACCATTCAAGAGAGATATTGACAAGCTGGAATGTGTCCAGAGGAGGGCGACTAAAATGATCAAGGGTCTGGAGAACAAGCCCTATGAGGAGCGGCTTAAGGAGCTGGGCATGTTTAGCCTGAAGAAGAGAAGGCTGAGAGGAGATATGATAGCCATGTATAAATATGTGAGAGGAAGCCACAGGGAGGAGGGAGCAAGCTTGTTTTCTGCTTCCCTGGAGACTAGGACGCAATGGAACAATGGCTTCAAACTACAAGAGAGGAGATTCCATCTGAACATGAGGAAGAACTTCCTGACTGTGAGAGCCATTCAGCAGTGGAACTCTGCCCCAGAGTGTGGTGGAGGCTCCTTCTTTGGAAGCTTTTAAACAGAGGCTGGATGGCCATCTGTCAGGGGTGATTTGAATGCAATATTCCTGCTTCTTGGCAGAATGGGGTTGGACTGGATGGCCCAGGAGGTCTCTTCCAACTCTTTTGATTCTATAATTCTATGATTCTATGATCCTGGCCTTCAGAAGGAAAGTGAAAATCTGGCTCTGGGGTCAAGCCTTGGAGATTCATGTATAGCCTTGAAATATGTGCAGTTGATCTTGGAATGGCACTGGATTATGATTGAGGATGTTGTGATTTTAATAGTGAATGCAATATTTTCTCAGTTGGAGAAAGCCCTGAGTGGGAGAAAGGAGCCCCCGCTGGCACAGTGGGTTAAATCCTTGTGCTGGCAGGACTGATGACTTGAAGGTTGGGTTGGTGACCTGAAGGTTACCAGTTCGAATTCAACTCGGGGAGAGCGCAGATGAGCTCTCTCTATCAGCTCCAGTTCCATGCAGGGACATAGAATCCTAGAGTTGGAAGAGACCTCATTGGCCATCCAGTCCAACCCCATTCTGCCAAGAAGCAGGAATATTGCATTCAAATCACCCCTGACAGATGGCCATCCAGCCTCTGTTAAAAAGCTTCCAAAGAAGGAGCCTCCATCACACTCCGGGGCAGAGAGTTCCACTGCTGAACGGCTCTCACAGTCGGGAAGTTCTTCCTAATGTTCAGATGGAATCTCCTCTCTTGTAGCTTGAAGCCATTGTTCCTTGTCCTAGTCTGCAAGGAAGCAGAAAACAAGCTTGCTCCCTCCTCCCTGTGGCTTCCTCTCACATATTTATACATGAGAGAAGCCTCCCACAAGGATGGTAAAAACATTTTAAAAAAACATCCGGGCAATGTGTCATGGGTAATGTCCTTGCAGACAGCCAATTGGCCAATTCTCTCACACCAGAAGTGACTTGCAGTTTCTCAAGTTGCTCCTGATACACACACAATGTTTTATATATTTTAATGTGCATTTAATTTTTAACTGAAGTGTATTCTAACTGTTTGTTGTCCAAAGGCATAAAATAGCTGCCATTTGTAAAGCCGCCTTGAGTCCTTTGGTGTACGGAAAGGCGGGATATAAATAGAATATATGGCTCGGGCCCAGCGTACCTGTCTGAATGTATCTCCTTCTATGTCCCACCTCGGAGTCTAAGATGTTCTGGGGAGGCCCTGCTCTCGGCCCCGCTGCTATCACAAGTGAGGCTGGTGGGGACGAGGGACAGGGCCTTCTCAGTGGTGGCCCCTCGCCTGTGGAACTCACTCCCCGGGGAAATTAGGTCATCAACATCCCTCCTCTCCTTCAGAAGGAAGCTGAAAACATGGATATGGGACCAGGTCTTTGGGTAATCTGGCAGACTGACAAGGTAATGACGACCAGAATTTGGAAAGGACTATGGTAATGCTGAATGGACTTACGGATTTTAGAACGTTGAACGTTGAACGTTGGCCACTAGACTGGCTTTTTAGTTGTTATTGTATTAATTGAATGTTTTAACTATTGTGGTTATTGTTGTTATGTATTTTATCTTTTGAATTGTTGGCATCGAATTGTGCCGGTTGTAAGCCGCCCTGAGTCCCCCCTCGGGGGTTGAGAAGGGCGGGGTAGAAGTGCCCGAAATAAATAAAATAAAAATATACAGTAGAGTCTCACTTATCCGTCATAAACGGGCCAGCAGAATGTCGGATAAACAAAAATGACGTATGATGCGGAGTCTTCTACTGTTATCCATCCGACGCAGCGCTAGACACCTAGAATACTAACAACAGGGACTGAAAGTGTTAAGACAAGACAACGCCTTTTGGCTAGAGCGGCCTTGCAGGAAGTGCCTGGATGTGGAAGAGGAGCGTGGAAATCACAGAAGGAAGGGGGGAGGATTTATTTATTTATTTACTTTATGTATATACCGCTTTTCTCAGCCCTCAGGCGACTCAAAGCGGTGAACAACATCAATACAAAACATCACGAGACAAGTATAGGGCAATTAAAAACAATTGTAACATAAATCATTAAACATCCGTATAATAATCATTAGTGCCTCAACAGTAAAAATCAGAATCCATTCTCATCATCCATTATTCCGTATTCCTATGTTCAATTACACTGTTTAATCAAATGCTTGTTCGAACAGCCAGGTCTTCACTTTCCTCCGAAACGCCAGCAGGGAGGGGGCCGATCTGATATCTGCAGGCAGGGCGTTCCACAGCCGAGGGGCCACCACTGAGAAGGCCCTGTCTCTCGTCCCCGCCAAGCGCACCTGTGATGCAGGCGGGACAGAGAGCAGGGCCTCCCCAGATGATCTTAGTGTCCTAGCCGGTTCATAGGAGGAGATGCGTTCGGAGAGGTAAGTAGGGCCAGAACCGTTTAGGGCTTTATAGGCTAACGCCAGCACTTTGAACTGTGCCCGGTAGCAAACTGGCAGCCAGTGGAGCTGGCGCAACAGAGGAGTAGTATGCTCCCTGAGTGCCGCTCCTGTTAGCAGCCTGGCTGCCGAACGTTGGACCATTTGAAGCTTCTGAGCAGTCTTCAACGGCAACCCCACGTAGAGAGCGTTGCAGTAGTCTATACAGGATGTAACCAGAGCGTGGACTACCGTGGCCAAGTCAGACTTCCCAAGATATTTTGTAAGCCACTTTGGGTCTCGTGGGAGAAATGTGGGATATAAAGAGTTGTTGTCGTTGTTGTTATTTTTATTTGACTGACAACTTTATCATTATCATCAGTAGTATGCCTCCTGAGTGCCGCTCCTGTTAGCAACCTGGATGCTTCCGATCCTGCCTCTTTTCCCCCTTCCCTCCCTCCCCCTCCTCTTTGTCTTGCCTTTTTCACTTATTGGAAATGGAGAGAGAATTGGGGAGCACTCCTTTAATTGAAGGGGAAATACAGGAGGGAAAAGGAGGTGTCGGATAAGAGCACTGGATAAGACGAAATGTCAGATAAGCGAAGGTCGGATAAGCAAGACTCTACTATATACATATTTTTTCCTCAATATGGGGACGCGTGAAGGGCGGCTGCCTCCTGGTGTGGGAGCCTTCTCGGTGGGGAGTCTTCAGCGCCTGCTAGGGAAGACTGGCACCGTGGCGTCGGTGGGGGAGGGGAGAGAAGCATCCCACCTCCCCGCCCCGCCCCAAGACCGACCTCAATTCCAAAGGTCTGGTCGAATTTTCGGCGGCCTCCAAACCTGCCCACTGGGAGGTGTGTCTATGCCCAATTGGTATACATTATATGTATATACACACAAAAAATATACACAGAAAGGAGGGAAGGAGAGAAGGAAGGAAAGGAAGAAGGGTAGAGAAGGAAGGAGGAAGAGAAGGAGGGAGAGAAGGAGGGAGAGAAAGAGGGAATGATAGAAGGAAAGAAAGAAAAAGGTAGAGAAGGAGGGAAAGAAGGGGAGAAGGAGATAAAGAAGGAAAGAAAAAAGGGTAGAGAAGGAAGGAAGGAGGGAGAGAAAGAGGGAAAGTAGGAGGGAAGGAGAGAAGGAAAGAAAGAAAGGAAGAGAAGGAGGGAGAGAAAGAGGGAAAGTAGGAGGGAAGGAGAGAAGAAGAAAGAAAGGTAGAGAAGGAATGAAGGAAGAGAGAAAAGGAGGAGAGAGGAGGAGAGAAGGAGGAGAGAAAGAGAGAGGAAAGAGAAGGAAGAGAGAAGAAGGAGAAGGAAGAGAAGGAGGAGAAGTAGGAGAAAGAGGAGAAGGGGAAGGAGGAGAAGGAGGAGAAGTAAAAGGAGAGGGAGGAGGAGGAGAGGAGAAGTAGAAGGAAAGGAGGGAAGGAGAGAAAGAAGGAAAGAAAGAACGGTAGAGAAGGAAGGAAGGAGAGAAGGAGGGAGAGAATGAAATAAAGTGAAAGAGGGAAGGAAGGAGAGAAGGAATGAAAGAGAGAAAGAGGGAGGGAAGGAAGGAAAGAAACAAGGAAGGATGGAACCAAAAAGCAAAGGAAGCGAGAAAAGAAACAGGTAGAGAAGGAAGAAAGAAGAAGGGAAAGAAAAAGAGGGAGGGAGGGAAGAAAGAAAGAAGGAGAGAAAGAGGGAAGGTTGGCCACAGCAACGCGTGGCGGGTACAGCTAGTCTAAGTGCGTCTGGGACATGATGCTGGGATTCTGGGAATGATACAGGAGGGAAAAGGAGGTGTCAGATAAGAGCATTGGATAAGACGGAATGTCAGATAAGCGAAGGCCGGATAAGCGAGACTCTACTATACAAATATTTTTTCCTCAATATATACAAGTTATCCACCAGAATCTTTCCCCTACACTTCCTAATTTTTCATCACTGCAAACTTGAGAAGCATGCCCTTAAAACCTTTGTCCTTTGAAAATCGAGGTGCACATTAGATTCGATGGTGAGTCAGTACGGGTATTAATATTCTTTTTAGTCAACACACCCTGCTGTTTCCGCTTCTCCTTCCAGGCGTTATCTCAACAAAACCGACGATGACGACGATGTCAGCTTGGCCTCCGACTTCTCCCCGCAGACTGATGGAGGAGCGTCCGACCCAGTCACTTTGCGCCGCCGGATGTTGGCTGCGGCGGCCGAGCGGCGTCTTCAGAGGCAGCACCCGTCGTAACGCTCCCGGCCTCCTCCTGTTCCGACCATTGACCCCATTCATTTTGGCTCCTTCTCCCAGTGAGGAGAGGCATCGTCCCTTCCGAGCGGGGCCCTCTGTGCCGAGGACAAGGGAGCTGGCTGCTTCTTCTTCACTGTATAAAAAAAGCATGTGATACCTAATAAGTGTTTGGACAGCTGACAAATTAACCTTTTTTCTGGGTATTATTCTTTCCCACACTTAGAGAGAGAGACACACACACACTTCCCCTGCGGCAAACGAAAATATTGAGAGACCCTGAGGTCTTATTCTGCTTAAATGTGAATTGTAGGGGACTGTGGTTGACGATCGCTGTCTTCCTTGGCTGCTTTTCAGCCAGTATATCCCACTTTAAGCTCTTCCAAAAAGAAAGAACGAGGAAGGAAGGAAACCTCATTGCGGAGCTGTTGTGCATCTTCCGGATAGATCCTTTTAAGGTTTTTGCAGGGTGTTTTAAGATAAGATTGGGTTTTCCCGAGTATTGGGAGAGCCGGTATAACTTTCACAAAGAAATAAGCAAGAGCGAGTAAAAGTTTTGTTTGCAAAGTGAGCCAACCTCATTGCAAAGCTGTCACCAATCTTCCAGAATTTTTTTTAATTTTTTAAGGTTTTTTGCAGGAAATTGGGTTTTTTTAGTATTAGGAGACTCTGGAAGTAAAAACAGCAGCAGCAGGAGTGAAAAGAAAAGGTTAATGCAACATTCGCGAATTAGAAGTTTTTGGCCGTTTCGGCCACGGACGTCTCGCACGTTCTGTCTTCCTGCAAATTTTGTTGCTGAGAGCAGACAAATAGGAATAAAGGGCGTGAGCCCAGCGACGTTAGGCTTCTTAATCCAGCATTTGAAGTGACGGAAAATAAAAAACAGTGTTTAGGTTTAGCCTCGAGACTCCATCTTGTAGAGAAAGGCTCCAAGGAAGAATGAGAACAGGCTCCTTAATAGGAAAGCGAGGGAGGAAGGAGCATGCAGAAGTCTATTTTTCTAATCTTCCATTTTGCAATAATAATCCATTCTCCCCTTTTGGGGGCGAATCCGGCGGAGAGGTCCGAGAGCATCGGCGGCTATTAGACATTAGTCTAGGTGTGATCACGCTTTTTGTGTGGAGTAGACGTGTTGCAAGACCTTTTTGGGTCTTAGGATGTGTCGATGAGTTTTATGATGGTGGTCAATGCATTTTTAAGTGTTTTCGGCGAGTATCATTGTCCTTCAAAAGATGCCCAGTGTTGAAAAAGAAAAAGAAACGGGAAATCTTTGTAGGATTTTGAAGGTGAGTATAAGAAAACTATAAATTGTGTGTTTAAGTGACGATAACTCATTTCGAGAGATCCCTTTTCAGGAAGCCTTACTATACCTTGCGATGCTGGTAGTTAAATTTGAAGAAGAGGAGAAAAAGAAGACTGTCTTCTTTTGCGATTCGGTTTTGCTCAGAGCACAGCTCTCTGTTTATATTGTTTAAAAAAAATAATAAAAATTCTTGATCAGTGTTGGACACATTTCAAAACTTCCTTCCTGCAAACGGAACACAGCGTCCTTTCAGCGAAACGGAACACAGCGTCCTTTCAGTTCGCAGATTAAAGCCATTGGAAACAATGGAAATTATTTAAACAGGCTCAATGAAAAAAAACATGAAACAAGTTGCCAAGCTTGAAACAGATTAAGGGTGAATATCTCTACATCAGTGATTCCCAACCTGTGATCCGTGGACCATCAGTGGTCCAGAAAAACTAAAATATGGTCCACAGTCTTACCATTACGACATAGTTGCAACGATAGTGACTGCTCTCGCAAAATTATTATTATTATTATTATTATTATTAAACTTTATTTCTACCCCGCTAGCATCTCCCGAAGGACTCGATGCGGCTTACAAAGGCCAAGGCCTCAAACAACAACAACAGACAATAACAATACAATGCAAGCAAATTAAAAACATAAGCAATAACAACAACAAAACATTACACTATTACACAATAAAACCAGGGCCGGGCCAATGAAGGGTACAGGTTAAAAAAGTGCTGGGTGTAAGAGGTGATTATTGGAGTTCTGGGCAAGTGCAATGTGCAGAGAGTCTTAAACTCTAATAAAGTGCTTCTGGGACAGAGTGCTGGAGGTTATCCTATTCCGGAAAGGCACATCGGAATAGCCAGGTCTTCAAGTTCTTCCTAAAGACTGCCAACGTGGGTGCTAGTCTAATGTCTTTGGGGAGGGTGTTCCAAAGTCGGTGGGCAACCACAGAGAAGGCCCTGTCCCTCGTCCCCACCAAACGAGCCTGTGACGCAGGTGGAATCGCGAGCAGGGCCTCTCCGGATGAACGGGTTCATATACGGAGATGCGGTCACGCAGGTAGGCAGGTCCCAAACCGTTTAGGGCTTTGTAGGTAAGCACCTGCACCTTGAATTGGGCTCGGTAAGCAGGGGCGGCTCGTCCATTACGCAAAGTAAGCGGTCGCAGAACACTTTTTTTTGCCAGGGGCGCCAAGGCACCTCTGTAAATGCCCCTCGACCGCCACTTGAGGAGGAGCGCCCCCTCAGCTCACAACAGCCCTAGTAGTCCAGGGGGAGCCTCGGCTTTCTTGCCTCGCTGCCGGGCGATCCTCTTCCCGAAGGGGCCGGGCCCTTGAGCCTTGCCTAGCCCTTGACATATGTGGGTTGTAGTTACTGGGATGTATAGTTCACCTACAAACAAAGAGCATTCTGAACTCCACCAATGATGGAATTGAACCAAATATGGCACACAGAACTCCCACTCCCACGACAAAGAGAAAATATATAGCAATGATTGGTTGGGGGGGGGGGGCAAAATACTGTTTGCTTACCATTGAAAATTACCTAGGGCCGCCTCTGTGTGTAGGTAAACGGCAGCCAATGGAGCTCGTTAAACAGGAGGGTTGATCTCTCTCTGTAAGGGGCGCCAGTTAACATCCTGACCACCGCCTGTTGAACCAGTTGGAATTTCCGAGCCGTTTTCAAGGGCAGCCCCATGTAGAGCGCATTACAGTAATCCAACCTAGAGGTGACTAAGGCATTGACCACCCTAGCCAGATCAACCTTTGCGAGGAATGGTCGCAGATGGTGCATGAGTCAATTGTGCAAAAGCCCTCCCGGACACCGCCGACGCCTGAGCCTCAAGCGTAAGTGATGAATCCAAAAGGACTCCCAGACTGCAGACCTGTGACGTCAAAGGCCAGGGGTCCGAGCAGGCGTCTCCCACCTTCACCATCGCAAAACCCTCTTATGAGTTGTAGGTTTTCTGGGCTGTATGACCATGTTCTACAGCAGTGGCTCTCAACGTTCCTAATGCCGCGACCCCTTAATACAGTTCCTCATGTTGTGGTGACCCCCAGCCATTAAATTATTTTCATTGCTACTTCATAATTGTAATTTTGCTACTGTTATGAATTGTTATGTAAATATCTGATATGCAGGATGTATTCTCATTCACTGGACCAAATTTGGCACAAATACCCAATATGCCCAAATTTGAATACTGGTGGTTGGGATGGGAGGATTGATTTTGTCATTTGGGAGTTGTAGTTGCTGGGATTTATAGTTCACCTACAATCAAAGAGCATTCTGAACTCCACCAATGATGGAATTGAACGAAACTTGGCACACAGAACTCCTATGACCAACAGAAAATACTGGAAGGGCTTGATGGACATTGACCTTGAGTCTGGGAGTTGTAGTTCACCTACATCCAGAGAGCACTGTGCGCTTCCGCTGTTAGCCCCTGCTTTTGAACCTAGCAGTTCAAAAACGTGCAAATGTGACTAGATCAATAGGTATCCCTTCTGTGGGAATGTAACGGCGCTCCTGAGCTGCTGAGCTTGCTGGCCAAAAAGCTGGCGGTTCAATTCCAGGGAGCAAGGTGAGCTCCCGCTGTTAGCCCCAGCTTCTGCCAACCTAGCAGTTAGAAAGCCTGCAAATGTGACTAGATCAATAGGTACCTCTTCTGTGGGAATGTAACGGCGCTCCTGAGCTGCTGAGCTTGCTAGCCAAAAGGTTGGCGGTTCGATTCCAGGGAGCAAGGTGAGCTCCCGCTGTTAGCCCCAGCTTCTGCCAACCTAGCAGTTAGAAAACATGCAAATGTGACTAGATCAATAGGTACCTCTTCTGTGGGAATGTAACGGCGCTCCTGAGCTGCTGAGCTTGCTAGCCAAAAGGTTGGCGGTTCGATTCCAGGGAGCAAGGTGAGCTCCCGCTGTTAGCCCCAGCTTCTGCCAACCTAGCAGTTAGAAAGCCTGCAAATGTGACTAGATCAATAGGTACCTCTTCTGTGGGAATGTAACGGCGCTCCTGAGCTGCTGTGCTTGTTGGCCAAAAGATTGGCGGTTATATTCCAGGGAGCTGGATGAGCTCCCACTGTTAGCCCCTGCTTCTGCCAACCTAGCAGTTCGAAACCATGCAAATGTGACTAGATCATTCCCACATTCTGTGGGTATGTAATGGCGCTCCTGAGCTGCTGAGCTTGCTGGCCAAAAGGTTGGCGGTTCTATTCCAGGGAGCAAGGTGAGCTCCCGCTGTTAGCCCCAGCTTCTGCCAATCTAGCAGTTCGAAAACATGCAAATGTGACTAGATCAATAGGTATCCCTTCTGTGGGAATGTAACGGCGCTCCTGAGCTGCTGAGCTTGCTGGCCAAAAGGTTGGCGGTTCGATTCCAGGGAGCAAGGTGAGCTCCCACTGTTAGCCCCAGCTTCTGCCAACCTTGCAGTTCGAAAACATGCAAATGTGACTAGATCAACAGGTACCCCTTCTGTGGGAATGTAACGGCGCTCCTGAGCTGCTGAGCTTGCTGGCCAAAAGGTTGGCGGTTCTATTCCAGGGAGCAAGGTGAGCTCCCGCTGTTAGCCCCAGCTTCTGCCAATCTAGCAGTTCGAAAACATGCAAATGTGACTAGATCAATAGGTATCCCTTCTGTGGGAATGTAACGACGCTCCTGAGCTGCTGAGCTTGCTGGCCAAAAGGTTGGCGGTTCGATTCCAGGGAGCAAGGTGAGCTCCCACTGTTAGCCCCAGCTTCTGCCAACCTTGCAGTTCGAAAATGTGCAAATGTGACTAGATCAACAGGTACCCCTTCTGTAGGAATGTAACGGCGCTCCTGAGCTGCCGAGCTTGCTAGCCAAAAGGTTGGCGATTTGATTCCAGGGAGCAGGATGAGCTCCTGCTGTTAGCCCCTGCTTCTGCCAACCTAGCAGTTCGAAAACATGCAAATGTGACTAGATCAATAGGTACCCCTTCTGTGGGAATGTAACGGCGCTCCTGAGCTGCTGAGCTTGTTGGCCAAAAGATTGGCGGTTCGATTCCAGGGAGCAGGATGAGCTCCCACTGTTAGCCCCTGCTTCTGCCAACCTAGCAGTTAGAAAACATGCAAATGTGAGTAGATCAGTAGGTACCACTCCAGCGGGAAGGTAATGGTGCTCCATGCAGTCATGCTGGCCACATGACCTTGGAGGTGTCTGGACAACGCCAGCTCTTCAGCTTAGAAATGGAGATGAGCATCACCCCACAGAGTCGGACTTGACTAGACTTAATGTCAGGGGACAACCTATACCTTTATATTCTCATATATGGCAGTCCTATCTCACAGGGTGAGAATTAAGATGTCTCTGTTGTCCTCTTGTTTGCATCCTGATGCTGCAATCTCAGAGCTGGGCACTAGGTGCCACCCGAAGGCTTCCTTCCTTCCTTCCTTTGGACTGATGCTCTGCAGTAATGGGAAGAGTGAGAAACTAGGAGCAGAATGATATAAAGCAAGGCCTTTGGGTGGAGCTCCTTTGCGTCATCATCAGCTGCATCCCTTTTCCTCCTGGTTGCATCTCTGTGCCTTAGCATCCACATCTGTGGAAGCATTCCCTTTCATGTCCCATTCACACACTCAGTGTGGCTGAACGCTGTCTGGTTTGTATATCCGTTGAATGATCTTTATTTTAGGTCTTTATTTAGGACTGGCAATATTCCTGCTTCTTGGCAGAATGGGGTTGGACTGGATGGCCCATGAGGTCTCTTCCAACTCTTTGATTCTATGAGTCTATGATTCTAGGATTATTGGAATGTTTTTTCTCTCTTGATAATGTTGTTGTTTGCTGTATATGTTTTGATTTTATTACTGTATTATGTTGTCCGGGCTTGGCCCCATGTAAGCCGCTCCGAGTCCACATCGGGGAGATGGTGGCGTGATAGAAATAATAATAATAATAATAATAATAATAATAATAATAATAATAATAATTATTATTATTATTATTATTATCATCTGTTCTGACTTGTAAATTGGCATGTAACCTATCAACACCTATATTATTACACATGTGCAATTTCAGTGTCTTGTGATAAATAGAACTGGGTCAGGGGAAATCTTTGCTGAACGCCTCTCATAAATGCATGATGGAGAAAGACTCGGACCCAGATCCGCATCCAAGAGTAGACTTATAAAGTTTGACCAGGGCGGGTCAGCGCTGCTTGTGCTATTGGATCTCACAGCAGCATTTGACACAGTCGACCACAATCTTTTGACCCACCGCCTTGCTGTTGCTGGAGTCAGGGGGACAGCTTTAAATTGGCTGTCCTCCTTTCTTCACAACCGTGGACAGCGAGTGGAGAGGGGAGGCCTGGTCTCTGAGAGGTCCCCTCTCTCTATCTTGTGGGGTTCCTGAGGGGGCCATTCTCTCCCCTCTGTTGTTTAGCATCTATATGCGACCACTTGCTCAGCTGGTTCGAGATTTTGGGCTTGAGTGTTACCAGTACGCTGATGACACACAGCTTGTGCTGAAGATGGAAGGCCGACCGGATTCTGTACCCGATTGTTCCCATTAGTGCCTTGAGGCCATTACTGGATGGCTGCGTGCCAGCAGGTTGAGGGTGAATCCAGCAAAGACGGAGATCCCATGGCTGGGTCAACCGGGCAATGGAGATATCCAGCTGCCTACCCTGGATGGCGATGCATAGCTCTCCTCTCATAGAATCATAGAATCAATGAGTTGGAAGAGACCTCATGGGCCATCCAGTCCAACCCCCTGCCAAGAAGCAGGAATATTGCATTCAAATCACCCCTGACAGATGGCCATCCAGCCTCTGTTTAAAAGCTTCCAAAGAAGGAGCCTCCACCACACTCCGGGGCAGAGAGTTCCACTGCTGAACAGCTCTCACAGTCAGGAAGTTCTTCCTCGTGTTCAGATGGAATCTCCTCTCTTGTAGTTTAAAGCCATTGTTCCGCGTCCTAGTCTCCAAGGAAGCAGAAAACAAGCTTGCTCCCTCCTCCCTGTGGCTTCCTCTCACATATTTATACATGGCTATCATATCTCCTCTCAGCCTTCTCTTCTTCAGGCTAAACATGCCCAGTTCCCTAAGCCGCTCCTCATAGGACTTGTTCTCCAGACCTTTTATCATTTTAGTCGCCCTCCTCTGGACACTCAAACTTCCGTACAGTGGCCCTTATTTCTCATGCCAGTAAGGTAATGCTCAAGATCCTGCAAGGAAGACTCCAGCAATACATGGAGCGAGAGTTGCCAGATGTTCAAGCTGGGTTTAGAAAAGGTAGAGGAACGAGAGACCAAATTGCCAATATCCGCTGGATAATGGAGAAAGGCAGGGAGTTTCAGAAAAACATCTACTTCTGCTTCATTGACTATTCTAAAGCCTTTGACTGTGTGGATCATAATAAATTGTGTCAAGTTCTTGGTGGTATGGGCATACCAACCCCTTGTCTCTCTCCTGAGGAATCTGTACAAGGACCAAGTAGCAACAGTCAGAACTGACCACGGAACAACAGACTGGTTCAAGATTGGGAAAGGCGTACGGCAAGGGCTGCATACTCTCACCCAACCTTTTTAACTTGTATGCAGAACACATCATGCGATGTGCGGGGCTTGATGAATGCAAGCTGGGGTGAAAATTGCTGGAAGAAACATTAACAACCTTAGATATGCAGATGATACCACTTTGATGGCCGAAAGCGAGGTAGGAGCTGAGGAGCCTTCTAATCAAGGTGAAAGAAGAAAGCGCAAAAGCCGGGTTGCAGCTAAACATCAAAAAAACCAAGATTATGGCAACAAGAATGATTGACAACTGGAAAATAGAGGGAGAAACCGTGGAGGCCGTGCCAGACTTTGTATTTCTAGGTGCAAAGATTACTGCAGATGCAGACTGTAGCCAGGAAATCAGAAGACGCTTACTTCTTGGGAGGAGAGCAATGTCCAATCTCGATAAAATAGTAAAGAGGAGAGACATCAGACTGGCAACAAAGATCCGCCTAGTCAAAGCCATGGTATTCCCTGTAGTAACCTACGGATGTGAGAGCTGGACCTTAGGGAAGGCTGAGCGAAGGAAGATCGATGCTTTTGAGCTGTGGTGTTGGAGGAAAGTTCTGAGAGTGCCTTGGACTGCGAGAAGATCCAACCAGTCCATCCTCCAGGAAATAAAGCCCGATTGCTCACTGGAGGGAAAGATACTAGAGACAAAGTTGAAGTACTTTGGCCACATCATGAGGAGACAGCAAAGCCTAGAGAAGACAATTATGCTGGGGAAAGTGGAAGGCAAAAGGAAGAGGGGCCGACCAAGGGCAAGATGGATGGATGGCATCCTTGAAGTGACTGGACTGACCTTGAGGGAGCTGGGGGTGGTAACGGCCGACAGGGAGCTCTGGCGTGGGCTGGTCCATGAGGTCACGAAGAGTCGGAGACCAGACCCTTGATCATTTTAGTCGCCCTCCTCTGGACACATTCCAGCTTGTCAATATCTCTCTTGAATTGTGGTGCCCAGAATTGGACACAATACTCCAGGTGTGGTCTGACCGAGGCGGAATAGAGGGGTAGCATGACTTCCCTAGATCTAGACACTATGTTCCTAGTGATGCAGGTCAAAATCCCATTGGCTTTCTTTGTCGCCACATCACATTGTTGGCTCATGTTTAACTTGTTGTCCATGAGGACTCCAAGATCTTTTTCACACGTACTGCTCTCGAGCCAGGCATTGTCCCCCATTCTGTATCTTTGCATTTCGTTTTTCCTGCCAAAGTGGAGTATCTTGCATTTGTCCCTGTTGAACTTCATTTTGTTAGTTTTGGCCCCTCTCTCTAATCTGTCAAGATAGTTTTGAATTCTGCTCCTGTCCTCTGGAGTATAGGCTATCCATCCCAATTTGGTGTTGTCTGCAAACTTGACGATCCTGCCTTCTAACCCTTCATCTAAGTCATTAATAAAGATGTTGAATAGGACCGGGCCCAGGACGGAGCCCTGTGGCACTCCACTTGTCACTTCTTTCCAGGATGAAGAGGAAGCATTGGTGAGCACCCTCTGGGTTCGTCCATTTAACCAATTACAGATCCACCTCACCGTAGTTTTGCCTAGCCCACATTGGACTAGTTTCCTTGCCAGAAGGTCATGGGGGACCTTGTCGAAGGCCTTACTGAAATCCAGGTACGCCACATCCACGGCATTCCCCACATCTAGCTGGTCAAGAGTCTGGGAGTCCTTTTGGACCCTCTGCTGACGATGGAGGCCCAGGTCTCCGCCATTAGCAGAACCGCCTTTTTCCATCTGCGGCAGGATAGACAGCTGGCCCCCTCCCTGTCCAGGGACGACCTAGCTATGGTGATCCAGGCCATGGTCATCTCAAGACTGGACTACTGTAACGCCCTCTACATTGGCCTTCCTCTGTCGGTGATCCGGAAGCTCAAGTTGGTACAAAAGCGCAGCTGCTCGGCTTCTTGCGGGAATTCCGATGAGATGCCACATAACACCAATCTTACTGCAGCTGCATTGGTTACCAATTGAGCACCGGATCACTTTCAAAGTGATGGTACTCACCTTTAAGGCCTTGCATGGTCTGGGGCCGATGTACCTGAGGGACCGCCTCACCCCCTACCAACCCCAGAGATCCCTCCGTTCTGAGGACCAAGATCTATTGGAAGTTCCCAGTGTCAAGACCTTGCGTCTAACAGCAACCAGACGCAGAGCCTTCACAGCAGTGGCACCATCACTCTGGAATACTCTGCCACCTGAAGTCTGTGCCTTGCGGAACTTATCAGCTTTCCGCAGGGCATGTCAGACATAACCATTTCGACAGGCTTTTAATGTTTGATATTGTTGTTTTTAAATTGTTTTTAAATTGTGTTAGATTTTAGCCATTCTTGTAAGTCGCTCCGAGCCCCAGGGGAGTGGCGGCATATAAGTTCGAATAATATCTACACAAATTGAGTTCCCGGGCCAGAGAAGCAGATGGCGGAAACAGAAGAATGGCCTGCCTCAGGGGAGCGTGCTTGCTCCATCCATGTTCAACATCTACACAAATGACCAGCCACTGCCAGAAGGGACAGAGAATTTCATCTATGCTGATGATCGTGCCATTACTGCTCAAGCAGGGAGCTTTGAGACTGTAGAACAGAAGCTCTCCGAAGCTCTAGGTGCTCTTACTGCCTATTACAGGGAAAACCAGCTGATCCCCAACCCATCTAAAACACAGACATGTGCCTTTCATCTCAAGAACAGACAAGCATCCCGAGCTCTGAAGATCACCTGGGAAGGAATCCCACTGGAGCATTGCAGCGCACCCAAATACCTGGGAGTCACTCTGGACCGTGCTCTGACCTACAAGAAGCACTGCCGGAACATCAAGCAAAAAGTGGGTGCTAGAAACAATATCATACGAAAGCTGACTGGCACAACCTGGGGATCACAACCAGATACAGTGAAGACATCTGCCCTTGCGCTGTGCTACTCTGCTGCTGAGTATGCATGCCCAGTGTGGAACACATCTCACCACGCTAAAACAGTGGATGTGGCTCTTAATGAGACATGCCGCATTATCACAGGGTGTCTGCGCCCTACACCCTGGAGAAATGACACTGCTTAGCCGGTATTGCACCACATGACATCCGCCGGGAAGTAGCAGCCAAGAGTGAAAGGACCAAGGCAGAAACATCTCCAGCTCATCCCCTGTTTGGGCATCAGCCAGCACGCCAACGACTGAAATCCAGACATAGTTTTCTAAGATCTACAGAGACACTCGCTGGAACACCTCAGCAAGCGAGAGTCCAAAAGTGGCAGGCTCAAACCCAGAACCTCAATCAATGGCTGATACCAAGTGAGAGACTCCCCCCTGGGCACACAGAAGACTGGGTGACTTGGAAGGCGCTGAACAGACTGGGCTCTGGCACCACGAGATGCAGAGCCAACCTTCAGAAATGGGGCTACAGAGTGGAATCCATGACATGTGAGTATGGAGAAGAGCAAGCTACAGACTACCTGCTGCGATGCAACCTGAGCCCTGCCACATGCACAATGGATGACCTTCTTGCAGCAACACCAGAAGCACTCCAAGTGGCCAGCTTCTGGTCAAAGGACATTTAATCAACTACCAAACTCGCAAATTTTCTATTTCGTCTGTTTGTTTTGTTCTGTTAGAAATGTAATACAATTGACTGGTTGCCCTGACACGACAAATAAATAAATAACAGGTCCTAATTGATTTAGTAGTATCCTCTCATATACTTTATATAGATGACATAGGAGTAGACCAGGGGTCCTCAAACTATGGCCCGCGGGCTGAATACGGCCCTCCAAGGTCATTTACCCGTCCCTCACTCAGGCTCAACCTAAGTCTGAAATGACTTGAAAGTACACAACAAGAACAACAACCCTATCTCATTAGCCAAAAGCAGGCCCACACTTCCCATTGAAATACTAATAAGTTTATATTTGTTAAAATTGTACTTCATTTTAATTATTGTATTGTTTTAAAGTGTGTTTTTTTTTTTGCACTACAAATAAGATGTGTGCAGTGTGCATAGGAATTCATTCATGCTTTTTTTCAAATTATAATCCAGCCCTCCAACAGTTTGTGGGACTGTGACCTAGCCCTCTGTTTAAAAAGTTTGTGGATCCCTGGAGTAGACTTATAGAGTGACTCCACGGTGCTGAACAACTTCAGACCAATCTCCAACCTCCCTTTCTTGGGTAAGGTGCTGGAGTTGGTGGTCGCCTCCCAGCTCCAGGGTTTTCTAGATGACATCAACTACCTAGATCAGTCACAGACTGGTTTCAGGCCTGGCCACGGCACCGAGACGGCCTTGGCCTTGGTGGATGACCTCTGTAGAGAGCTGGACAGAGGGAGTGTGACTCTGTTGGTTCTCTTGGACATCTCAGCGGCTTTCGATACCATCGATCATGGTATCCTTCTGGGTCGTCTCTCTGGGATGGGTCTTGGGGGCACGGTTTTGTCGTGGCTCCAATCCTTCCTGGAGGGTCGATCTCAGATGGTGAAGCTGGGAGATGCCTGCTCGGACCCCTGGCCTTTGACCTGTGGGGTCCCGCAAGGCTCTATTTTGTCTCCCATGCTTTTTAACATCTACATGAAACCGCTGGGAGAGGTCATCCGGAGTTTTGGAGTTAGGTGCCATCTCTATGCAGATGACACACAACTCTACTACTCATTTCCACCCAATTCTAAGGAGGCCCCTCAAGCGCTGGACGAGTGCCTGGCCACTGTGGCTATCTGGATGAAGAGGAACAAGCTGAAGATCAATCCCGACAAGACAGAGGTCCTCCTGGTCAATTGTAAACCGGATCGGGATATAGGGTGGCAACCTGTGCTGGACAGGGTTGCACTCCCCCTGAAGCCACAGGTCCGCAGCTTGGGAGTCCTCTTGGATTCATCACTTACGCTTGAGGCTCAGGCGTCGGCGGTGTCCGGGAGGGTTTTTGCACAACTAAGACTTGTGTGCCAGCTGCGACCGTACCTCACAAAGGTTGATTTGGCCGGGGTGGTCCATGCCTTGATCACCTCTAGATTGGATTACTGTAATGCGCTCTACGTGGGGCTGCCCTTGAAAACGGCTCGGAAATTCCAACTGGTCCAACGGGCGGCGGCCAGGATGTTAACTGGCGCCCCTTACAGAGAGAGGTCAACCCTCCTGTTTTAGGAGCTCCATTGGCTGCCGTTTACCTTCCGATCCCAATTCAAGGTGCAAGTGCTTACCTACAAAGCCCTAAACGGTTGGGGACCTGCCTACCTGCGTGACCGCATCTTCGTTTATGAACCCACGCGCTCCTTTCGTTCATCCGGAGAGGCCCTGCTCGCGATCCCACCTGCGTCGCAGGCGCGTTTGGTGGGGACGAGGGACAGGCCGTTCTTTGTGGTTGCCCCCCAACTTTGGAACACCCTCCCTAAAGACATTAGACTAGCACCCACGTTGCCAGTCTTTAGGAAGAACTTGAAGACCTGGCTACTCTGATGTGCCTTTCCAGAATAGGATAACCTCCAGCACTACGTCCCAGAAGCACTTTACTAGAGTTTAAGACTCTCTGCACATTGCACTTGCCCAGAATCCCCACATACCACCTCTCACACCCAGCACTTTTTAACCTGTACCCATCACTGGCCCGGCCCTGGTTTTTATTGCGTAATAGTGTAATGTTTTGTTATTGCTTATGTTTTTAATTTGCTTTGTATCGTATTGTTATTGTCTGTTGTGTTGTGTTGAGGCCTTGGCTTTTGTAAGCACATTGAGTCCTTCGGGAGATGCTAGCGGGGTACAAATAAAGTTTAATAACAACAACAACAACAATAATAATAACAATAATAGAGTAGACTTATAAAGTGTGAGAATGAAAGAAACCGAGCCTCGAATGAGAAGGTAAGCGAGAAAGAGCCTTGGTGGTACAGACAAACATTCTCTTTATTAAGCTACACATGAATTTATTTTTTTTATTCCATTAGTCAGAGAAAGAAATTGGCAGTGTCTAATAGATCACAGAAACCTCACTGATTGGTAATAATAGAAAGGCTTAGAAAGACCTGATGTGTGCATATGCATACATACATATATATATACATATACATATATATATGCACGCTCTTTAGTTTTTCCTCTTGGATCGTATTTTCATTTGAAATCGGTGCGACTGGCTTTTCCCAGCGAAAGGTACACTCTTAAAAAGTGAAACCGTGACGACATCTGAACTGCTAATTAAAGTAGAAATGACAAAAAAAGAAAAAAAAAGAAAAGAAGGGCCGTTGATGAAAACAGTGGCTTTTCTTTTTCTTTAAAATAATGTAAACAACTACATTCGTTTCTCTTATTTATTATTATTTTTTTAGAACTTTTTTTTTTCTAGTCGGTTTTGGTGTGTGTCGTGTGTGTGTGTGTTTTATTTTTTTTTCCCCAAAGGTCGTTTTCTCCTTTTTTTTCTTTGTTTTTTGTATATTTTTTTGAACTTTTTCGCAGAACGAACATCCTCACGTGAGAGAGAAAAGAGGAAGGAAAAGGGGAGAGCGAGGAAAAGAGGGAACGAACGTGTGAAACACCACCCACGAAAAAAAGAAAAGAAGGAAGGATCGGACAAAAGGAAGGAAGCGTTCACGGGGGGATTTGGAAAAAAATAAATAAAATTGCAAACGGAACTAACCTGCTTTAAATTCTTTAAAAAAGAATGAAAATATACAGGAATTGTGGAGAAAACGGGGTGGAATCGGGTATGCGATACACAGTGTCCTTCAGAGGGGGGAAAATGTCTTAAAATTGGGGGAATTTGGGCCAACTCGGTTCGGCGACAGCTGTGCTTTCTTAAAAATGGAAATACAAAGAGAGTGAACGAGACAATTCAACATGTATTAAAACTAAGGAGGGGGAAAAAAATGCACCTCTTAATGAATGCCCAGCCCATTCCCAAGTCAAGTTTGTTGGGTTTGTACGCAAAATAAATAAATTTAATATCAATCGTTGATATTTAGAATTCTCCTCGTCTCCAATTTGGAACGAGAGACGAACGACTCGAAAAATAAGGGAACAAAAAAATGGCCGAAGTTTTCAAAATTGCGTGCCGATTTCATATTGCAAGGAACTAGGAGCCGTGGTGGCACAATTGTTCCAGCTGAACTACTAACCTGAAGGTTGTCAGTTTGGATCCGCAAGGTGGGGTGAGCTCCCACCTGTCAGCTCCAGCTTCCCATGCAGGGACATGAGGGAAGCCACCCACAGGATGGTAACCCATCTGGACGCACTGGAAACGACTTGCGATTCTTCAAGTCGTTTCTGACACGATTAAACACGAATTTCAATCCGCAAGATGGGCTGAGCTCCCACCTGTCAGCTCCAGCTTCCCATGCAGGGACATGAGGGAAGCCACCCACGGGATGGTAACACATCTGGGCGCACCGGAAACGACGAGAATAGTAATATTAATAATATTATATTTCCTTGCAATAAAAAATCGCAACACTTGCGATTTCTCAGTCGTTTCTGACACAATTAAACATGAATTTCAATCCGCAAGATGGGGTGAGCTCCCACCTGTCAGCTCCAGCTTCCCATGCAGGGACATGAGGGAAGCCACCCACAGGATGGTAACCCATCTGGGCGCACCAGAAACAACTTGCAATTTCTCAAGTCGTTTCTGACACGATTAAACATGAATTTCAATCCGCAAGATGGGGTGAGCTCCCACCTGTCAGCTCCAGCTTCCCATGCAGGGACATGAGGGAAGCCACCCACAGGATGGTAACACATCTGGGCGCACCAGAAACGACTTGCAATTTCTCAAGTCGTTTCTGACACGATTATATATATATATATATATTGCAAGGAAATATAATATTATTAATATTACTATTCTCGAGGTCTCCCTCCGATCTGGAATAAGCTACCGTGCCTCTAACCATGTCTCGAAAAATAAGGGGAAAATGGCTGAAGTTTCCCACTTGGATCCCATGATTGCATTTTCTCCATGTATACTTCCCTTTTATGCCCAACTCAAGTGATCAAAAGATGCATGAAAGGATGAACGTCCTCTCTCCAATGGAATCAATGGAAGAAAAGGGATAGTACCTGTAACAACAGAGGATGCGGAGGTAGGAGTGGGATGCCCATAACAAGGTGGTCATACTTTGAATTGTAAGCTGCCTTGAGTCTCGTTCGGGAGAGATAAAGTGGGGTATAAATAGACAAAATAATAATAATAATAATAATAATAATAATAATAATAATAATCAAAGACTCTGGCACAAACCAGTCAAGGTGGTCCCAGTGGTGATCGGCACACTGGGTGCAGTGCCTAAAGACCTTGGCCTGCACTTAAACACAATCGGCGCTGACAAAATTACCATCCGCCAGCTCCAAAAGGCCTCCTTACTGGGATCTGCACGCATTATTCGCCGATACATCAGACAGTCCTAGACACTTTGGAAGGGTCCGACATGTGATCCAGTACAACAGCCAGAAGAGTGTCTACTGTAAACTAATTTTGTTGTGTTTCAAATAATAATAATAAAAACTGCAAAGACTCTGGCACAAGCCACTCAAGGTGGTCCAGTGGTGATTGGCACACTGGGTGCAGTGCCTAAGGACCTTGGCCTGCACTTAAAAACAATCGGCACTGACAAAATTATCATCTGTCAGCTGTGGACTCATCTTGTTGTGTTTCAAATAAATAATTACATTTATCTGGCAGCTAGCAATCCTCGTGGGTACCGGTTAACTGTAGTGACATTTCCATGGGTAGATAGTGATACCTCCTCCCGGCCTCTAGAGGTGCTGTTACAGGTGCACAATCCTTCACATTCCCATTGGCCATGCTGGTTTAAGCAAAGGTGACCAAACATGAGCATCTTTTGCACTTTCACTGGGGAAGAAGTTACATTTCTTGAAGCCAAGGTGGGTTTTTTTGCACAGCCGGGAAAGTGCCAAAATTCCTCTTAATTTTTGGATATATATTTATACAGTAGAGTCTCGCTTATCCGACATACATGGCCTGGAAGAATGTCAGATAAATGAAAATGTCGGATAATATGGAGTCTCCTACTATTACGCATCTGAAGCGGTGCTAGACACCTAGAATACTAACAACAGGGATTAAAGAGTTAAGGCAAGGCAATGCATCAGGGCCAGAGGGCTCAGCAGGAAGTGTCCGGATGCGGAAAAGAAGCATGGAAATCACAGATGGAAGGAGGGAGGATGCTTCCACTTCCAGTCCTGCCTCTTTTCCCCCTTTCCTCCCTCTTCCTCCTCCTTGTCTTGCCTTTTTCACTTATTGGGAATGGAGAGAGAGTTGGGGAACGCTCCTTTAATGCAAATACACAATTGTCCTGTTACTAAAAACTTCAGCAAAAATATTGAAGAATTATGATTTTCTTTTGTCTCTTCTGGTGTGAGAGAATTGGCCGTCTGCAAGGACGTTGCCCAGGGGATGATTTTGGTGCTTTTTTCATCCTTGTGGGAGACTTCTCTAATGTCCCTGCATGAGGAGCTGGAGCTGATAGAGGGAGCTCATCCGCTTCTCCCCGGATTCGAACCTGTGACCTGTCGGCACAGCGGTTTAACCCACTGAGCTACCACGGGCTCCTCAGAATAATGATGAAAATACCAAACTAACTCGTATCGTACACATATAGAGACTATTTACAACGGTGTAACAAACATAATATTAATGTTTTCCAAAACAATTAGTCGGATCAACCAACAGTCATGCGGACAAACTGTCCCATGTGAATTCAAGATGGGATAAACAGTCTTGGGAATACGCTTTGGGATCGCATGTTGGAAGATTTTCATCATTATTCTAATCAGTATTTTTTTGCTGAAGTTTATAGTAATAGAACATTTGTGTATTTGCATTATATTCATAGATATCTGTGTAGTTAGAGCGCTCCATTAATTGCAGGGGAAATGCTGGAGGAAAAGGGGGACGTTGGATAAGAATGATGTCGGATAAGACGGAATGTCGGATAAGTGAAGGTCGGATAAGCGAAACTCCACTATATATATATATATATGGGTGGGCTTTCCAGCGCAGGATGGGCTTTCCATTCGGATAAGAATGTCGGATAAGTGAAGGTCGGATAAGCGAAACTCTACTCTCTCTCTCTCTCTGGGTGGGCTTTCCAGCGCATTTATTTTGGGTGGGCTTTCCATTCGGATAAGAATGTCGGATACGACAGAATGTCGGATAAGTGAAGGTCGGATAAGCGAAACTCTACTATATATATATATATTTGGGTGGGCTTTCTAGCGCACAGAAGCGAGCCATCCTGAAAGCCAAGTGGTATCATTAAATAAAAACAAAACAAAGCATAATAACCACACGAAAAAGAGAAAAATTCTCTCCCGGAAAGCGCCCTGCACGCAAAGGAATCTTTAAAAAAATAATATCACTACTCCCGCCCACCTTCACTTTTAAGAAAGTGTGATTCATTGTTTTTTTAAAAAAATCCTTAGTTTTTAAATCTATGGGAAGAGACTTTAGAAAAATCCGTCATTATTTTTAATTTTTCTCGTTTCGGGATTGAATTTTCTGCCGCGAAACGTCTCGAATGGGAAAGACGGGGCGACGACTTGGTCGAGTTCTACCCAGAGCTTGCGGAGGCAAACAAAAAAAAAAAGAAAAGAAAAGTGGGGGGGAAAAGTGTTTCTTTAAATATTATATATATAATATTCAATATTATATATATTTATGTATCTATAAAACTTTTCCGTTACGCCTTTTTTTTATTTACCAACTTGCATGATTCGTTTACCATCCCTATCACCGTTATATTGTGTGTGTGTGTGTGCGTGTGTGTATGTGAGAGACTCGTATTTCATTTTGGCCTTTTTCTCCCCCCGCCGCCCGCCTCCCCCACCAAATATTGTATTTTGTTTTATTTATTTTTTCCTCTCGCTGTGATTATTTCCAAATATGTTGGTTGCTATACAGGATGGACAGGAGGAAGGGTCGGAGGGACAAGGGAAGTCAGTATAAGCCGCAGCCTCGGAGGTTGTTGGCAATGATGATGTCGGTGACGGCGTCGAAGACCACCTGGATGTTGTTCGTGTCTGTCGCACAAGTCATGTGACAGTAAATCTCCTTGTTCGGGGAGCGGTTTTTGCTTTCGAATTGTGCTTGGATATAGGCGGCCGCGTCCTCGTACGTGTTGGGACCTGTGGGGAAACGGGAAGGAAGAAGCGTCCCTTATCGTCATCGGAAGAGAAGAAGCATCTGCACTTGTACATTCCTCATCACATATGGACTTTGGCACTAGCCACAAGATATATACCTCAATCCACATCTCCACATTACACTGAAATAGTTCACTACATGTACATCTGAAAATGTGATATACGTACTCTTTTGCCCATGCAATATGTACTACGTGGGCATGACCACTAGGGCTTTGAAAACACGTATTAATGAACACCGTTCTAGAATTAAGAATGGATGTATAGATTCCACTCTTTATACACACTGTCAGGAAAAAGAGAGTTTCAAGTTTTTTGCAATTGAGAAAGTCAAACCCAGAGGTGATATAAAAAAACTTCTTTTACAAAGGGAGACCTTCTGGTCCTTTAAATTGAATTCTACATTCCCCAAAGGCCTTAACGACAGATTGGACTTCACCTGTTATCTTTAGTGCAACTAACTATTTGAAGACAGGATGTAAACCATAAGTCACTTGCAGGTAGAGAAAATACATGGAGCTCTGCATGAGCCACAGCATGTAAGTCCATTATATAATATTATTTTATATATTTTTTCTATGTTTGTATATTTTGTATGTATTCTAACAAGGTTATGGAGAATACGGGGGTGGATTGTACCTATTAGGCCTGGGTAACAACGGAAAAATTTGTTTCTAAAATCGATTTGTATTTGGGGTTTTTTTTTGTTTCGATATTTAAAATAATTACAAAATTTTCCCTTTAAAAAGTTCGATATTTACGAAATTTCGTAAATGGTAAAAAATTAACTAATCAATTTCCGAAACAATAACGAATCGATTCGTTAATGGCGGACGCGACCGCGAAATACGCTAAAAAACCTCCAAAACCTTCTGAAGCTTCCCTCTCCCTCTGTTGTTGACTGTTGGTGTGATATTATAATTTTTTTTCACTAATTAAACCATAAAACTGGCCCAGACATGCGGAAATAATAACGAAACGACCTCAAAACAATAACGAAACGAATACAATATCGAAATACGAAGCATTTACAAAACGTTTTTGAAAATTCGTTTTTTTAAATAATTTCTCCAGAATGGTTCGTTATCGTTTTGTAATTGAAAAAATTAATGAATTATTAACGAATTACGAATTAACGAAACGAAACCGCCCAGCCCTAGTACCTATCTATTCTGGTTCATTTTGTAAAATTACTAGTCATATGTACTAGGCTTGGGCGATCCAGTTCGTTAATTTCGTAATTCGTTATTAATTCGTATTTAAATTAGCTTACGATCCAATATCGAACCATGCAGGAATAGTGTGAGGAGTAATTAAGAATCGAAACAATTTTTCCAATTTTCGTAATTATTTCGTAATTATTTCGTAATTATTTTCATATGTCTGGTGCAAGTTTTACATTCTCGCATTTACCCCACTTCCGGTCCCTTTGCTCTGCTGCTTCCCTCCTCTTTCCTCATGCTTCTTCTTGCCTCACTCTAATATACAATACTATACTATAATATATAATATAATAATATTATAATAATATATATTAGATTATATTATTATAATACTATTATATTATAGTATTGTATATATTATATTATATATTTTATTACTATAATATTATATTATATTATAATTGTATAATATAATATAATATATTATAATATTATATATATAATATATTATAATATAAAATAATATAATATAATAATATAATATAATATACAATAATATAATATTATAATATTATAATATAATATACAACAATATAATATAATAATATTATTATAATAATATAATATAATATAGTTGTTTGTTTTATCACACCAACAGTCAACAACAGAGGGAGAGGGAAGCTTCAGAAGTTCCCCCTGTCCCATTTGGAGGTTTTTTTTAGCATATTGCGCAATCGCGTCCGCCATTAACGAATCGATTCGTAATTTACGAAATTTCGGAAATTTCGAAATTTTGAAATCTTACATTTCGGAAGTCCTCAGAATTTAGAAACGCTAGCGCACCCTAGAAACAAAACGAGTTTAGAACCAATTTTTTTCTTGATTGCCCAAGCCTAGTACCTATTGATCTACTCACAGCTGAAGGTTTTTGAACTGCTAGGTTGGCAGAAGCTGGGGCTAACAGCGGGAGCTCAACCCGTTCCCCAGATTCAAACTGCTGACCTTTTGGTCTGCAAGTTCAGCAGCTCAGCAGTTTAAACTGCTGCACCACTGGGGACTCATTCATATCTATATCTATCTTGAGGTCCATGGTTGAATTCCACTTGAAGCCAACCACCAAATTGCATCGGAAGACCTGAAGATAAATCTATGTCCCCAGAATTTAGAAATGCTAGCGCACCCTAGAAACAAAACGAGTTTAGAACCATTTTTTTTCTTGATCGCCCAAGCCTAGTATGTACCTATGTTTTGTCTAGAATACAAGAAACACAAGGAAGCCTGGAATTGTATCAGGACTGAACAAGTGCAATTAAAGACACTTAAAGACACAGTATTTGCAAGAAAAAAGAACCAATAGAGCTTGATTTGAGCCACAGGATAATATACGCTACAACTTAGAACTTGAGCAGGACTGAGACATTGCGTCCACAGAATATATGAAGAAAAATTATGCCAAAAGACTACTCACAACCTGAAGGATTCCCGAAACAAGAATAGTGTACCTGGGATTCTTGTTGTGTTTACAATTAGTGGACTTGTGAACTATTTTCTTTTGAACATTCATGTAGACCTTGCTTTGAGTCACAGTATAGTCACAATTAGAACCCAGTTTGATTTGTGAAGCAATACTAAAATAATTGTGGAATTATTTGTTTTTTGAATTGTTTTTTTGCGATTGAAACCATTGTTGTTATACTAGCCACACCCTGCCATGCATTGCTGTGGCCCAACCTGTGTATATGTGTTTTCTGTGTGTATATATATATGTGTGTGTGTGTGTGTATGTGTGTCTGCATATATCTATATAAATAAAAATGTAATGTTCGTTTGTGGTATTCACAGAACTCAAAAACCACTGGATGAATTGGCACCAAATTTGGACACGATACACCTAACAACCCAATGTATGTTCTCCACTCAAAAAAAAATGATTTTGTCATTTGGGAGTTGTAGTTCTTAGGATTTATAGTTCACCTATAATCAAAGAGCATTCTGAACTCCACCAGTGATGGAATTGAACCAAACTTGGCACACAGAACTCCCATGACCAACAGAAAATACTGGAAGGGTTTTTTGGTGGGCAGTGTCCTTTGGTTTAGGCCAGTTCACCTACAGTCAATGAGCATTCTGAACTCCACCGATGATGGAATTGAACCAAACTTGGCACAAAGAACTCCCATGACCAACAGAAAACATTAGAAGGGTTTGGTGGGTATTGACCTTGAATTTGGGAGTTGTAGTTTACCTACATCCAGAGATCACTGTGGACTCAAACAATGATGGATCGTTGGTGGGGTTCAGAATTCTCTTTGATTGTAGGTGAACTATAAATCCCAGCAACTACAACTCCCAAATGACAATATCAGTTTTTTTGAGTGAAGGACATACATTGGGTTGTTAGGTGTCTTGTGTTCAGATTTGGTGTCAATTCCTCCAGTGGTTTTTGAGTTCTGTTAATCCCACAAATGAACATTACATTTTTATTCATATAGATATGTGGTTTTGCACATGCATTGTAATGTTTATTTTTTTGGATTTTTAACGTCTCTTCTAACGTCTGTTTTTATGAGTGAAGGACATACATTGGGCTGTTAGGTGTCTTGTGTCCAAATTTGGTGTCAATTCATCCAGTGATTTTTGAGTTATGCTAATCCCACAAACAAACATTACATTTTTATTTATATAGACTAGCCACCCCCTGCCACGCATTACTGTGGCCCAGTCTGTGTATATGTGCTTTGTGTGTGTATATATTTGTGTATATGTGTATATATGTGTTTGCGTAAGCATTGTAATGTATATCTTTATTTTTTTTGGATTTTTAAAGTCTCTCTGCTGTGTTTTTCAGTTTTTATGAGTGATGGTCACTTGTTGGCCTGATAGGTGTATTGTGTCCAAATTTGGTGTCAATTCATCCAGTGGTTTTTGAGTTATGCTAATCCCACAAACAAACATTACATTTTTATTTATATAGACTAGCCGTCTCCTGCCACACGTTGCTGTGGCCAACCTTCCCTCCCTCTTCCTCTCCTTCTTTCTTCCTCTCCTTCTTTCTTCCTCTCCTTCCTTCCCTCCCTCTTTCCTTCCTTCCCTCTTTTTTCTTTCTCTTCTTCTTCTTCCTTCTCTAGCTGTTTCTTTTATTGCTTCCTTTGCTCTTTGGTTCCATCCTTCCTTGTCTCTCCTTCCTTCCTTCCTTCCTTCCTTCCTTCCTTCCTTCCTTCCTTCCTTCCTTCCTTCCTATTCTACCCTTTTTTTCTTTCCTTCCTTCTCTCCTTCCTTCCTTCCTCCTTCCTTTCTCCCCCCTTTCTGTGTGTTTTGCGTATGTATATGCATATATGTGTGTATATATGTGTGTGTTTATGTATATATGTGTGGTTTTGCACATGTGTTATAAATTTTGGGGGTGTTTTTTTTTGCTTTTTAAGTGCCTTCCACTGTGTTTTCCAGCGTTTTTATGAGTGATGGTCACTCATTGGTCAGATAGATTGGTCTTGTGTCCAAATTTGGTGTCAATTCATCCAGTGGTTTTTGAGTTATGCTAATCCCACAAACGAACATTACATTTTTAGTTATATGAGTGATCATCACTCATAAAAACTCTGGAAAACACAGCGGAAGAGACTTAAAAAGCCAATATATATATATTTAAAATTACAACACATGCACAATACCACACACACACACATATATATATGCGCAAACACACATATATACACAAATACATACATATATATGCTCACACAAAACACATATGCACAGACTGGGCACAGATAGTCTATATAAATAAAAATGTAATGTTTGTTTTTGGGATTAACATAACTCAAAAACCACTGAACGAATTGACACGAAATTTGGACACCACACCCCTAACAGATCAACAAGTGACCATCACTCATAAACCCCTCCCTACAAACAGCAGAAAGGACATAAAAAAACCCAAACGCTAAATGACAACACAGCGCATGCACGAAAATGGCAGCTCCCAGCATCCCCTAGACCAGGCTCTTTTAGGGGAGGTTGATGCTCCAAATGTACTGTTTCCATGCTGCAAATGTGCTTTTCCTGGATTTCTTTGAAAGCATCCCAATCTGTACGTATTTCCTATTTCCTGTTCCTGGACCACAACTCCCAGCAATCCTCCAAATAGATAAGATATATAGATTAGATAGAGAGAGATAGCAGGTAGATAGATCAATCAATCAATCAGGAGGACTGCTGGGAGTTGCAGTCCAAGAATAGGTAGAGAAGGAAGAAGGAGAAAGAAAAGGGAGGGAAGGAAGGAAAGAGGAGAGAAGGAAGGCAGGAGAGAAGGAAAGAAAAAAGGGAAGGAAGGAAAGAGGAAGAAGAGAAGGAAAGAAAAAAGAAGGAGGAAGAAGGAAAGAAAAAAAAGGAGGAAGGAAGGAAGAGGAAAGAAGGATGGGAATGAGAGCGAGGCATCCAGCACATGCATGCATGAAGCCTTCTCACCCCAAAGCCCAGCACATGTGTGTGCCCCTCCTCTCACACTGAGGATAAGGAAAACAGACAGAATGGAGAAAAGGAAGGAGGGACAGGGGGAAAAGAGGAGGGAGGAAGGAAGGAAGGAAGGAAGGAAGGAAGGAAGGAAGGAAGGAAGGAAGGAAGGAAGGAAAGAAAGGAGGAGGAAGGAAGGAAAGAAAGGAGGGAAGGAAGGAAGAAGGAGGGAGAAGGAAGGAAAAGAGGAGAGAAGGAAGAAGGAAGGAAAAAAGGAGAAGGAAGGAAGGAGAAGGGAAGGAAGGAAGAGAGGAAGGAGAAGGAAAGAGAAAAAAGGGAATGAAGGAAGGAAAGAGGGAAGGAAGGGAAGGAAGGAAAAGGTAGAGAAGAAAGAAAGAAGGAAGAGGAGGAAGGAAAAGAAAAAGGAGGGAAGGAAAAGGAGAGAAGAAGGAAGGAAAAAAGAAAGAGGAAGAGGAAGGAAGAAAAGAGGAGAGGGAAAGGAAGGAAAGAGATAGAAGGAAGGAAGGAAGGAAGGAAGGAAGGAAGGAAGGAAGGAAGGAAGGAAGAAGAGAAGGAAGGATGTAACCAAAGAGCAAAGAAAGGGAGGAAAGAAACAGGTAGAGATGGAAGAAAGAAGAATAGGAGGAAAGGAAGGAAAGAGGGAAGGAAAGAAGGGGAAGGAAGGAAGAAGGAAGGAAGAAGAGAGAAGGAAAAGGGGGAGGGAAGGAGGAAAGAGGTAGAGAAGGAAGGAAGGAAGAGGAAAAAAGGGAAGGAAAGAGGAAGGGAGGGAAATGAAGGAAAGAGAGAAAAAGAAAGAAGGAGAGAAAGAGGGAGGGAAGGTCGGCCACAGCAACGTGTGGTGGGTACAGCTAGTATAATCTATAAGCATTTATTGGGGCTCCACAACTGAAAATGTCTGGGGTTGAACCAATTTCTTTCATGCCTAGCTTCTTTGGCATCCAAGGTGGAAGACCTCTCCTACCTGTGTATTCAGGGAAGCAGATGGTCAAAGGTGATTTCTTGATCTTCTCACCAAACAGGTCTTTCTTGTTGAGGAAGAGAATGATGGAGGTATCGATGAAGAATTTGTTGTTACAGATGGAGTCGAAGAGCATTAGAGACTCATGCATGCGGTTCTAAGAGAGGGCAACACACCAGAAAAGGAAAAAGGAAGAGACAGACAGAGGAGGAGGAGAGGAAGAGAGGAGAGAAAAAGAGAAGGTTAGGCCGAGGAAAAGAGAACAGCGACCAAACCAGCCATGGAGAAATGGTTAGGAAATCATGTCAGCAAAATCCAGAATAGTAATAGCTCATGGAGCAGTGGAGATAAGCAAAGGAGGTGGACATTAGGCATGGATAGAGTTGCACCGGATAACTCGTTGCTCGTAATAATTTCGTTAAAATTACCCTTTGAAGCAATATCGAAGCTTTTTTAAAAACCGGAAGTCCCCCCATTTTGTTACGACTCAGGAAGTGAGTCGGAAATTATTCAACTTTTCCCTCGCTTCTGCTCCCTGGCCTCGGCTCAAGCCAGAGAAGCCAGTTTTAAACCAGAGAAGGAAGGTATTTCCTGTCATCGGCTCAAGCCAGAGAAGCCAGTTTTAAAGCCAGAGAAGGAAGGAATTTCCTGGCTTCGGCTTAAGTCAGAGAAACCAGTTTTAAACCAGAGAAGGAAGGAATTTCCCGGCCTCAGCTGAAGCCAGAGAAGTCAGTTTTAAACCAGAGAAGGAAGGAATTTCCTGGCCTCGGCTCAAGCCAGAGAAGCCAGTTTTAAACCAGAGAAGGAAGGAATTTCCTGGCTTCGGCTTAAGTCAGAGAAACCAGTTTTAAACCAGAGAAGGAAGGAATTTCCTGGCTTTGGTTTAAGTCAGAGAAACCAGTTTTAAACCAGAGAAGGAAGGAATTTCCTGGCTTTGGTTTAAGTCAGAGAAACCAGTTTTAAACCAGAGAAGGAAGGAATTTCCTGGCTTCGGCTTAAGTCAGAGAAACTAGTTTTAAACCAGAGAAGGAAGGAATTTCCTGGCTTTGGTTTAAGTCAGAGAAACCAGTTTTAAACCAGAGAAGGAAGGAATTTCCTGGCTTTGGTTTAAGTCAGAGAAACCAGTTTTAAACCAGAGAAGGAAGGAATTTCCTGGCTTCGGCTTAAGTCAGAGAAACCAGTTTTAAACCAGAGAAGGAAGGAATTTCCCAGCCTCAGCTGAAGCCAGAGAAGTCAGTTTTAAACCAGAGAAGGAAGGAATTTCCCGGCCTCAGCTGAAGCCAGAGAAGGCAGTTTTAAAGCCAGAGAAGGAAGCAATTTCCTGGCCTCGGCTCAAGCCAGAGAAGCCAGTTTTAAACCAGAGAAGGAAGGAATTTCCCGGCCTCAGCTGAAGCCAGAGAAGGCAGTTTTAAAGCCAGAGAAGGAAGCAATTTCCTGGCCTCGGCTCAAGCCAGAGAAGCCAGTTTTAAACCAGAGAAGGAAGGAATTTCCCGGCCTCAGCTGAAGCCAGAGAAGGCAGTTTTAAAGCCAGAGAAGGAAGCAATTTCCTGGCCTCGGCTCAAGCCAGAGAAGCCAGTTTTAAACCAGAGAAGGAAGGAATTTCCCGGCCTCAGCTGAAGCCAGAGAAGGCAGTTTTAAAGCCAGAGAAGGAAGCAATTTCCTGGCCTCGGCTCAAGCCAGAGAAGCCAGTTTTAAACCAGAGAAGGAAGGAATTTCCCCTGCTTACTTTTCCCTGCTTCTGGAGTAAAACAACTACTTTGAAAGTAAAGACCATTTTCAAACCATCAATGAAAGGATTTGGAAGTCTCGGAAGTTTTGAAAAATTTTGAAAAAAGTTTTTCTGTGAAAATCGGAATTGACTTTAGAATCGAACCACCAGCCCCCCTACATCCAAAACAAGTTTTGAACCATTTTTTTGGACCAACCAAGCCTAGTGGACATGTCTTCTCTTAGGTTTCGTATGCAGTTAGAAAACGATCACCTACTACAATGGATCAATGAGAAGGTTATTAATATTATTATTAATATTATTAATTATTAACTTCATCAGTCTCCTTGAAATGATCCCTCTCGAAAGGAAGACCCAATAAAATTTCTCGCACGCTAGAAGGAAAAAAAAAAGCTGGCACTTTATTAACATCTGGTAACTAATAAATACATGACCGACATCCAATAAATTATTACAGTAAGAAAGATCGAGAGACCTATTCGACCAACCAAGCAACGGTCATTCACACGCCATACAAAAAAACAACAACAACAGTTAATACAGTCTGGACCAATCAGATGTGCGACAAAATTAAATTAAATTATATATATATATGTATATATATTTAAAAAAAGATTCTGCAACTACATTGGCGAAGGGAAGGGATCGTTTTGCAAGCTGGAAAAGAATCTGTGCGTGCGTTAAAAGTGAGGAAAAGAAGAGTGCGTAGAGGGTGCACAGAGGAGAAAGAGTGATAGGAAATGTTGACATGGCGTTGGGGTGTTGCAGCACTGCAAATCCCATTCTCTTTTCACTAGTGATAGGATTTGAAGACCACAACATACACAGTGCCGACACTGCTGCGGTTGCGCAGGTCTTCGGATTGGTTTGGCGACTTATTGCGACCCGAATGCAAACCGATCATGGTTTTCCCAGGCTCAGCCAGGCCTTCAAATACTAATGAAGGTGGTCAGTTGAAACATTCACACCTAGCTCCAGCAGAGAAGAGCTCATTGCCCCACCCCAGTCATTCCACAGATATATAAACCCATTGTCCTATTTCCAACGGACCTCACTACCTCTGAGGATGCTTGCCATAGATGCAGGCGAAACATCAGGAGAAAATGCCTCTAGAACATGGCCCTATAGCCCAAAAAAACCCACAAGAACCTAATGGTTTTTTTTTCTTGGCAATGTTTGTGCAGAGGGCGTTTGGCTTCCTCTGAGGCTGAGAGAGTGTGACTTGCCCAAGGCCACCCAATGGGTTTCCAAGGCTGAGCAAAGATTCGAACCCGGGTCCCTAATAGTGCAATGCTCAACCATGACATCCCACTCACCCCGCTCAACCATGACACCCATGGCTCCCAGTACTGGTATATAGTCTTAATAATAATAATCATGGAATCCTAGAATCAAAGGTGATCAGTTGAAACATTCACACCTAGCTCCAGCAGACAAGAGTTCTTTGTCCCACCCTGATCATTCCACAGATATATAAAACCTTTTTTCTAGTTCCGACAGACCTCACTACTTCTGAGGGTTTGCCATAGATGCAGGCAAAACGTCAGGAGAGAATGCTTCTAGAACATGGCCATATAGCCCAAAAAAACCTACAACAACCCAGTGATTCTGGCCATGAAAGCCTTCGACAATACATTGTATTAGCATCCTTTGTTCACATCTTCCAGCAACTTAAGATCATAGAATCATAGAATCAAAGAGTTGGAAGAGACCTCATGGGCCATCCAGTCCAACCCCATTCTGCCAAGAAGCAGGAATATTGCATTCAAATCACCCCTGACAGACAGCCATCCAGCCTCTGTTTAAAAGCTTCCAAAGAAGGAGCCTCCACCACACTCCGGGGCAGAGAGTTCCACTGCTGAACGGCTCTCACAGTCAGGAAGTTCTTCCTCATGTTCAGATGGAATCTCCTCTCTTGTAGTTTGAAGCCATTGTTCCGCGTCCTAGTCTCCATGGAAGCAGTAAACAAGCTTGCTCCCTCCTCCCTGTGACTTCCTCTCACATATTTATACAGGGCTATCATATCTCCTCTTAGCCTTCTCTTCTACAGGCTAAACATGCCCAGCTCCTTAAGCCGCTCCTCATAGGGCTTGTTCTCCAGACCCTTGATCATTTTAGTCGCCCTCCTCTGGACACATTCCAGCTTGTCAATATCTCTCTTGAATTGTGGTGCCCAGAATTGGACACAATATTCCAGGTGTGGTCTAACCAAGGCAGAATAGAGCATGGGAAGCATGACTTCCCTAGATCTAGACACTATGCTCCTATTGATGCAGGCCAAAATCCCATTGGCTTTTTTTGCCGCCACATCACATTGTTGGCTCATGTTTAACTTCCTGTCCACGAGGACTCCAAGATCTTTTTCACACGTACTGCTCTCGAGCCAGGCATTGTCCCCCATTCTGTCTCTTTGCATTTCGTTTTTTTCTGCCTAAGTGGAGTATAATAATAATAATAATAATAATAATAATACTTTATTTATACCCGCCACCATCTCCCCCAGGGGACTTGGGGGCTTACATGAGCCAAGCCCAACAACACATCAGTAAAAACAAAACAGCAAGCAAATAAAACATACCATTAATATAACTCACATATAAACATAACACAGGAATTTGAATGGATTCATGGAGACTTTAGGGAAAAGGAGAAAGATCTTGTTCCCAATCTGGCATTGTTTCCAAGCAGCTGGGGATGATAGGAGTTGTCATCCAACTCCTACGTGTGCTTTCCACCTACGTAACCATGAAGCGAACGGGAAATTGAAAGTCAAGAGCTTGAACATTGTTTCCATCCTAAATATCTCGGTGTCACCTTAGATCGAGCACTAGTATATAGGAAACACTGCTTGAACACGCATGTAGCCGGGGGGGGGGCTTGAGGGGCTTCAGCCCCCCCCCGCCAAATTCTCAGGGTGGTCCGCGAGAAGGCCTTACTGGTACATTATTTAAACTGTTATGTTTATTCATATCATGATCTGATCACCATGCTCAATATATCCCATATATGTATTGGGATAATGATACAAAAGGTTTGCTAGGGTAGATCCTCAGACCCCCCCCCCGAATCAAACCCAGCCCCCCCAAATCAAACCCAGCCGCCGAATCAAATCCAGCCCCCCGAATCAAACCCAGCCCCCCAAATCAAACCAGCCCCCCCCAAATCAAACCCACCCTCAAATCAAACCCAGCCCCCCGAATCAAACCCAGCCCCCCAAATCAAACCCAGCCCCCCCCGAATCAAACCCAGCCCCTCGAATCAAACCCACCCCCCCGAATCAAACCCAGCCCCCCGAATCAAGCCCAGCCCCCCGAATCAAACCCAGCCCCCTGAATAAACCCACCCCCTCAAATCAAACCCACCCCCGTCAAAAACCAGCCCCCCGAATCAAATCAGCCCCGAATCAACACAGACCCCCGAATCAAACCCACCCACCCGAATCAAGCGCAGCCCCCCAAATCAAATCCAGCCCCCCGAATCAAATCCAGACCCCCCCAAATAAAACCCAGCCCTCCTGAATCAAATCCAGCCCTCCAAATCAAATCTAGCCCCCCGAATCAAACTCACCCCCCCGAATCAAACGCAGCCCCCCTGAATCAAACCCACCCCCCTGAATCAACGCAGCCCCCCTGAATCAAATCCACCCCCGAATCAAATCCATCCCGAATCAAACCCCCCCCCTCAAATCAAACCCAGCCCCCCCGAATCAAACTCAACCCCCCCAATCAAACCCACCCCCCGAACAAACCCAGCCCCCCACAAAACAAAATCCTGGCTACGGGCCTGGCTTGAACAGCACAAAGTAGCTACATGCAATAATGTCCTGCGGAAACTTACTGGCAGTGCATGGGGTGCAGACCCAAAATTAGTAAGAACATCAGTCCTGGCCTTGTCTTACTCAACTGCTGAGGATGCCTGATCTGTTTGGCACAGGTCTGCCCATGCAAAGCAGGTGAACATAGCATTGAATGAAACATGCAGAATAATCACAGGATGCAGAATAATCATAAGATGCAGAATAATCACAGGATGTCTTAAACCTACACCTGTTGATTAACTCTACAAGCTAGCTGGCATTGCTCCCCCACCCCTCCGATGTGCGACAGGAAGTTGCTGCTATATGTAAGAGAAATAAGGTTGAACCTGGTGAAAGCCACCCACTACATGTCTACCAGCCTCCTCCCAGTAGACTCAAATCAAGGAAAAGCTTCATGAGAACCACCACTCCTCTTGGCATCCCCCCAGCAACAGCAAGGGTATCCCTCTGGGCAGCTCAACCAGGAAATCCCAACTAGATGGCCCCCCACGAGAGAGGGTCTTCCTCCAGGGGCAAACAAAAAATGGGCAACTTGAAAGTCCCTGAACAGACTCAGAAGCAGAGTGGGTAGATCAAAAGGCAACCTGGCAAAATGGCACATCAGAAGGCCACCTTACTGGGATCTGCACGCATTATTCGCCGATACATCACACAGTCCTAGACACTTGGGAAGTGTCCAACATGTGATCCAATTCAACAGCCAGCAGAGTGTCTGCTATTTTATTATTATTAATAATTATTAACTTTATTTATACCCCGCAAAATCTCCCGAAGGACTCGAAGCGGCTTACGAAGGCCAAGGTCACCAACAAACAACAGCATACAAATACAACAATAAAACTCGTAAGCAATAATAAAACATCCAGCAAAACAATAAAACACTAAAAACAATGACGCCGTGACGTATTTAAAACCTAAAGGTCGGGCCAAAATGTAATAGACAAAATTTAAAAAGTGCTGGACTTGACAGGTGATATGTAGAGGTTTTTTGGAGGTAGGTGCAATGTGCAGACAATCCTAAAACTAACAAAGCGCATTTGGGACATGATGCCAGGAGTTTCCTATTCTGGAAAGGCACACTGGAACCGCCAGGTCTTCAGGCTCTTCCTAAAGATTGCCAACGTTGGGGCTTGTCTGATGTCCTTGGGGAGAGAGTTCCAGTCGGGGGGCCACCACAGAGAAGGCCCTGTCCCTCGTCCCCACCAAACGCGCTTGCAACGTAGGTGGGATCGTGAGCAGGGCCTCTCCAGATGATCGAAGGGAACGTGTGGGTTCATATATGGAGATGCGGTCACGCAGGTAGGCGGGTCCCAAACCCTTTAGGGCTTTGTAGGTGAGCACCTGCACCTTGAATTGGGACCGGAAGATGAACGGCAGTCAATGGAGCTCCTTAAACAGGAGGGTTGACCTCTCTCTGTAAGGAGCAGCAGTTAACAACCTGGCCGCCGACCGTTGAACCAGTTGGAATTTCCGAGCCGTTTTCAAGGGCAGCCCCACGTAGAGCGCATTACGGTAGTCCAATCTGGAGATGACCAAGGCATGGACCACCCCAACAAGATGGACTCATCTTGTTGTGTTTCAAATAATAATAACAATAACAACAACAACAACAACATAAGATCAGTGTAGACTCATACAATGCACCAAACTGCATTATATGAGTCTACACTGACCAAATGCATTACACTATGTAACAAAATTTGAAATTAAAACCCTGTTCCTGGTTTGAAAGTGTTATTTCCTGTTTAGTTGTTCTGTCCTTACTTTGACAGTAGTTGCTATACTGCAGTAACTTCGTTTTGTGGCTGCCACAAACTAGGTTGAATCGGTTCAGCAAAACGGGTTGTTGTAGGTTTTTTCAGGTTATATGGCCATGTTCTAGAGGCATTCTCTCCTGACATTTCGCCTACATCTATGGCAAGCATCCTCAGAGGTTGTGAGGATGCTTGCCATAGATGCAGGCGAAATGTCAGGAGAGAATGCCTCTAGAACATGGCCATATAGCCCGAAAAAACCTACAACAAGCCAGTGATTCCGGCCATGAAAGCCTTCGACAATACATAGAGCAAAATGTTCTGTCCCTCCCACAAAAACAACGTTTTTTAATAAACCTTTTTCATGTTTTTTTTAACGATAGAACCAATTAGGAGATGACATTGATAACCCAGGAACAAAAATCGCGTCACATAATGTTATATGGCAGTGTCGACGGGGCCGCAGAATGCACTCTCTCTTATGTCCCTTCCAGGGGCGGCTCAACCATTACGCAAGGTAAGCCTTTGCAGTATAGTTGATTTGCCCAGGGGCGCTCTTGAGGCGCTCTTGGGGGAAAATAGACCTTGACATATGCGAGTTGTAGTTACTGGGATGTATAGTTCACCTAAAATCAAAGAGCATTCTGAACTCCACCAATGATGGAATTGAACCAAATATGGCACACAGAACTCCCACGACGAACAGAAAATATATATCAGTGATTGGTTGGGGGGGGGGGGGTATGCCAAAATACTGTTTGCTTACAGTTGAAAATTACCTAGGGCCGCCTCTGGTCCCTTCTCTCTTCCACTGAATTCCTTTCAAACTTCCCCACTTTCTCCTTGCAAAGCCAACACTGACTTCTCACACTTGCCCCAACCTTCAACATGACCCCTTTCTTATCCCATACAACAAACTCACATTTTGCTCTACTTGCTGCAAACGAGCCTGTCCATTTCACTTTTGTTGTGTGGTGTTGCCGCTGCTAGATTTCAAGGTACTCAAGAAGGAGGTTTACAAGACAGCAAGCTGGAAACGTTTCCAAGATGACCTTCAGGCATGAGACAAACCTACTGATTCCATAGCCTTGAAGCTCCACCTCCTCACCTTTCCAACACGTAAAAGCTGGGATCTTAATGTTGTTTTAGAATAATATAGCGTTGGAAGGAAACCCATTTATAGTAACTCTCTTCCAATGCAAGAATCCACAGCTGAAGTATCCATCTCCAAAGAAGAAGAATCCATCATCTTTATATTGTTATGCATTCATATGTTTTATATAATTATGATGTTGTTTATTGTTTTCGTTTTCGGTTTTATTTTGCTGTAATTTGTTGTTTGGGCTTGGCCTCATGTAAGCCGCCCCGAGTCCTCACTGGGGAGATGCTGGCGGGGTATAAATAGACCTGTCAGCGGCTTATGATACTGTAAACCACCACCTCCTCATGAGAAAAATGTATAATATCACAAAGGATTACCATCTCATCCACCTTATAGGAAACCTGCTACAAAACAGGAGCTTTCTTGTTGAGTTCCAGGGCCAGAGAAGTAGATGGCGGAAGCAGAACAAAGGCGAAACATCAGGAGATAATGCCTCTAGAGCATGGCCATATAGCCCGAAAAAAACTACAACAACCCAGTGATTCTGGCCATGAAAGCCTTTGACAACAGACCCCCACAACCTCTGAGGATGCTTGCCATAGATGCAGCCGAAACGTCAGGAGAGAATGCCTCCAGAACATGGCCATATAGCCCGAAGAAACCTACAACAACCAAGTGATTCCAGCCATGAAAGCCTTCGACAACAGACCCCACAACCTCTGAGGATGCGTGCCATAGATGCAGGCGAAACGTCAGAAGAGAATGCCTCTAGAACATGGCCATATAGCCCGAAAAAAACTACAACAACCCAGTGATTCCAGCCATGAAAGCCTTCGACAATATATAATTGTGTCGTGTGAATCGGCCCCTGTCCGTTGAAGCCAAACTAAACAACAAACACAATCAAAAAACTTTGTGCCATTATTTGGAAAAGACTTAGAAGCTGAACATGGGCTGGTAGGACAGACCAGTCTCTTACTCCCTTGATGCCCAATACCATCCATGCCAAAGCTGCGCATACACTTGACCAACTCTACAAAGAAGCCTCCAAGTTTGGCACTTGCTTTGGGAAAAGGATGAAGCTGCCAGGGACGCGATTCGTAGGTTTGTTGACGCTTCCCGTCCCCCTCCCTAGTTGGCCAAGGAGAGGCCTTTGATGCCCTGGCCAGCTTCCTGTGGCTTCTGTTCTCGCCTCCCTTTCCCAGGGAAGGCAGCACTTTGGTCTGACCCTCTTTTTTTGCAGCCCCATTTGACTAAGCAGCGGATGAGGAAGCAGCAAGCCTGTAAGGCTGAATGGTGATGGAGAATGTCTGGGACCGAAGGCTCAGCTGTAGCATGGCTTGGTAGCCATTTGATTCATATGGCCAGGCTGTCACGACTTCTTTGAAGTCATGCCAAAAACGGCAACATACAACCAGAGGTGGCCCTAGGTAATTTTCAATGGTAAGCAAACAGTATTTTGGCGCCCCCCCCCCAAACCAATCATTGATATATATTTTCTGTTTGTCATTGGAGTTCTGTGGGTCCCTATTCCATCATTGGTGCAGTTCAGAATGCTCTTTGATTGTAGGTGAACTATACATCCCAGTAACTACACTTGCTGCATTTGCTCCCTTGCCTGGCCCGCTTTGGGTCCGGAGGCGTGCCTGAAGACCCCGGCGTGTGCACCAAAAGTCACCTCTTCTCCTGACTTTCTCCTCAGCCATTGGGACCAAGAGAGAGAGAGAGAGAGGTGGAGATGCCCACCTTTCCTGAAGGTAGGCGCAAAAACAAAGGAGGGAGCGGAGGTGGGAGATACCTCCAGCCGGAGGGGCTCTCTCTCTCTCTCTCTCTCTCTCTCTGTCCCAATGGCTGAAGAGAAAGTCAGGAGAAGAGGCGACTTTTGGTGCGCACGCTGGGGTCTTCAGACACGCCTCCGGACCCGAAGCGGGCCAGGCGGCGGCTCCGCCCCTTGGCCCACCTGCGGATTGGGGAGAGGAGAGGAGGCGGGTGGAGCGCCGGGGGATCAGGAAAGGGAGCCGGTCATGGGGAAGGGATCGAACGCGGAGAACGATTGAGCGCCGGCTCTGCTCGCGCACCCGGTGGCTGGGTGGAGCAGGAATGAGAGGGGCTAGGCGAGGCTCAAGGGCCCGGCCCCTTTGGGAAGAGGATCTCCCGGCAGCGAGGCAAGAAAGCCGAGGCTCCCCCCGGACTGCTAGGGCTGTTGTGAGCTGAGGGGGCGCTCCTCAAGTGGCGGTCGAGGGGCATTTACAGAGGCGCCTCTGCGCCCCTGGCAAAAAAAAGTGTACTGCGACCGCTTACTTCGCGTAATGGACGAGCCGCCCCTGACTCAAGTATATATTCGATACTATATCAGTAGTTCTCAACCTTCCTAATGCCCTGACCCCTTAATACAGTTCCTCACGTTGTGGTGACCCCCAACCATAAAAATATTTTCGTTGCTACTTCCATAACTGTTTTGAATCATAAAATAAATATCTGATATGCAGGATGTATTTTCATTCACTGGACCAAATTTGGCACAAATACCCAATACGGCCACTTTTGAATACTTGTAGGGGATTGATTTTGTCATTTGGGAGTTGTAGTTGGTGGGATTTATCGTTCACCCACAACCAAAGAGTATTCTGAGCTCCACCGATGATGGAATTGAAGCAAACTTGGCACACAAAACTCCCAAGGCCAGCAGAAAATACTGGAAGGGTTTGGTGGGCATTGGCCTTGATTTTGGAGTTGTAGTTCACCTACATCCAAGAGCACTGTGGACTCAAACAATGAAAATCTGGACCAAACTGGCACAAATCCTCAATATGCCCAAATGCGAACACTGGTGGGGTTTGCGGGAAATAGACCTTGACATTTGGGAGTTGTAGTTGCTGGGATTTATCGTTCACCCACAACCAAAGAGCATTCTGAGCTCCACCAATGATGGAATTGAAGCAAACTTGGCACACAGAACTCCCAAGACCAACAAAAAATACTGGAAGGGTTTGGTGGGCATTGGCCTTGCGTTTGGGAGTTGTAGTTCACCTACATCCAGAGAGCACTGTGGACATAAACAATGATAGATCTGGAACAAACTTGGCATGAATACTCAATATGTCCAAATGCGAACACTGGTGGGGTTTGGGGGAAATAGACCTTAACATTTGGGAGTTGTAGTTACTGGAATTTACAGTTCACCTACAATCAAAGAGCATTCTGAGCTCCAACAATGATGGAATTGAAGCAAATTTGGCACACAAAACTCCCAAGACCAACAGAAAATACTGGAATGGTTTGGTGGGCATTGGCCTTGAGTTTTGGGAGTTGTAGTTCACCTACATCTAGAGAGCACTGTGGACTCAAACAATGATGGATCTGGACCAAACTTGGCACAATCCTCAATATGCCCAACTGCAAACACTGGTGGAGTTTGGGGAAAATAGACCTTGACATTTGGGAGTTATAGTTGCTGGGATTTATAGTGGACTCCAACAATGATGCATCTGGACCAAACTTGGCACACAAACCCAACATGTCCAACAGTGAATACTGGTGGGATTTGGGGAGGATTGACCCACAATTTTGGGAATTATAGTTCACCCACATCTTTATGCATTTTCTAATGGGAGCATTAATAAAAACAGAAGGAAAGTCTGACTTTTTTCTAATAAATATAATTACAAATTACTAAGCTGCTATTGCAGCACTGGGACTGTAGTGCAGCTGGCTGGGTGTCAGCTGCATTAAGAGCACTACTGACCGAAAGGTCATGAGTTCGAAGCCAGCCTGGGTCGGAGTGAGCTCCTGACCAATTTGTGTAGCTTGCTGTCGACCTTTGCAGCCCAAAAGACAGTTGCATCTGTCAAGTAGGAAATTTAGGTACCGCTTATGCGGAGGCTAATTTAACTAATTTACGATGCCATAAAATCTCCAGCAAGCATGCAAAGAATGAGGAAGTACTCCGTACGTGTCACAAATGGATGTGAACTGACAGCTCCTTTGTGTAACTTACTGTCGACCTTTGCAGCCCGAAAGACAGTTGCATCTGTCAAGTAGGAAATTTAGGTACCGCATATGCAGGGAGGCTAATTTAACTAATTTACGACGCCATAAAAATCTCCAGCAAGCATGCAAAGAATAAGGAAGTACTTCATCATTATCAGAAATGGACGGTGAAGCGACAGCTCCCCTGGTGGCCAGAATACCCTCATCCTAGCTTTGCAGCCCGTAAGACAGTTGCATCTGTCAAGTAGGAAATTTAGGTACCGCGTATGCAGGGAGGCTAATTTAACTAATTTACGACGCCATAAAAATCTCCAGCAAGCATGCAAAGAATAAGGAAGTACTTCATCATTATCAGAAATGGACGGTGAAGCGACAGCTCCCCTGGTGGCCAGAATACCCTCATCCTAGCTTTGCAGCCCGTAAGACAGTTGCATCTGTCAAGTAGGAAATTTAGGTACCGCGTATGCAGGGAGGCTAATTTAACTAATTTACGACGCCATAAAAATCTCCAGCAAGCATGCAAAGAATAAGGAAGTACTTCATCATTATCAGAAATGGACGGTGAAGCGACAGCTCCCCTGGTGGCCAGAATACCCTCATCCTAGCTTTGCAGCCCGTAAGACAGTTGCATCTGTCAAGTAGGAAATTTAGGTACCACGTATGCAGGGAGGCTAATTTAACTAATTTACGACGCCATAAAAATCTCCAGCAAGCATGCAAAGAATGAGGAAGTACTTCATCAGTGTCACAAATGGACGGTGAAGCGACAGCTCCCCTGGTGGCCAGAATACCCTCATTATACCTTTGCAGCCTGTAAGACAGTTGCATCAGTCAAGTAGGAAATTTAGGTACCACGTATGCAGGGAGGGTAATTTAACTTATTTACGATGCCATAAAAATATCCAGCAAGCATACAAAGAATGAGGAAGTACCTTGTCAGTGTCACAAATGGACAGTGAAGCGACAGCTCCCCTGGAGGCCAGGATACCCTCATCAAAAAAATAAAAGCTGGAATATTAAGTAGCCCCTGTGTCTCTGTCTATATATGTTGAAATTCTCTGCTGGAGCTAGGTGTGAATGTTTCAACTGACCATCTTGATTAGCATTTGATGGCCTGGCAGTTGTTTGGTGTGGCTTGTTAGTGCCTGGGGCAATCTTTTGTTGAGAGGTGATTAGATGTCCCTGATTGTTTCCTCTCTGTTGTTTTGCTGTTGTAATTTTTTTAATACTGGTAGCCAGATTTTGTTCATTTTCATGGTTTCCTCCTTTCTGTTGAAATTGTCCACATGCTTGTGGATTTCAATGGCTTCTCTGTGTAGTCTGACATGGTTGTGAGAGTGGTCCAGCATTTCTGTGTTCTCAATAATATGCTGTGTCCAGGTTGGTTCATCAGGTGCTCTGCTAGGGCTGACTTCTCTGGCTGAAGTAGTCTCATTTCCTTGATTTGTGCTTGGGCAATGTTGCATTTGATGGTCCCTCTGTAGACTTGTCCACAGCTGCATGGAATACGGTAGACTCCTGCAGAAGTGAGAGGATCCCTCTTGTCCTTTGCTGAATGTAGCATTGGTTGGATTTTCTTGGTGGGTCTGTAGATAGTTTGTATGTTGTTGTTGTGACTCAGCTTGACTCTGAGTCTGAAGCTGAGTTCTGTGGGCCTTCTGTCCTGCAGGATGACAAGGAGGCTAATGGGTTACAGATTCCTGTACATGTTTCAGACGGGGCTGATAGTGTGGCTGCTGAAGGAGAAACAGCAAGTCAGTTCTCAGGGGAAAGGAATGTTCCTGCAGTTAGAGAGACTGATAGCGAGAGTGAAATCCCACACGGCCAGGTGGAGGATCCGTCCCAGCTGGACCCAGATAAGGGGTTGCATAGCCTTGCAGATAATGAATTAATGAGCAGACAAGATCGTTTGCAATTAAGGCTTCGGAGAAACACTCGCTTGGCCAGCAAGTGAGAAGCCAAAGGTGCCCAAGGTCAACGCAATGCTTTCATGTTCACAAAGGGTATTTAGTCTTGTTTTTTTCCACTCCCATGTTTTTAATATTGTGTTTACCCTGAAACAATGGACTGGGGTGATTCACAACAATAGCAATAATAATAAGAGCAGTAACAGCGATGGCCGGATGTCCTGCCTTCCTTCAGAGGGTGGAGAAGCGGGGCAGTTCGTGGCCCAGGATGACCTTGCGCTCCACGCCGTCCTCGGTGATGGCGGCCAGGCGGATGACCCCTCCGCTGGAGCCGTCGCGGTCCATGGCCAGAGAGATGGCATTGGTGGCAAAGGCCAAGCACTCCTCCTTGGTCATGCCGGGCTTGTAGGAGGCGTCAACGTAGCCGTAGATGTAGGAGCTGCCCGAGCCTCCGATGGAGAAGGGCTGGTGCACCATCATGCCCCCCATGGGCACCGAATACACCTGCCCTCCTTTGCGCTTGTCCCACCCAGCCACCAGGATCCCGGCCGTCAGGTCCTCCCGGTATCAGTAGCACATCTCCTTGAAGAGGTTGGCCGCCATGTGTACCAAGGGACACTCGTCCAGTTCAATGCTGTGGAAGCCCAGCTGGTACGTGACAGCGTCTGCAATGGCCTGGGTGTCAGCAGCTGAGCCAGACCGACAGCAGAAAATACTAAAGGGTATTTAGTCTTGTAGCTGACTGACAGTTGTTGTCAGTCCAACATTGCTCTTTCCATGTTAACTTCTGGGATTAGTCTTGGCATTTCGCAGCACACTTTTGGCTTCCTGAGTCTGGGATTTGGGTCTTGTTTTCAAGTGTTTTACCATGGACTTTTGTTTGACCATTGCTAAGGGATTATATGTCACCTGGTCATGCCCAGCATTATTTTTTAAATTTTTAATTAGTACATTTGGTTTTTAAACGTCGCTGTGTTATTGTTAATGTTTATTGCTATTTTCTGTTTATGAACTTTATTTATTGTTGTATTATTTTGTTTTTGTTTTATTGTTGTATTGTGGGCTCGGCCTCATGTAAGCCGCACCGAGTCCCTTGGGGAGATGGCAGCAGAGTACAAATAAAGTTTAATAATAATAATAATAATAATAATAATAATAATAATGCTTCATATTTTTGCCTTTGGATGTTGGGAACTTTACTTTTACATTTAAGTCTGATTTGTCTATGGAACTATTGCATTTCTATTTCTTTCTTTTGATTTTGCTTTTCTCAATAAACTACAAAAACCTACAGCCTTGGTGTGGTGGTGTCTGGAGCAAGGTGAAAACTACCCTAAGTTGCAACAGTTGTGTTTCCTCATCAGCTTCCATCAACCACCATGTTGGACTACACAGAGAAGTCATTGAAATCCATAAGTATGTGGACAATTTCAACAGAAAGAAGGAAACCATGAAAATGAATAGAATCTGGCTACGGGTATTAAAAAAAACTCTAAAATTACAACAGCAAAACAACAGAGAGGAAGGAATCAGGGACAGCTAATCAACTCTCAACAAAAGATTGCCCCTAACATGAAGGCGCTGCGATGACCTTTGGCTGACTTGACTTCTTTCTTACTACCTAAGCACGAACTCCTCCTGACCCTCCAATCTAAGCGTTCTTGCCTGCTCATTAATTCACTATCTTCAATGTTCTCTTTATCAGTTTGGTCCAGCTGGACCAAATAACCGTGGGAAGGCTGAACAGGCGAAAACAACTCCACCTGGCCGTTATCTAGCTCACTATGGCACTAACAAGCCACACCAAACAACAGCCAGGCCATCAAATGCTAATCAAGGTGGTCAGTTGAAACATTCACACCTAGCTCCAGCAAACAAGAGTCCTTTGTCCCACCCTGGTCATTCCACAGATATATAAATCCAATTTTCCTAGTTCCAACAGACTTTACAACCTCTGAGGATGCTTGCCATTGATGCAGACGAAATGTCAGGAGAAAATGCCATATAGCCCGAAAAAACCCTACAACAACCCAATCCTTCCCAAGTGATTTTCACCCGCATTAATACTGAATGTGTTGCAATCCATCCAAAATATGGCTGTAGGATTTTGGCGTCAATTGGGGGTAAAGTGAAACTGGGAGTGCGTGGCGGAGAAATGAATCGTGACCATCGATTGCTTCCCAGAAGAAGAAAGAGACAGAGAAAGAAAGAAGGAAGGAAAGAAGGAAAGAAAGAGGACAGAAGGGTGTTTTTTTTAATACAGTCCACATCCGCGCAAATTGTTGGCAATGATGACATCGGTTACAGCGTCAAAGACAAACTGAATGTTGTTGGTGTCGGTGGCGCACGTGATGTGCGTGTAGATCTCCTTGTTGGTCGACTTATTCTTGCTCTCGTACTGGGACTGGATGTAAGTCACGGCTTCGGCGAAAGAGTTGGGACCTGAAAGAGAAACAACAAATACCAAGATAAATGTTTGTTATGAAACCTGTGGCAAATTTCACCCGCTAAAAACAGACTCTCCTGGGTGATGGAGAGATCTCACCCGGGTATGGAGTCAGGGCTCTATAGAACCTATTGGTCCTTGCAAAACTTTCTTAATAAGCAGGATCCCAGATTGTTAAATGCCCCCATTCCAAGCCCTAGATTGGGATTTATTGTCACTAGTTTAGTCACCAGTACTAATGTATAGACATCCCGTATAGACTACTGCAACGCACTCTACGTGGGGTTGCCCTTGAAGACTGTTCGGAAACTCCAACTGGTCCAACGAGCGGCAGCCAGATTGATCACCGGAGCGACATACAGGGAGCACACCACCCCCTTGTTGTGTCAGCTCCACTGGCTGCCGATTCAGTTCCTAGCACAATTCAAGGTGCTGGTTTTGACCTACAAAGCCCTATACGGTTCTGGTCCAGCATATCTGTCCGAACGTATCTCCCTCTACGTCCCATCCCGAAATTTGAGATCATCTGGGGAGGCCCTGCTCTCGACCCCACCGCTATCAGAAGTGAGGCTGGTGGGGACTAGGAGCAGGGCCTTCTCAGTGGTGGCCCCCCACCTGTGGAACTCACTCCCGGGGGAAATCAGGGCATCTACATCCCTCCTTGCCTTCAGGGGGAAGGTAAAGACGTGGCTGTGGGACCAGGCCTTTGGGCATCCTGACAATTAGACATGGAAACCAGATGGATAGGACCGATAATGTGTGGTAGTAGAACCTAAACTATGAGTCTGTTAAATGCTAACCAGCAATGAGGTTTGTATTGTTGTTATTGTGTATCGCTTTTATGGGTTTTATGGTTGTTTTTATTGATAATAATTATTGCTTAATTTAACTGTTATCATTGTTATAATTGTTGTCGTTAACAGATGTTGTGTTTTAGTTGTCATGTAATGCGGGCATTGAACTGTGCCTTGCTTGTGTAAGCCGCCCTGAGTCCCCCCCGGGGTGAGAAGGGCGGGGTATAAGCGACCGTAATAAATAAATAAATAAATAAATAAATAAATAAATAAATAAATAAATGTGCTTAATAATAATATTTATTTATTTATTTATTATTCGAACTTATATGCCGCCACTCCCCTGGGGCTCGGAGCGGCTTACAAGAATGACTAAAATCTAACACAATTTAAAAACAATTTGAAACAATTTAAAAAGAGCGATATCAAAAATCAAAGGCCTGTTGAAACAGGTATGTCTTACATGCCCTGCGGAAAGCTGATAAGTCCCGCAAGGCACGGACTTCAGGTGGCAGAGTATTCCAGAGTGATGGTGCCACTGCTGTGAAGGCTCTGCGTCTGGTTGCTGTTAGACGCAAGGTCTTGACACTGGGAATTTCCAACAGATCTTGGTCCTCAGAACGGAGGGATCTCTGGGGTTGGGAGGGGGTGAGGCGGTCCCTCAGGTACATTGGCACCAGACCATGCAAGGCCTTAAAGGTGAGTACCATCCCTTTGAAAGTGATCCGGTGCTCAATTGGTAACCAATGCAGCTGGAGTAAGATCGGTGTTATGTGGCATCTCATTGGAATTCCCGCAAGAAGCCGAGCAGCTGCGCTTTGTACCGACAGAGGAAGGCCAATGTAGAGGGCGTTACAGTAGTCCAGTCTTGAGATGACCATAGCCTGGATCACCGTAGCTAGGTCGTCCCTGGACAGGGAGGGGGCCAGCCGTCTAGCCTGCCGCAGGTGAAAAAAAGCGGTTCTGCTAACGGCGGAGACCTGGGCCTCCATTGTCAGCAGAGGGTCCAAAAGGACTCCCAGACTCTTTACCAATGATGACGGGCAAAGTGCCTCGCCATCCAGGGTAGGCAGATGGATGTCCCCACTGCCCGGTCGACCCAGCCATAGGATCTCCATCTTTGCTGGATTCACCCTCAACCTGCTGGCACGCCTTGAGGCACTGATGGAAACAATCGGGTACAGAGTCCGGTCGGCCTTCCATCTTCAGCACCAGCTGAGTGTCATCAGCGTACTGGTAACACTCAAGCCCAAAACCTCGAACCAGCTGAGCAAGTGGTCGCATATAGATGTTAAACAATAATAACCAATGCCATCAAAGCCAGAATTGAAAAGTCGACGACAGATCCCAAATGTAGACTCTGCAAGGAAGCAGATGAAACAATAGATCCCATCCTCAGCTGCTGCAAGAAGATTGCGCAGACAGATTACAAGCAGAGGCACAACACCCTTGCTCAGATGATTCATTGGAACCTGTGCCACAAATATTTATTTATTTACTTTATTTTTATTTGTATACCGCCCCTCTCAGCCCGAAGGTGACTCAAGGCGGTTTATACCATCTACCTGCAACAAAGAATTGGTGGGATCACAAGCCGGAAAAAGTTACAGAATATGAACATTATGAACTGGCACTTGATTGCTTGCTGTCTGGAGTTCTCCTGTTTCTGAGTGGTGTTCCTTATTTACTGTCTTGATTCTGGTGTTTTTAATACTGGTAACCTGATTTATGCTGGGGAAAGTAAAAAGGAAGAGGGGCCGACCAAGGGCAAGATGGATGGATGGCATCCTTGAAGTGACTGGACTGACCTTGAAGGAGCTGGGGGTGGTGACGGCCAACAGGGAGCTCTGGCGTGGGCTGGTCCATGAGGTCATGAAGAGTCGGAGACGACTGAACAAATGAACAACAAACAACATGTTTTGCAGGGGCATGGCAATTAATTACTCAGAATAGACCGGGTTTAGCATAGCAGGTTAATCACCAGCTGCAGCTGCAGTAAACCATAGAATCATAGAATCAAAGAGTTGGAAGAGACCTCATGGGCCATCCAGTCCAACCCCCTGCCAAGAAGCAGGAATATTGCATTCAAATCACCCCTGACAGATGGCCATCCAGCCTCTGTTTAAAAGCTTCCAAAGAAGGAGCCTCCACCACACTCCGGGGCAGAGAGTTCCACTGCTGAACGGCTCTCACAGTCAGGAAGTTCTTCTCATGTTCAGATGGAATCTCCTCTCTTGTAGTTTGAAGCCATTGTTCCGTGTCCTAGTCTCCAAGGAAGCAGAAAACAAGCTTGCTCCCTCCTCCCTGTGGCTTCCTCTCACATATTTATACATGGCGATCATATCTCCTCTCAGCCTTCTCTTCTTCAGGCTAAACATGCCCAGTTCCCTAAGCCGCTCCTCATAGGGCTTGTTCTCCAGACCCTTGATCATTTTAGTCGCTCTCCTCTGGACACATTCCAGCTTGTCAATGTCTCTCTTGAATTGTGGTGCCCAGAATTGGACACAATATTCCAGATGTGGTCTAACCAAAGCAGAATAGAGGGGTAGCATTACTTCCTTAGATCTAGACACTATGCTCCTATTGATGCAGGCCAAAATCCCATTGGCTTTTTTTGCCGCCACATCACATTGTTGGCTCATCTTTAACTTGTTGTCCACGAGGACTCCAAGATCTTTTTCACACGTACTGCTCTCGAGCCAGGCGTCACCCATTCTGTATCTTTGCATTTCATTTTTTCTGCCAAAGTGGAGTATCTTGCATTTGTCACTGTTGAACTTCATTTTGTTAGTTTTGGCCCATCTCTCTAATCTGTCAAGATCGTTTTGAATTCTGCTCCTGTCCTCTGGACTATTGGCTATCCCTCCCAATTTGGTGTGATCTGCAAACTTGATGATCATGCCTTCTAGCCCTTCATCTAAGTCATTAATAAAGATGTTGAACAGGACCGGGCCCAGGACGGAACCCTGCGGCACTCCACTCGTCACTTCTTTCCAGGATGAAGAGGAAGCATTGGTGAGCACCCTCTGGGGTCGTCCATTTAACCAATTACAGATCCACCTCACCGTAGTTTTGCCTAGCCCACATTGGACTAGTTTCCTTGCCAGAAGGTCATGGGGGACCTTGTCGAAGGCCTTACTGAAATCCAGGTACGCTACATCCACGGCATAGCCAACCGAAAGGCTGACAGTTCAAAGCTGAGTCAGGGTGAGCTCCTGACCTTCACCCCAGCTCCCCACCCACCTAGCGAAAAAACTGCAATGTGAGTAGATGAATAGGAACCGCATTAAGCAGGAGGCATTTTCGGAATGGCATTTGGAAGAAAGTTTACAAACAAAGAAAGCTCTTTGGTTTTTTTTTTTTTGTCATGTCAGGAGCGACTTGAGAAACTGCAAGTCGCTTCTGGTGTGAGAGAATTGGCCGTCTGCAAGGACGTTGCCCAGGGGACACCCGGATGATTTGATGTTTTTATCATCCTTGTGGGAGGCTTCTCTCATGTCCCCGCATGAGGAGCTGGAGCTGATAGAGGGAGCTCATCCGCCTCTCCCGGATTTGAACCTGCGACCTGTCGGTCTTCAGTCCTGCCGGCACAGGGGTTTAACCCACTGCGCCACCGGGGGCTCCAAGCTATTATGACTACTGAGATATTTATAACTCCCCCCTGTGGCCAGAACCGAGCACAGACTCTAAAGATGCCGAATGATGAGAAAAAGCCTCTATCTGTTGTCTGTCTTGCCATTGTATAATTGGCAATGAATGTTTGCCGTATATATGTTCTCTAAGTCTCCTTCAGGGTGAGAAGGGCAGACTATAAGTGGTGGAATATAAGTACTGTAAATAAATAAACATCATGTATCATGTTCTGCAGTTGATGGTGGTTGGTGGTGGTAGGCCTAGCAGTTGGTTATGCAAGGTTAATGTAATTCTCAGTTCTAAAGGGTTGAGTAATCTGTAAGTAAGAGTTCATGGGTGAAAGCAATTAAGGGTGGAGGTATGCAAGCTGGGTGTTTCTGGATATAAGGAGCTAGCCTTGGGACTGATCTTCGGGAGAAAAGTATCTGTCTTATCTTGGTGGTAGATGCTGCTGGTTTCCCCCCAGGTTTGTGGATTTTCGGTATGCTGACCTGTCTCCTGTGCTCTTGCAACCCCGGAACCTTGAATCTCTGGACTGACTTTTGACTACAGTATAGACCAGGGGTCCTCAAACTAAGGCCCGAGGGCCGGATATGGCCCTCCAAGGTCATTTACTCGGCCCTTGCTCAGGGTGAACCTAAGTCTGAAACTACTTGAAAGCACACAACAACAACAATCCTATCTCATCAGCCAAAAGCAGGCCCACACTTTCCACTGAAATACTAGTAAGTTTATATTTGTTAGAATTGTTCTTCATTTATTGTATTGTTTTAAGTGTTTTTTGCGCTACAAATAAGATGTGTGCAGTGTGCATTCATTTTTTTTTCAAATTATAATCTGACCCTCCAACAGTTTAAAGGATTGAGACCTGGCCCTCTGTTTAAAAAGTTTGAGGACCCCTGGTATAGACTCTTGATCCCTGGACTTTGTTTATTGAACTCTCGGCATTTGACTACTAGACTGGACCTTTTGACTACAGAGTTATCTTGAACCTGCAATAGTGTTTGCTGTTTTTGTTTTATATTCTGTGGCTGAGTGCAATCTTTATGTTTTATATTTTGGACTATTAAAACAGCCAGAAAGTAAGTGCTGTTTTAATCAAATTGTTTTATACAAACTGGGTTTTTGTTTGGTTCATCTCTGCCTCTGTAAAAGCAGAGCCCTGGCATCATGACAATAAATAATAAATTAATAAACAAAATCTGGTTGGCAGTATTAAAAACACCAGAATACATATACTCCACTTGCCTCACCTCCAACAGACCTCAGAAGATGCCAGCCACAGATGGAAGTGAAACATCAGGAGAGAATGCAGCTGGGGCATTAGTATACAGGCCGAAAAACTCACAGCAACCCCAAAATCAGTGTTTTTACGCACCTAGGTAATCGGCATTGAATGTTTGCCGTATATGTGTTCTGTGATCCACCCTGAGTCTCCTTCAGGGTGAGAAGGGTGGACTATAAGTGGCGGAATATGTATCATGTTCTGCAGTTGATGGTGGTTGGTGGTGGTAGGCCTAGCAGTTGGTGATGGACCTGGTGGTGGTAGGCCTAGCAGTTGGTGATGGTAACCACTGGACTGGACCTTTGACTATGGAGTTATCTTGAATCTGCAACAGTGTTTGCTGTTTTTGTTTTATATTCTGTGTCTGAGTGCAATCTTTATGGTTTATATTTTGGACTATTAAAACAGCCAGAAAGTAAGTACTGTTTTTATTAAATTGTTTTATACAAACAGTTTTTGTTTGGTTCATCTCTGCCTCTGTAAAGGCAGAGCCCTGGCATCATGACAATAAATAATAAATTAATAAACAAAATCTGGTTGGCAGTATTAAAAACACCAGAATACATATACTCCACTTGCCTCACCTCCAACAGACCTCAGAAGATGCCAGCCACAGATGGAAGTGAAACGTCAGGAGAAAATGCAGCTGGAGCATGGCTATACAGCCCGAAAAACTCACAGCAACCCAAGAAGCAGTGTTTTTACGCACCTATGTAATCTGGAAAGCAGATCATTAACGGGGATTTCTTGATCTTCTCCTCAAAGATGTCCTTCTTGTTGAGGAAGAGGATGATGGACGTATCCGTGAACCACTTGTTGTTACAGATACTATCAAAGAGTTTCAGTGATTCGTGCATGCGGTTCTGCAACACAAAGGAGACATGGCGTCAGGCCTGCAATGGTCAATTGTGCCATTTTGAATGCTTTAGGGAGGAGTCTAAAATTAAGAAAGGAAAACGAACACAAGGACGCAGACAACAGGGGAAATAATAAAATCAAGGTATACATTTCAGGGGGGAAAAAGGGATGCATACAAAAAAAATGGCGTTGTGATAGAGTCGATGTACAGGACTGTAGCGTTAAATAAAAAATCTCGACCGAGCTGTATAGTTTGCATAGCAGATCTTTTAAGAAGGTTTCAGCTCTGGTATATGGTCATGCACCATGCACATTTTGGGGGGACCTTACAAAGGTCAAAAATCTAAACCAAAGTGCAGGTCATGCAGATTTCCCCATGGAAAGGTCGCTGCTATCATTGGTGCCTGCGTGTGGGGGGGACGTGGTGTATTTGGAGACATTTGGAGTTGGAGACATTAACCAAGGACCGGTCAAAATCCTTGAATTAATCGAGAGTTGAAAGCAGACCCGAAGGCGGCCTCGTCTTGGCATTGCCCTTGCTGTGACCTTGGGCTTTAGTCGCTTGTTATTTGGTTTTGGTTCAGCCAACTCCTTATATTTTAAAAAAAGGAAAAAATTAGTGTGAGTGCTTTTGGGAGGAAGGCGGTTTGGCTGAAGGCATCTCACAAGACAAATGGACATAAACAAATTAAATGGAGAGCGAGAGAGAGACGGAGAAAGAAGAAGCAAGGAGGACAGCAAAGGCTGAAATACTGATGAGCGGGCGACCTTGGCCGAGGTTAGGTCATGCCTCAAGGAAAAAGATTAGATTTGGCTTGGAGGGAATGTGCAAATGCACAAATGGGAACGGGAGCTTTTTAGTTGGATGTCATGCAATAAAAAAGGACGTAGATGACAACAACAACAATGACCGGAATAATAATAATAATATCGATGTATTTGGTTAAGTAGCCGTGAGGTTTGGTGGATGGTGGTAGGCAAACAGCTCACAGCAAAAACCAGCCAATCGGAGTCATTTCCCTGGCTGCTTTCAACTCTTTTTTTTGTTTTCATTGTTCAAAAGAAGCGTCATACCTGCCAAAATTTGGAGGGTCTCTCAAAATATTTTGGCCTTGGTTTGGTTAGGGAAGATCTGGCGGCCGAGGAAAAGTGGCGCTGGTGCAGAAGCTTGCTGGAAGTTTGGAGCGAGAATTGGAAGCCGGAGGGCCTCTCTCCGGTGGAAATGGCACAGCAGAGAGAACGGAGGTCCAAAGAGCCAACCCAAAGAGGCAAGGGGCATAGGACTCGAAAGGCAAAAAGCAGGTTACAGGTCGGAGAGCCGTTTACCCAAGGTGTCATTGATGGGAGCCCCCCAGATCCAATCACAAAAAGCCAACATCAGTTATGATCCACCAAAGAAAGAGGACAGGTAGGAAAGTTATTTTGATATCTACTCAGAAGTTTCATCATCATTGCAAGGTTACAAATTGGAGAGCTGTTTACCCAACGTGTCGTTGATGGGAGCCCCCAGTACTCATCACAAAAAGCCAACATCAATTATCATCCACCAAAGAAAGAGGACAGGTAGGAAAGTTATTTCGATATCTACTCAGAAGCTTCATCATCATTGGAAGGTAACAAATTGGAGAGCCATTTACCCAAGGTGTCATTGATGGGAACCCCCCAGAACCAAACACAAAAAGCCAACATCAATTATCATCCACCAAAGAAAGAGGACAGGTAGGAAAGTTATTTCGATATCTACTCGGAAGCTTCATCATCATCTGAAGGTTACAAATCAGAGAGCTGTTTACCCAAGGTGTCATTGATGGGAGCCCCCCAGTACTCATCACAAAAAGCCAACATCAATTATCATCCACCAAAGAAAGAGGACCGGTAGGAAAGTTATTTCGATGTTTACTCGGAAGCTTCTTCATCATCGGAAGGTTAGAGATCAGAGAGTCATTTACCCAAGGTGTCATTGATGGGAGCCCCCCAGTACTCATCACAAAAAGCCAACATCAATTATTATCCACCAAAGAAAGAGGACAGGTAGGAAAGTTATTTCAATATCTACTCGGAAGCTTCATCATCATCGGAAGGTTACAAATCGGAGAGCTGTTTACCTAAGGTGTCATTGATGGGAGCCCCCCAGATCCAATCACAAAAAGTCAGCATCAATTATCATCCACCAAAGAAAGAGGACAGGTAGGAAAGTTATTTCGATATCTACTCAGAAGTTTCATCATCATTGCAAGGTTACAAATTGGAGAGCTGTTTACCCAACGTGTCGTTGATGGGAGCCCCCCAGTACTCATCACAAAAAGCCAACATCAATTATCATCCACCAAAGAAAGAGGACAGGTAGGAAAGTTATTTCGATATCTACTTGGAAGCTTCACCGTCATCGGAAGGTTAGAGATCAGAGAGCTGTTTACCCAAGGTGTCATTGATGGGAGCCCCCCAGTACTCATCATAAAAAGCCAACATCAATTATCATCCACCAAAGAAAGAGGACCAGTAGGAAAGTTATTTCGATATCTACTTGGAAGCTTCATCATCATTTGAAGGTTACAAATCAGAGAGCTGTTTACCCAAAGTGTCATTGATGGGAGCCCACCAGTACTCATCACAAAAAAGCCAACATCAATTATCATCCACCAAAGAAAGAGGACCGGTAGGAAAGTTATTTCGATATCTACTTGGAAGCTTCATCATCAGAAGGTTACATATTGGAGAGCCATTTACCCAAGGTGTCATTGATGGGAGCCCCCCAGATCCAATCACAAAAAGCCGACATCAATTATCATCCACCAAAGAAAGAGGACAGGTAGGAAAGATATTTCGATATTGTCCCGAGTTGCCCTTCGAAAACAGTCTTTAGATAATGTTGTAATTAAAAGAAAAATACTTTAATTTAGCAACCACAAAGGATAAGCAAATGCAATTGAAAAGTGCAAAAGAAAGCAAAGAAGTCTTAATTCAGACACAAATTAAAGTCTCTTACAAAGTCCCAAATGTTGTCTTCCATCAGACAATGGGCAATGAACTAAGTCCTTAGCAGCAAACACAAAGCAGATTCCATTAGAGTGAAAACATCACTTTCAGGGTTGTTGTTACCAGCAAAAGCTGACTGCTCCTGTCTCCGATTTATAGCCCTGAATTCTAGGGTGTCTCCCAATTAGCTCAGCGTTTTTAGCAGCTATTCTGGCTGAACGTGCTCTGTCTCTTTTCATCTCTCTAGAAATGTGGGCACTTTCAAACCCTCATCGTCTGACTCTTCTTCTCCCTCCAATTTCTGAGTACTTCCCTGCTCCCTTTCCTCTTCCGAAAATGAGGAATCCCCAACAGATATCTACTTGGAAGCTTCTTCATCATCGGAAGGTTACAAATTGGAGAGTCTTTTACCCAAGGTGTCATTGATGGGAGCCCCCCAGTACTCATCACAAAAAGTCAACATCAATTATCATCCACCAAAGAAAGAGGACCGGTAGGAAAGTTATTTCAATATCTACTCGGAAGCTTCATCATCATTGGAAGGTTACAAATCAGAGAGCTGTTTACCCAAAGTGTCATTGATGGGAGTCCAGCAGTACTCATCACAAAAAGCCAACATCAATTATCATCCACCAAGGAAAGAGGACCGGTAGGAAAGTTATTTCCACCATCATTGGAAGGTCACGAATTGGAGAGCCATTTACCCAAGGTGTCATTGATGGGAGCCCCCCCAGTACTCATCACAAAAAGCCAACATCAATTATCATCCACCAAAGAAAGAGGACCGGTAGGAAAGTTATTTCGATGTTTACTCGGAAGCTTCTTCATCATCGGAAGGTTAGAGATCAGAGAGTCGTTTACCCAAAGTGTCATTGATGGGAGCCCCCCAGTTCCAATCACAAAAAGCCAACGTCAATTATCATCCATCAAAGAAAGAGGACAGGTAGGAAAGTTATTTCGATATCTACTCGGAAGCTTCATCATCATCGGAAGGTTACAAATCAGAGAGCTGTTTACCCAAAGTGTCATTGATGGGAGCCCCCCAGTACTCATCACAAAAAGCCAATATCAATTATCATCCACCAAAGAAAGAGGACCGGTAGGAAAGTTATTTCGATATCTACTCGGAAGCTTCATCATCATCAAGATTACAAATCGGAGAGCCATTTACCCAAGGTGTCATTGATGGGAATCCCCCAGTTCCAATTACAAAAAGTCGACATCAATTATCATCCACCAAAGAAAGAGGACAGGTAGGAAAGTTATTTCGATATTGTCCTGAGTTGCCCTTCAAAAATAATCTTTAGACAATGTTGAAAGGAAAAGAAAAATACTTCAATTCAAGAAACACAAAGGATAAGCAAATGTAATTGAGAAGTCCACGACATGCGAGTGTGGAGAAGAGCAAACCACTGACCACCTGCTGCAATGCACCCTGAGCCCAGCCACATGCACAATGGAGGACCTTCTTGCAGCAACACCAGAGGCACTCCAAGTGGCCAGATACTGCTCAAAGGACATTTAATCAACTACGAAACTCGCAAATTTTGTATTTTGTCTGTTTGTTTGTTTTCTTTGTTATCAGAAACTATAGATCAACATTGTTGTTGTTCATTCGTTCAGTCGTCTCCGACTCTTCGTGACCTCATGGACCAGCCCACGCCAGAGCTCCCTGTGGGCTGTCACCACCCCCAGCTCCTTCAAGGTCAGTCCAGTCACTTCAAGGATGCCATCCATCCATCTTGCCCTTGGTCGGCCCCTCTTCCTTTTGCCTTCCACTTTCCCCAGCATAATTGTCTTCTCTAGGCTTTGCTGTCTCCTCATGATGTGGCCAAAGGACTTCAGCTTTGTCTCTAGTATCCTTCCCTCCAGTGAGCAGTCGGGCTTTATTTCCTGGAGGATGGACTGGTTGGATCTTCTCGCAGTCCAAGGCACTCTCAGAACTTTCCTCCAGCACCACAGCTCAAAAGCATCGATCTTCCTTCGCTCAGCCTTCCCGAAGGTCCAGCTCTCACATCCATAGGTTACTACAGGGAATACCATGGCTTTGACTAGGCGGATCTTTGTTGCCAGTCTGATGTCTCTACTCTTTACTATTTTATCGAGACTGGACATTGCTCTCCTCCCAAGAAGTAAGCGTCTTCTGATTTCCTGGCCACAGTCTGCATCTGCAGTCATCTTTGCGCCTAGAAATACAAAGTCTGTCACGGCCTCCACGATTTCTCCCTCTATTTCCCAGTTGTCAACCATTCTTGTTGCCATAATCTTGGTTTTTTTGATGTTTAGCTGCAACCCGGCTTTTGCGCTTTCTTCTTTCACCTTGATCAGAAGGCTCCTCAGCTCCTCCTCGCTTTCGGCCATCAGAGTGGTGTCATCTGCATATCTGAGGTTGTTAATGTTTCTTCCAGCCATTTTCATCCCAGCTGTGCATTCATCCAGCCCCGCACATCGCATGATGTGTTCTGCATACAAGTTAAAAAGGTTGGGTGAGAGTATGCAGCCTTGCCGGACGCCTTTCCCAATCTGAACCAGTCTGTTGTTCCGTGGTCAGTTCTGACTGTTGCTACTTGGTCCTTGTACAGATTCCTCAGGAGAGAGACAAGGGGGCTTGGTATGCCCATCCCACCAAGAACTTGCCACAATTTATTATGATCCACACAGTCAAAGGCTGTCAATGAAGCAGAAGTAGATGTTTTTCTGAAACTCCCTGCCTTTCTCCATTATCCAGCTGATATTGGCAATTTGGTCTCTCGTTCCTCTGCCTTTTCTAAACCCAGCTTGAACATCTGGCAACTCTCGCTCCATGTATTGCTGGAGTCTTCCTTGCAGGATCTTGAGCATTACCTTACTGGCATGAGAAATAAGGGCCACTGTATGGAAGTTGGAGCAGTCTTTCGCATATAGATCAACATAGTAATACTTATTTTTAGTGTATTGCCTCCTAGCCATTTTAGAGCAGTCAGAAAATAATATGAAGATATTAAAATAACGGTGAAATCTGAGATGATGAAACAGAGGTTGGTATACTGTTTGTTGCCTGGGGATGGTAGCAAGTGTTGCCCAACGCATTTGGAAGGCAGTACAGGATATTGCATGGAGCTAAGGACCTTTCCCCCCACCCTTCAAACCCATCACTAAGGTGAATTAATAATAAAGTATGTTCATTTCCATCCAAGACACCTGCTGTTTCCTTAACAGAAACATCCCTCATATCCGAGCCAAGCACAGCCACCTGCTTGCGGACCGTTCCAGAAATAGCCGCAACATATGTTAGTTCGCACAATTGCACATTGGACGGATCCAAGGAAATAGTTTTCCAGGTCGAATCAAGAATATAGTACAAATCCTACTGGAAATGGCTACGCATACCGCAATTATTATTATTATTTACAGCATTTATATTCCGCCCTTCTCACCCCGCAGGGAACTCAGGGCGGATTACAGTGTACACATATATGGCAAACATTCAATGCCAATTTTTGACAAACAAACATATACAGACATATACAGAGGCTATTTAACTTTTCTGGCCGCCAGGGGAGCTGTCGCTTTCATTGTCCATCTGCGACCTGATGAAGCACTTCCGCATTCCCCGCATGCTTCCCCCACTGGAATGCTTTGCTGGAGTCTTCTTTATGGCCTCATAAATCAGTTAATTTAGCCTCCCCACACTTTAAGGTGGTACCTAATTTTCCTACTTGACAGATGCAACTGTCTTTTGGGTTGCAAAGGTCGACAACAGGCTACACACAATTGGTTGGAAACCCACTCCAACCCGGGCTGGCTTTGAACTCATGATCTTTTGGTCAGAGTGATCTTAATGCAGCCGACACTCAGCCAGCTGTGCCACAATCCCGGTGCAATGGTGCCTAGTGGTTTCCAAGCCGGTGCAATGGTGAACCTGCTCTGGGTTTTACTCTGAATTATCCAAGGTGCTATGCAAGGCTCCAGTTCTGACACTGAATCTACAAACAAAGGTGCATGCATGCACATCCACTTGCAATTGGTTTGCCCCATTGCCCATTCCAAGTCGAAAACACAACAACAACCAGGGCTGTAGCCAGAAAAAAAATTCGGGAGGGGTTGAAAATTTCGGGGGGAGGGGGGTTGAAAATTTCGGGGGGGGGGGGTTGAAACCTGCCTCCTAGCTCACACTGAAGCAAAGAGCACAGCAGGGGGCAGAGCAGCCTTCAATAGCCTGCAGCTCCGCCCCTGTCAACCACCTCCACCAAGTCTGGCCTCCTTAATGAGAGCATTCAACATCCCCCCCCCCAACTTGGTTGCTTCACTACTGTTCTGTTGCGCGCTGGGCCTGTAAATAATTGTCTTTAGAACAGGATGTGCAACCTTTGCCCAGCGGGAAGCCAGGGGGCCTAAAGATAAGTTCTCAGAGGTTTCCACCACAAACAGTCTTTAGATGGCTTGAGAAGTACAACAAAGTCTTTTATTAATGAACAATCAAACAGAAACTTCTCTTGTCTTCAGTAAAGTTAAGCAAATGATTCCAAGCTTTTAGGCAACTGGTGAATTCCTAATCTTGCCCACGAAGGACAGGCAACTGTCTTCAATAACTTCTTCTTTACTTTAAAGGAAATTCCCTGTTTTAACTTCTCCCAGGCTGACTGTAATCTAACCCTTACTGATGTGGGCTCCGCTACCGGGTCGAACTGCGTCTCGAACGTCGAGTGGACCTACCAGCAAGGCAGTTGATGTTCTCCAGCTGGAGTTCTTTGGTCTTTAGGGCTGTTTTCCTGGAAATCCTTTGGAGACTCTTAAGACCTTTCTCCCCTGGAAGGTCTTAAGGGTTGAAGCTTTTGTACAGGGGAAGATTGCACATATCCTATACATAAGCTTACCTTGCTGAGACTAACTAAAAATGGCTCTCTTCCCTTCCCAATTGCCCTGAGCAAGGGGCGGGACCAAAACTTAACAATGATGGACAGGTGACTTGCCCTATGACTGCAACCAAAGAAGCCACCTATCTGCAGAGTCCCTGAAACCTAGGACTGCAAGCAAACATTTAATACAAAGCAAATAAAGTTGGAGCTCCTGGTACAGCTGTACCAGAACAACTACATCGGCTATTGCTGCAAGTAATGACAGTGTGAATAAATTGCAATATTTGCTTGAGATAGTGCTTGCAGTTCTGGAGGGACTCTTAATTTTTTGCATCTCATAGACTTAGCATGGGGATTTGGTTAACCAGTTAAAATTCATGAGTAAACCAGGTTTTTTAAAAAATCTGAAACATTTCGGGGGGGGGGGGGGGTTGAACCCCTAACCCCCCCCCCCTCGCTACAGGCCTGACAACAACAACAACCAGCTGCACTTTGCAAGGGAAGTTACGCATGTCTATGACACCAACAGTTAGGGTTTTCTTTCTTTGTTTTGAGGTTTTCCTCTCTCTCCTTTTAACCAAAATTGCCAAGTTAGCAGCTAAATAACTCTTCAACACTAGTACCAAAAGGGTTACAAATCGGTTTTTTGGTCAACTTTAGATTCAATTTGGTTATTTGGAGTGCTGATTCAGAAAATACATTGGATAGACCACATCAGCTCTAGTACCTAATACAGAACATATGTCATCCAGTAGTCGACATCTGCTCACCCGCAGAAAACCATATTTAATCATCTAGAGCTGATGTGCAAGTTAAACTGACAGCTACAGAAAATCTTGTCGATCGAAAGTTCAAGCTGCAGATTGAGGTAAGCTCCCACTGTCAGCCCTAGCTTCTGCTTACCTAGAAGCTCAAAAACAGCAATCTATATAAATAAAAATGTAATGTTCGTTTGTGGGATTAACAGAACTCAAAAACCACTGGACCAATTGACACCAAATTTGGCCACAAGACACCTACTAACCCAAGGAGTGACCATCACTCAAAAAATTGATTTTGTCATTTGGGAGTTGTAGTTGCTGGGATTTATAGTTCACCTACAATCAAAGAGCATTCTGAACTCCACCAATGATGGAATTGAACCAAACGTGGCACACAGGACTCCCATGACCAAACAGAAAACACTAGAAGGGTTTGGTGGGCATTGACCTTGAGTTTGGGAGTTGTAGTTCACCTACATCCAGAGAGCACTGTGGACTCAAACAATGATGGATCTGGACCAAACTTGGCACAAATATTCCATATGCCCAAATGTGAACACTGGTGGAGTTTGGGGAAAATAGACCTTGACATTTGGGAGTTGTAATTACTGGGATTTATAGTTCACCTACAATCAAAGAGCATTCAAAGAGCATGAACTCCAACGACAGAATTGGGGCAAACTTCCGACAGAGAACCCCCATGGCCAACAGAAAATACGTAAGGCCATCCAGTCCATCTCCCTTCACCAGGGCAAGAAAATGTAATCAAAGCCCTCCTGACAGAGAGCCATCCAGCCATAGATATAGATAGATATGATTCACACACACAGATATAGTATTATAGATTAGAAAGGGACCCCTAAAGAAGGACAAATATATGTTGCATGTTCCAGAGTAGGCAAACCAGACAATCTCGACATCAACACTGACAAAGAAACAAGAAATACTGTTTATCCACAAGCATAAAGAAATTACATATATTAGAAACCAACATTATATTCTAGTAGGCCTGGGTAACAACGGAAAAATTTGTTTCTAAAATCGATTTGTATTTGGTTTTTTTTGTTTCGATATTTAAAATAATTACAAAATTTTCCCTTTAAAAAGTTCGATATTTACGAAATTTCGTAAATGGTAAAAAATTAACGAATCGATTTCCGAAACAATAACGAATCGATTCGTTAATGGCGGACGCGACCGCGAAATACACTAAAAAACCTCCAAAACCTTCTGAAGCTTCCCTCTCCCTCTGTTGTTGACTGTTGGTGTGATATTATAATTTTTTTTCACTAATTAAACCATAAAACTGGCCCAGACATGCGGAAATAATAACGAAACGACCTCAAAACAATAACGAAACGAATACAATATCGAAATACGAAGCATTTACAAAACGTTTTTGAAAATTCGTTTTTTTTAAATAATTGCTCCAGAATGGTTCGTTATCGTTTTGTAATTGAAAAAATTAACGAATTATTAACGAATTACGAATTAACGAAACGAAAACCGCCCAGCCCTACTTTCTAAGACAATCTCCACGTCAACACTGATAAATAAATAGCAAGAAATACTATTTACCCACAAAGAAATTACATATACTAGAAACCAACACATTCCCATTATTTTATTTTCTAGATCACCAGGCTGGGCCACAGCAACGCGTGGCAGGGGACAACTAGTTCTGCAATAAGTTGGAAGGTGATCCAGAGTCAACAAAACAGACTCTGCTCTATGTTGTCATGCTGTGCTGTTGACAATGGAGGGAAATAGCCCAGTGCTTTGGATACTTGCATTGTCTAAATAAGATACACTTTAAATCAGTATATATTTCTCTCCCTCCTACATGGGGATATTTTTATGGATCCGAATCATCCATTTATAGTTGCGTAAAGCTATAGCGTAAAGGGGATGGGGAGCATCGGGAGGGCATCTGTGGATACTGCTTCTCCTTGCAGAGGATTCGTGGAAGTTGCCGCCCCAATGGAGCCACGTTTACGGACCCGCGGCCGCTTTGCCAGCTGAGCATCGGACGAACTGCTTCGCGGCAAACATCCGCAGGCAATTTCCCTCTTGCTCTGACACTTCCGTCCCACAACAAACAAACCTTCCTGTTATGTAACGGAACAAAACAAGAGCGTGATGCCCAGTTTCTCAAGGGGCAGCTGAGCCTTGAACCCTTTTTAGTTGGATGCTGGAGGCTGCTTGCATTCGAGCACAAATCGGTTGCCGAATGAATATCAGCAGGCCCTTGGTATCTGCTAGGGTTTGGTCCCAGGACCCCATGGATACCAAATATACAATAGTATGTCTTAGATTAAAAAGCTAAACCAAGGTTTGGATTATTTTGGGGAAAATATTTTGGAGCCATGGATGGTGGATGCAGAATCTGTGGACACAGAGAGCTGTCTTTAGGGGGTCTCAAGCATCCACAATGAAGGGAAACTCATATTTGCAATTTTCTGTCTATATAAATCAGTGTATATGTCTCTCCCTCCTATGTGGGTTTACTTTTATGGATCTGAATCATCCTGTATGTATAGCAATACATTGTCGAAAGCCTTCATGGCTGGCAAATCACTGTGTTGTTATGAGTTTTTTGGGCTGTATGGTCTTGTTGCAGCAGCATTCTCTCCTAATGTTTTGCCTGCATCTGTGGCTGGCATCTTCAGAGGTCTGTTGGCAGTAAAGCAAGTAGTGTGTATATATCTGTGGAATGTCCATTGTGGGTGAAAAAAACCCTTGTCTGCTGGAAGCAAGTGTGAATGTTGCAATTAGCAAGCTTGAATAGCAATGAGTAGCCACAAAGCTGCAAAGTCAATAGGTGAGGGTATCTGCATAGTGGTAGCCTGACCTCTGTTGCCTGGAGGCACCTCTGTGGAATAATGTCCAGGGTGGGAGAAAGAACCCTTGCCTGTTTGAAGCAAGTGTGAATATTGCAATGAGTCAGCTTAATTACCATTGAGTAGCCTTGCAACTGCAAAGTCAATCAGTGAGGGCATCTGCATAGAGGCAGCCTTGCCTTTGTTGCCTGGAGGCACCCTCTGTTTAGGAGGTGTTCACTGGCCCTTGATTACTTGCTGCTGAGAGTTCTTCGATTTCTGAGTGGTGTTTTTTATTTACTTGCTTGATTCTGGTGTTTTTTTTTTTAAAAAAAATACTGGTGACTAGAATTAAAATAATATTTTTATGTCCAGTTGGTTCATCAAGCAGAGCACCTGATGGACCAACATGGACACAGAATATTATTTGAGAACATAGAAATGCTAGACCACTTTGAAAACCACCATGTCAGACGACACAGAGAAGCCTGTGAAATCCACGAGCGTGTAAACAATTTCAACAGAAAGAAGGAAACTATGAAAATGAACAAAATCTGGTTACCAGTATTTAAAAACACCAGAATCAAGACAGTAAATAAAGATCACTACTTGGAAACAGAAGAACTGTAGACAGCAAACAATCAATGCCATGTAACACCTCCTAAACAGAGGATGTCTCCACGCCACAAAGGCCAGGCTACCTCTATGCAGATACCCTCACTGATAGACTTTGCAGCTGCAAGGCTACTCAATGCTATTCAAGCTGATTGCAATATTCACATTTGCATCAAACAGACAAGGGTTATTTCTCCCACCTTGGACACTAATTCACAGAGGTGCCCACAGGCAACAACAGCTACTCTACCCCTATGCAGATATCCTCACTGATTGAGTAGTTTCACGGCTACTCAACGCTAATCAAGCTTGCCAACTGCAACATTCACACTTGCTTCAAACAGGCATGAGTTCCTCCCCCCACCCTGGACATTATTCCACAGAGGGTGCCTCCAGGCAACAACATCCAGGCTACCTCTATGCAGACACCCTCACTGATTGAAGCTGAAAAGATACTCAATGCTAACCAAGCTGGCTCATTGCAATATTCACATTTGCATCAAACAGACAAGGGTTATTTCTTCCACCCTGGACATTATTCCACAGAGGGTGCCTCCAGGCAACAACATCCAGACTACTTCTATGCAGACACCCTCACTGATTGACTTTGCAGCTGCAAGGCTACTCAATGCTAATCAAGCTTGCCAACTGCAACATTCACATTTGCTTCAAACAGGCAAGAGCTCTTTCTCCCACCCTGGACATTATTCCACAGAGGGTGCCTCCAGGCAACAACATCCAGGCTACCTCTATGCAGACACCCTCACTGATTGAGTTTGCAGCTTCACAGCTACTCAATGCTATTCAAGCTTACTAATTGCCACATTCACACTTGCTTCAAACAGACAAAGGTGTTTCCTCCCACCCTGGACATTATTCCACAGGTGTATATATACACTCCACTTGTCTCCCTTTCAACAGACCTCTGGAGATGTTATTAGCCACAGATGCAGGTGAAATGTCAGGAGAGAATGCTGCTGGAACATGGTCATACAGCCTGAAAAACTCATAGCAATCCACATTTATAGTTGCATAAAGCTGCTTGCAATCGGATTTTTTTTTTGTCGTGTCAGGAGCGACTTGAGAAACTGCAAGTCGCTTCTGGTGTGAGAGAATTGGCCGTCTGCAAGGACGTTGCCCAGGGGACGCCCGGATGATTTGATGTTTTTATCATCCTTGTGGGAGGCTTCTCTCATTTCCCTGCATGAGGAGCTGGAGCTGATAGAGGGAGCTCATCCGCCTCTCCCCGGATTCGACCTGTGTCCTGCCAGCACAGGGGTTTAACCCACTGTGCCACCGGGTCACCAATCGGATGATTTCTAGTAACTTTGAATCCAGGGAAGGGGAACATTTGGTCCTCCGAGATGTTTCGGATGGCCAATCGGCATGATCGCAGGAACGCTCAGAGGGATGGATATCTCTCATGTTAGTTCTAATTTGAGCAGAGTTACAGTTGGACGCCTCACATACTTTCAAATTAGTTGCATTTTAGTTGGTCACAAGCATCATACAATTTTTGGAAGCACAAGTAAACAGAGCCCTTGTGTTGTTCTTCTGAGCATTTTACCCCGCAAGTTGAGCACCAAAATGTACCAAAACACATTGTCTTGCAAATGCAAAAACCTTATGTTGCGCGAAACAAGAAGCCAAGTCCACCCCTTGCTTTCCTTGCAGTGAGTTATTGCCTTTTGAACCCAAAGTGCATCCCATAAGTGGCCTTTCTTAATCTACATGTGGGCAAAGGACGGATCAGGAAAGCGTCCCCCAATGTCATCCTGGGCAGTGAGACGTGATAGGAAAAAGAGAGAAGGCATTCTGCAAGAGAAGTCTGTAGCATTCATTGCACCCCGAAATGGAGAAAAAAGAAAACAAGATTAGTAGGGTGAGCATTCGAGCATTAAGCACCACCTTCGGTATGCTGTGGGCACCAAAGAACATGAATTCATGGCAGAATCTCCAAAATTCATCAAAATATACACAGAAAATCAATCTCCCTCTCCCTCTCCATAACTATATGTATAAACCCCGCTATCTCCAACAATGTTATTCCAAAACAGATTGCTTTGATGTTCGGAGAAAAAGTATGGTTAGCAAAAATCACAAACTTATTACGATTTGACTTGAATAGTAAGAGGGGTGTTCATGAAAGATTTCCTCTGTGGACCCACTTCCTGTGGACTGAGAGTAATGAAACTTGGCCTGATTGTTAGTCCTTCTCTCCATGGGTCCACACTCTGGTTACATCCTGTATAGACTACTGCAACGCTCTCTACGTGGGGTTGCCTCTGAAGACTGCCTGGAAGCTACAACTAGTCCAACGTGCAGTAGCCAGATTACTAACAGGTGGCATACTACTCTGCTGTTGCGCCAGCTCCACTGGCTGCCAATTGGCTTCCGAGCACAATTCAAAGTGCTGATGTTGACCCATAAAGCCCTAAACGACTCAGGCCCAGTTTACCTGTCCGAATGGATTCTCCCCTACAAACCATCAAGATTGTTAAGATCTTCTGGAGGGGCCTTACTCTCGGTCCCACCACCTTCTCAATCGCGTCTGGTGGGGACGAGGGACAGGGCCTTCTCGGTGGTGGCCCCTCGGCTGTGGAACTCTCTCCCCATAGAGATCAGATCTGCCCCCTCCCTCCTGACCTCTTTCATCTCATCGAATGTCTCCTTCGGTGTGCAGCCTTTCAAGGAAAGGAACTTGAGGACTGCTCTGTTTTCCACTGGGTCCATTCTCAAACCTCACCCCACTTCGGCGTCTGTCAAATCAAGACCGTTCTCAGTTCTGAGTTGTACATTGGCACACAACCTATAGAGAATTCATTAAATAGTTTAGGCAAGATCAGTGGTTCTCAACCTTCCTAATGCCGTGACCCCTTAATACAATCCCTCATGTTGTGGTGACCCCCAACCATAATATTGTTTTGTTGCTACTTCATAACAGTCATTTTACTACTGTTATAAATCATAATGTAAATATCTGATATGCAGGATGCATTTTCATTCACTGGACCAAACTGGGCACAAATACCCAATACACCCAAATTTGAATGCTGGTGGGATTAGTGGGGATTTTGTCATTTGGAAGTTGTAGTTGTTGGGATTTATAGTTAATCTATAATCAAAGATCATTTTGAACTCCACAAATGATGGAATTGAACCAAACTTGGCACACAGAGCTCCCATGGAAAACATTGGAAGGGTTTTATGGGCATTGACCTTGAGTTTGGGAGTTGTAGTTCACCTATATCCAGAGAGCACTGTGGACTCATGCAATGGTGGATCTGGACCAAACTTGGCACGAATACTCAATATGCCCAAATGTGAACACTGGTGGAGTCTGGGGAAAATAGATCTTGACATTTGGGAGTTGTAGTTGCTGGGATTTATAGTTCATTACAACCAAAGAACATTCTGAACTCCACCAACGATAGAATTGGCTCAAACTTCCCACATGGAATCCACATAACCATCAGAAAATACTGGATTCTGATTCTATTGATGAGAACGGATGGATTATTATATTGATGTATTGATGTTCATGTTTAATTAATCGTGATGCTATGGCTTTTAAATGTCTAATGGTTCTGTGTTGTGTATTCGGAAACTATTGTTGTTAACCGCTCTGAGTTGCCTAAGGGCTGAGAAGAGCGGTATACAAATGAAGTAAGTAAGTAAATAAATAAATGTTTTCTTATGGTCTTTGGAGACCCCTCAGACACGCCCTCGCGATCCCCTGAGGGGTCCCGATCCCCAGGTTGAGAAACACTGCCATATTGACTACTGCAACGTTCTCTACGTGGGGTTGCCTCTGAAGACTGCCCAGAAGCTACAACTAGTCCAACGTGCAGTAGCCAGATTACTAACAGCAGCGGGATACAGGGAGCATACTAATCCACTGTTGCGCCAGCTCCACTGGCTGCCAATTGGCTTCCGAACCCAATTCAAAGTGCTGGTGTTGACCTATAAAGCCCTAAACGACTCCGGCCCAGTTTACCTGTCCGAATGGATTCTCCCCTACGAACCATCAAGGTTATTAAGGTCTTCTGGAGGGGCCCTGCTCTCAGTCCCACCACCTTTGCAATTGCGTCTGGTGGGGACGAGAGACAGGGCCTACTTGGTGGTGGCCCCTCGGCTGTGGAACTCTCTCCTGATAGGGATCAGATCTGCCCCCTCCCTCCTGACTTTCAGAAAGATGGTAAAATCTTGGCTCCGGAACTTAGCATTCTCAGATTGATGATCGAATCAATAACTGTTGACCACAAGGCGGACGGGGATGAATTAGTGATTTATCGTGACGTATTGGCTTTATGTAATTTTTGATCTGTATTTCAACGTGTTTTAATGTATTAATGTACTATGATGTTATTATGCTTTAGTTTATTTGTATATTGATTCTCTGTTGTCCCTCCTCGGAGGTCAAGAAGACCGGGTTCTAAAAGCTCTAAATAAATAAATAAATAAATAATGGGTGCCACTCAGAGACACACACGTCTCCCTTCTTTTTTAAGTAACTGTAAACACCTCGCTTGTGGAAGTCGACAGGTGATCTAGCCCACTTGGACCAAGATAAAGAGAGCCTTGAAGATAGGCTTCTCGCTTAGCTGGTAAGCGAGAAGCCAAGTCGGCCAAGGGTCATCGCAATGCGTTCATGATTGCAAAGGGTATTTAGCCTTCTGGCTGACAAACGGGAGTTGTCAGTTCAACGTGGCTCTTTCCATGCAAACTCCTATGGATTAACCTTGGTTTTAAGCAGCTCGTTTTTGGCTTCCTGAATCTGGGATTTTGGGTCTTGTGTTTCACTGTATTACCATGGACTCTTGTTTGATCATTGCCTAAAGGATTAGGCTTCATGTTTTTGCCTTTGGATCTTGGGAACTGTGTTTTTGCATTTAAGCCTTTGTCCTGCTTATGGAACATTTACATTTCTTATTCTATGTTTGACTTTGCTTTTTTTCTCAATAAAACTACATAATCTACAGCTCTGGTGTGGTGGTGTTTTGGAAGCAAGGTGAAACTACCCTGAGTTGCAACAATAACATCTCATTAGCATCTCATAGGTAGAATCAAGATCCAATGTCATCATCCGTTGTTCCATATTCCTATATTCATTACACTGCCTATTCAAATGCCTGCTCGAACAACCAGGTCTTCACTTTCCTCCAAAATGCTAATAGGGAGGGGACCAATCTAATTTCTGTAAGAAGGACGTTCCACAGCCGAGGGGCCACCACTGAGAAGGCCCTGTCTCTCGTCCTCGCCAGAGGTACTTGTGATGCAGACAGGACTGAGAACAGGGCCTCCCCAGATGATCTTAACATCCTAGCTGGTTCATAGGAGGAGATGCATTTGGACAGGTAAGTCGGGCCAGAACCGTTTAGGGCTTTATAGGCTAATCCCAGCACTTTGAATTGTGCCACTGGCAGCCAGTGGAGCTGGCGCAACAGAGGAGTTGTATGCTCCCTGAGCATTGCTCCTGTCAGTATCCTGGCTGCCAAACGTTGGACCATTTGAAGCTTCTGAACAGTCTTCAAAGGCAACCCCACGTAAAGAGTGTTGCAGTAGTCATTATGCATCTTATGCAGGTGAAGATGCAGTAGTCATTATGCACCTTATGCAGGTGAAGACGGTCTTGGGTGATTTTTTTCATTGGATCATTTGAAGCTTCCAGACAGTCTTCAAAGGCAACCCCACATAGAGAGCATTGCAGTAGTCATTATGCACCTTATGCAGGTGAAGATGGTCTTGGGTGATTTTTTTCATTGGACCATTTGAAGCTTCCAGACAGTCTTCAAAGGCAACCCCACGTAGAGAGTGTTGTAGTAGTCATTATGCACCTTATGCAGGTGAAGATGGTCTTGGGTGATTTTTTTATTGGACCATTTGAAGCTTCCAGACAGTCTTCAAAGGCAACCCCACGTAGAGAGTGTTGTAGTAGTCATTATGCACCTTATGCAGGTGAAGATGGTCTTGGGTGATTTTTTTCATTGGACCATTTGAAGCTTCCAGACAGTCTTCAAAGGCAACCCCACATAGAGAGCATTGCAGTAGTCATTATGCACCTTATGCAGGTGAAGATGGTCTTGGGTGATTTTTTTCATTGGACCATTTGAAGCTTCCAGACAGTCTTCAAAGGCAACCCCACGTAGAGAGCATTGCAGTAGTCATTATGCACCTTATGCAGGTGAAGATGGTCTTGGGTGATTTTTTTCATTGGACCATTTGAAGCTTCCAGACAGTCTTCAAAGGCAACCCCACGTAGAGAGCATTGCAGTAGTCATTATGCACCTTATGCAGGTGAAGATGGTCTTGGGTGATTTTTTTCATTGGACCATTTGAAGCTTCCAGACAGTCTTCAAAGGCAACCCCACATAGAGAGCATTGCAGTAGTCATTATGCACCTTATGCAGGTGAAGATGGTCTTGGGTGATTTTTTTCATTGGACCATTTGAAGCTTCCAGACAGTCTTCAAAGGCAACCCCACGTAGAGAGCATTGCAGTAGTCATTATGCACCTTATGCAGGTGAAGATGGTCTTGGGTGATTTTTTTCATTGGACCATTTGAAGCTTCCAGACAGTCTTCAAAGGCAACCCCACGTAGAGAGTGTTGTAGTAGTCATTATGCACCTTATGCAGGTGAAGATGGTCTTGGGTGATTTTTTTCATTGGACCATTTGAAGCTTCCAGACAGTCTTCAAAGGCAACCCCACGTAGAGAGCATTGCAGTAGTCATTATGCACCTTATGCAGGTGAAGATGGTCTTGGGTGATTTTTTTCATTGGACCATTTGAAGCTTCCAGACAGTCTTCAAAGGCAACCCCACATAGAGAGCATTGCAGTAGTCATTATGCACCTTATGCAGGTGAAGATGGTCTTGGGTGATTTTTTTCATTGGACCATTTGAAGCTTCCAGACAGTCTTCAAAGGCAACCCCACATAGAGAGCATTGCAGTAGTCATTATGCACCTTATGCAGGTGAAGATGGTCTTGGGTGATTTTTTTCATTGGACCATTTGAAGCTTCCAGACAGTCTTCAAAGGCAACCCCACGTAGAGAGTGTTGTAGTAGTCATTATGCACCTTATGCAGGTGAAGATGGTCTTGGGTGATTTTTTTCATTGGACCATTTGAAGCTTCCAGACAGTCTTCAAAGGCAACCCCACGTAGAGAGCGTTGCAGTAGTCATTATGCACCTTATGCAGGTGAAGATGGTCTTGGATGATTTTTTCCCACACTAATCTTGAAATTTTGGGCTAGGGAGTGAATGGTTACGTGACAATATTCCAAAATGGCGACCCCCACTCTGCTGTCCATCAACAGCAGAGTGGGACCACCCTGGAATTGGAGCTGTTTGCACTGAAGTCCAACCACACTGAAATTGACGGTGCCAGTTCTTGACTCCATCATACGATGGAGAATCTTCACCATCAACCTCTTTCATCTCATCGATTTGGTGTGCAGCCTTTCAAGTCAAGGAATTTGAGGAATGCTTTGTATTCCATTGGGTCCATTCTCAAACCTCACCCCACTTCGGCGCCTGTCAAATCAAGACCGTTCTCAGTTCTGAGTTGTACATTGGCACACAACCTATAGAGACTTATATCATTACACATGTGCAGTTTCAGTGACCTGTGATAAACAGAAGTGGGTCAGGAGAAATATTTAATGAACGCCCCTCGTATTCCTTATTATCCTGGGTTGCCCCACAGTCCCTTGAGGTTTTGAAGCCAAGCCCTGCATCACAATCCTGCTTTGATTGTCACCTAGGTCTCCATACTTTCCACCCCTCTTGTTGCTTGTTTAAGCACCTTTAAGTATCCCCCTATCCCCCTTTGCATTGCATATTTTCTACAAAGATACTAGTCACCCAGAACTACAATTATAACTTATTTTAAAATAAGACCAGACACTTATTTTGGCTGAGGATAACCAAAGAAAAGTCGAGAGATCCGGCAACCTGTACGAGAGCGCAAAGAGTTGTGTTACCTGGACTTTGCGAGGAACGGAAGACTTAAATCCAACCGCTGGCAGCAGAATGAGATTCGCCGTTGCATTTAAAAGTCAAAGGAAGACATGAGAACAACAAGGCATATCTCTCAGAGCAGTGTTTCTCAACCTTCCTAATGCCGCGACCCCTTAATACAGTTCCACATGTTGTGGTGACCCCCAACCGTAACATTATTTCCGCTGCTACTTCATAACTGTAATTTTGCCATTGTTATGAAGCGTAATGTAAATATCTGACATGCAGGATGGATTTTCATTCACTGGACCAAATTTGGCACAAATACCCAATACACTCACATTTGAATACTGGTGGGGTTGGGGGGGATTGATTTTGTCATTTGGGAATTGTAGTTGCAGGGATTTATAGTTCACTGGAAGGCTTTGGTGGGCATTGACCTTGAGTTTAGGAGTTGTAGTTCATCTACATCCAGAGAGCACTGTGGACTCAAACAAAGATGGGTCTGGACCAAACTTGGCACGAATCCTCAATGTGCTCAAATATGAACACTGGTGGAGTTTGGGGAAAATAGACCTTAACATTTGGGAGTTGTAGTTGATGGGATTTATAGTTCACCTACAATCAAAGAGCATTCTGAACTCTGCCAACATTGGAATTGAACCAAATTTGGCACGAAGAACTCCCATGATGAACAGAAAATACTGGACGGCTTTGGTGGGCATTGACCTTGAGTTTTGGAGTCGTAGTTCACCTACATCCAGAGTGCACTGTGGACTCAAACAATGATGGATATCGACCAAACTTGGCACAAATACTCAATATGCCCAAATATGAACATTGGCGGAGTTTGGGGGGGGGGGGGGGGAATAGATCTTAACATTAGGGAGTTTTAGTTGCTGGGATTTATAGTTCACCTACAATCAAAGAGCATTCTGAACTCCTCCAACATTGGAACTGAACCAAATTTGGCACGAAGAACTCCCACGATGAACAGAAAATACTGGACGGCTTTGGTGAGCATTGACCTTGAGTTTAGGAGTTGTAGTTCATCTACATCCAGAGAGCACTGTGGACTCAAACAAAGATGGGTCTGGACCAAACTTGGCACGAATCCTCAATGTGCTCAAATATGAACACTGGTGGAGTTTGGGGAAAATAGACCTTAACATTTGGGAGTTGTAGTTGATGGGATTTATAGTTCACCTACAATCAAAGAGCATTCTGAACTCTGCCAACATTGGAATTGAACCAAATTTGGCACGAAGAACTCCCATGATGAACAGAAAATACTGGACAGCTTTGGTGGGCATTGACCTTGAGTTTTGGAGTCGTAGTTCACCTACATCCAGAGTGCACTGTGGACTCAAACAATGATGGATATTGACCAAACCTGACACAAATACTCAATATGCCCAAATATGAACAGTGGGGGGGGGGGGAAATAGACCTTAACATTAGGGAGTTGTAGTTGCTGGGATTTATAGTTCACCTACAATAAAGAAGCATTCTGAACCCAACAAACAAAAGAATTGGGACAAACTTCTCACACAGAACCCAGATGACCAACAGAAAATACTGTGTTTTCTGATGGTCTTTGGTGACCCCTCTGACACCCCCTCGTGACCCCCTCAGGGGTCCCGACCCCCAGGTTGAGAAACACTGTCTTAGAGTCTGTTGAAGATCGATTTCGCACAGTAAACTCAAGCCAAAGCGGAAAAGCTGAGACTTTTTGAGGAGAGTTTCCATCCCGCCGGGGGATACTCACCGTGGTCTCGTCTTCATGGAGCACCTGGTCGTATCCACTCAGCGCGACACAGAAAATGATTGCTGTGACGTCCTCGAAACAGTGGATCCATTTCTTGCGTTCTGACCTCTGGCCCCCGACATCAAAGAGCCTGCGGAAGGAAGGGGACAGATGCAGCAGGATGCATAGATATTACGGATGTGCAAAATTTCGTTTCGTGATACGAGATTTGGGAAAATTCGGTAATCCGGCAGCCGGACCACTGAAAATAGACTGGGCCAGAGGCAGCTGAAGGCTCAGCTGGAACGGACTACATAGTGCCAGATCTTTTGACTGCATTTGGAAGATTTGGCTGCTCTGTGATTGATAACAACAACAGCAACAACAATTACTCCTCTTTGGGGTATTGGAATACAAGGAAAAATAATTGTGCCAAATATTCAGGGCTCTATCTTCCCGATGGGGTGTTCCTGGGAATGAATCATTACTAGTATTCTTTCTGCTTCTATTGAGCATTTTGAATGTAGATATGAGTACGACTTTTAATGGCACTAACCTGAAGTGGAGGTTTTTGAATGTGAAATGGGTTTCTACGATTCCGGTTGTTTTGACCCTGGTTCGAAGGATGTCTTGCTCTGTTGGCTGGTAGTCCGCACCTCCAATTCTATCTAAGCTGTCTAGGTAGCTGTAAAACAAGCACAGGAAGAAAACTTAGGAGAAAACCTGAACATGACATGTTTACATTATCCTAGAAAATGAGGACAAAATCTTAAGATTCATTATTTTGATGCATTGGTGTACACAGCCTGGAAGTAATTATATCTATCTAGTGTCTATCTGTCTATATATCTGTCTATCTATCTATCTATCTATCTATCTATCTATCTATCTATCTATCTATTCTCTCTTCATCCATCTATCCATTTATTCTCTCTCTCTAATCTATCCAACCATTTATCCTGTCTGTCTGTTTATCTACCTATCTCATCTGTCCATCCACCTGTCCTCTATCTATCTATCTATCTATCTATCTATCTATCTATCTATCTATCTATCATCTATTCAACCATTATTCCCCCTCTCCATCCATCCATCCATCCATCCATCTATGTAATCTATCCAACCATTTATCCTATCTGTTGGTTTGTCTTATCTATATATCACTATCATCTATCGAACTATCTAACTAATCTAGTCAACCATTTATCCCCACATCCATCCATCCATCCACTTATCCTATCTGCCTGTCTATCGATCTATCTATCTATCTATCTATCTATCTATCTATCTATCTCACTTCCATCCACCTGTCCTCTCTCTCTCTCTCTCTCCATCCTATCTATCTATCTATCTATCTATCTATCTATCTATCTATCTATCTATCTAATCTATCCAACCATTTATCCTATCTGTCTGTCTGTTTATCTACCTATCTCATCTGTCCAACTACCTGTCCTCTATCTATCTATCTATCTATCTATCTATCTATCTATCTATCTATCTATCTATCTATTAGGCCTGGGTAACAATGGAAAAATTTGTTTCTAAAATCGATTTGTATTTGGGGTTTTTTTTTTGTTCGATATTTAAAATAATTACAAAATTTTCCTTTTAAAAAGTTCGATATTTACGAAATTTCGTAAATGGTAAAAAAATAACGAATCGATTTCCGAAACAATAACGAATCGATTCGTTAATGGCGGACGCGACCGCGAAATACGCTAAAAAACCTCCAAAACCTTCTGAAGCTTCCCTCTCCCTCTGTTGTTGACTGTTGCTGTGATATTATAATTTTTTTCACTAATTAAACCATAAAACTGGCCCAGACATGCGGAAATAATAACGAAACGACCTCAAAACAATAACGAAACGAATACAATATCGAAATACGAAGCATTTACAAAACGTTTTTGAAAATTCGTTTTTTTAAATAATTGCTCCAGAATGGTTCGTTATCGTTTTGTAATTGAAAAAATTAACGAATTATTAACGAATTACGAATTAACGAAACGAAACCGCCCAGCCCTACTATCTCTCTCTCTCTCTCTCTCTCTCATCTGTCCATCCACCTGTCCTCTCTCTCTCTCTCTCCATCTATCCATCCATTTATGCTATCTATCTATCTATCTATCTATCTATCTATCTATCTATCTATCTAATCTATCCAACCATTTATCCTGTCTGTTTATCTACCTATCTCATCTGTCCATCCACCTGTCCTCTATCTGTCTGTCTGTCTCTCAATCCATCCATCCATTTATTCTATCATCTATCTCATCTGTCCATCCACCTGTCCTCTATCTATCTATCTATCTATCTATCTATCTATCTATCTTCTATCTATTTCTCCATCCATCCATCCATCCATCCATCCATATCTATCTATCTATCTATCTAATCTATCCAACCATTTATCCTATCTGTCTGTTTATCTACCTATCAATCTCATCTGTCCATCCACCTGTCCTCTATCTATCTATCTATCTATCTATCTATCTATCTATCTATCTATCTTCTATCTATCTCTCTATCCATCCATCCATTCTATCATCTATCTATCTATCTATCTATCTATCTATCTATCTATCTATCTAATCTATCCAACCATTTATCCTGTCTGTTTATCTACCTATCTATCTCATCTGTCCATCCACCTGTCCTCTATCTATCTATCTATCTATCTATCTGTGGGGTCACCACAACATAAGGAACTGTATTAAGAGTGATAGATTAGGAAGTTTGAGAAACTCTGAACTAAAGGAACCTCTCCATAACTCTGCTACCCAATAGGTTGTGATCCTAACAGGTCATCGTCCGGATCCCTTTAGGTTTTGACCCCAAATGGGGTCTCCTTTGCTCCCGGAAAAAATTGGCAACAGTGAAGATTTTCTGAATGCCACCTAGTGGCTGTTTTAGGCATTTACATGAAACTGTTGCTCAGTGTTTACAGTTGGCTCTGCTCACCAGTATTCAGATCTGGGGGTATTGAGTATTTGTGCCAAATTTGGTCCAATGAATGAAAATACATCCTGCATATCAGATATTTACATTATGATTCATAACAGTGGCAAAATGACAGTTATGAAATAGCAACGAAAATAATGTTATGGTTGGGGGGGGGGGGTGTGGTCACCGCAACATAAGGAACTGTATTAAGGGGTCGCGGCATTAGGAAAGTTGAGAAACACTGCCTTATAGTGATCAAAGGCATATGCCGTCCAAACCTGGCTGCTCAAATATGCAAACCTAAATATTTGCTGCTCTCTTTTTGGTTCCTTTGGGCTTGCAATCGGGGCATCTGGGCTAGAGATGCCTTGGGTCTGATATCCACTGGAGCTCTTCTTGGGTTCTTTATTTTTAGCTCACATTCATTTCCATTTGGTGCGAGCGAGAACAGAGATGAGCTGACACAGGAAGCTTCTCCCTTGGAAGCCACTTCTTGTCTTCTCCAGAGGGCAAACAGTCCACAATTATCCCCCAGATCTCAGATCTAACTTGGCAAACGGTAGCCTTTGGGGAACGGCGTTTGGATTCACGACTCACCGCCTCCGGGAAAGGACTGCGGAGGGACTGGGCCCGACTCGAGCGACCTATTAAATAGGAAAGCATCTCTACCCTGGACCCACTTAACCATCTGATCCGCACCACAAATGCCAGTTGTCCTTCCTTTTTAACCAGGCCTCTTCCTATTTGCTTCGTCTTGTTATTTCAATGTTTCATTTCCAGGAAAGAGTCAACAGACTTGCGTCATTCGAGGAAATCTGCCAATTGTTCCTCTCTTATCCTCGCCCATTTTTGAAAGAAAGCATTGAACAAAATTCTCTCGTGCGATGTGCCAAATGCGTGTATCAATGGGATGGTCAAAGATTGCGGTTTCGCGAGAAAGGACTTGGTCTCGCTCCTTGCAGAGGGAACAAGTGAACTTATCTACCCATCTTGGGAAAGGTCCTCTTGAAATAGCTTAAAGGTCCAAACTCTACGCTGGATGGATGGGAACCTTTATTGAACCAAAAGGTTCTGGACAAATATGAGGAATATATGGGATATATGTATGTTATAACGGCACTCCATGCAGTCATGCCGTCCACATGACCTTGGAGGTGTCTACGGACAACGCTGGCTCTTCGGCTTAGAAATGGAGATGAGCACGACACCCCAGAGTCAGACATGACTGGACTTAATGTCAGGGGACTACCTTTACCTTTACCTTATGTATGTTATAGAAAGGAAGGAAGGAAAAGAATAAAGGGAAGGAGGAGAAAAAGGAAGGGAGGATGAAAAGAAAAAAGGAAGGAAGGAAGGGAAAAAGAAAGGAAGGAAGAATAAAAGGGAAGGAAGGAAGAGAAAAAGGAAGGGAGGATGAAAAAACAAAGGAAGGAAAGAAGGAAGGAAGGGGAAAAGGGAAGGAAGGAAAAAAAGAAAGGAAGGAAGAGTAAAAGGGAAGGAAGGAAGAGAAAAAAGGGAAGGAAAGAAAAAAGGGAAGGAAGGAAGAGAAAAAAGAGAAGGAAGGAAGTGAAAAGAAAAGGGAAGGAAGGAAAAAAGGGAAAGAGGAAGGAAGGGAAAGGAAGAAAAAAGGGGAAGGAAGAGAGAGAGGGAAGGAAAGGAAAAAGGGAAGGAAGAAAGAAAAAAGAGAAGAAAGGAAGTGAAAAAAGGGAAGGAAGGAGGGAAGGAAGAAAAAAGGGGAAGGGAAGAAAGGAAAAGTAAAAAGGGAAGGAAGGAAGGAAAAAAGGAATAGAAAAAAGGAAAGGAGGGAAGGAAGGAAGAAAAAAGGAGAAGGAAGAGAAAGAGGGAAGGAAAGGAAAAAGGGAAGGAAGAAAGAGAAAAAAGAGAAGAAAGGAAGGAAGTGAAAAAAGGGAAGGGATGAAGAAACGAAGGAAGAGAAAAAGGGGAAGGGAAGGAAGGAAAAGTAAAAAGGGAAGGAAGAAAGGGAAAAAGGGAAGGAAGGAGGGAAGGAAGAAAAAAAGGGATGGAAGGAAGGAAGGAAGGAACGGAAGAGGGAAAAAGGAGAGAAGAGGAAGGAAGCAAGGAAGGGAAAGAAAGAAAGATAGAAAAAAAGAAGGAAAAGAGAGCAGAAAAAGGTATATGAGGGAACAGAAGAAGGAAAGAAAGTGCTACAAAGAAAATGCATTCTTAGCCGATGCCTAGTTTATACATTAGTTTTGTTATAAAAAGCAATATATTTCTTTTGATTGGTGGTGCCAGCCCTTCTGATGGTGTCACCCGGTGTGGCTGGCACACTCTGCACATGCTAAGTGATGCCACGGCCAGGGTTTGGCATAACTTGTATTCCCCCACAAAAACATTTTTTCCCAGCCCAGCTTACATGTACTATATCCTTATATGTATAAAGCTACGACTCTATCCTAATTTGCAATTATGCTTCGTTTCACGGGACTTTGTCTACTTGCACTGCAAGCAAGCACTGTTTCTCTCGCCGGTGCCATTTATTATTTTATGGGCACTGATTTTGCCCAATTCTTTTGGTATTTAAGGTACAATATTGTGGTCTGTTATGGAAGGAAATCCATAGAAGTGGCACCATGGTTTACTGCACCAGGTGTCAACAACTTTAGAGATGGTGTCCTGGAGTCCTAAACCAAAACTCCAAGTCATCAATCAGATACCAATCTACGACCGTTGAATGAAAAGTAATGCCTCCACCTTCGTTACTTGGATTTGGATGGGAATATTTTAATAAATCAAACACAGAAATAATCCTTAGAATGTGCTCTTTAACTACCACTATTCACTTTTCCACATGGGGGGTCACCACCAAGAAGGCCCTGTCCCTCGACCCCACCAGCCGCGTTTGTGAAGTTTATTTATATTTATTTATTTACTTTATTTCTATCCCGCTTTTCTCAGCCCTCAGGCGACTCAAAGCGGTGAACAACATCAGTACAAAATATCACAAAACAAGTATAGGGCAATTAAAAACAATTATCACATAAATCATTAACATCAGTATAACAATCATTAGCGCCTCAACAGTAAAATCAGAATCCAGTCTCATCATCCATTATTCCGTATTCCTATGTTCAATTACACTGTTTAATCAAATGCTTGTTCGAACAGCCAGGTCTTCACTTTCCTCCGAAACGCCAGCAGGGAGGGGGCCGATCTGATATCTGCAGGCAGGGCGTTCCACAGCCGAGGGGCCACCACTGAGAAGGCCCTGTCTCTCGTCCCCGCCAAGTGCGCCTGTGATGCAGGCGGGACAGAGAGCAGGGCCTCCCCAGATGATCTTAGTGTCCTAGTCGGTTCATAGGAGGAGATGCGTTCGGAGAGGTAAGTAGGGCCAGAACCATTTAGGGCTTTATAGGCTAAAGCCAGCACTTTGAATTGTGCCCGGTAGCAAACTGGTAGCCAGTGGAGCTGGCGCAACAGAGGAGTAGTATGCTCCCTGAGTGCCGCTCCTGTTAGCAACCTGGCTGCCGAGCGCTGGACCATTTGAAGCTTCCGAGCAGTCTTCAAAGGCAACCCCACGTAGAGAGCGTTGCAGTAGTCTATACGGGATGTAACCAGAGCATGGACTACCGTGGCCAAGTCAGACTTCCCAAGGTATGGGCGAAGTTGGTGGGACCGAGAGCAGGGCCTCCCCGGCAGATCTTAAACTATGAGGCAGAACATAGAGGGAGATACGTTCGAACCAGTACTGTCATCTGTTGAGGAGTTATGAAGGTGGAGGCATTACTTTTCATTCGACCCTCGTACATGCCCTACAACCCACTGTTATTTTCATCACAGTGGGTTCTTAAATAGGCCTCGGATTTGCCCAATTTGAGATCAGTAACAGCTCTGGAATTGCTCTCCTGCGACCGACAACGACGCTTCTGCTTTTGCATTTGCCCGATTCCGCTGTTCGGTGGAAGAACTTGGGCAGGCCTTGTGAAATGTCACCCTGACGTTCCTCTTGCCAGCTGGAAAGTCCTGATGTAAGCGATTCCCTTCCATCCCCATCTCTCTTTCTCTCTGTGTGTGTCAGCTAGTGCTTTATCCTGGGTCACTGGAAAGGCTAACCGGCCGCGATTGCGCTGGGCAGGACCCGGTGGTGCCCCAGGCCAGCTCTCCGTTGGCCCGACTCCATGCCAGGGGACGACGACTTCTTCCCTTGCGATCCGCTGGCCCGTTATGAAATTAATTTCTGGCCTCCGTCCAGTTTGACGCTGCCAGCTGCCCGAGCAACCCTTGGACGCAAACATCCATCATGTTACCGTTTTAATTAAGTTGCAACAAGATGTTAAATTCAATGCAAACATAGAGATTTGCAACTTTGTCTCATCGAAGGTTTTCACGGCTGGAAACACTGGGTTGCTGTGAGTTTTTCAGGCTGTAAGGCCACTAGGCATGGTTAGGTTCGGTCAGAATATGACTGGGGTTCTTGAAATCCACAAGCATGTGGACAATTTCAACAGAAAGGAGGAGACCATGAAAATGAACAAAATCTGGCTACCAGTATTAAAAAACTCTAAAATTACAACAGCAAAACAGCAGAGAGGAAACAAGCAGGCACATCTTAACACCTCTCAACAAAAGATTCCCCCAGGCTCAGCCAGACCTTCAAATTCTAATGAAGGTGATCAGTTGAAACATTCACACCCAGTTCCAGCAGACAAGAGTCCTTTGCCCCACCCCAGTCATTCCACAGATATATAAACCCATTTTCCTAGTTCCAACAGACCTCACTGCCTCTGAGGATGCTTGCCATAGATGCAGGCAAAACGTCAGGAGAAAATGCCTCTAGAACATGGCCATATAGCCCGAAAAAACCCACAAGAACCTAATTTATGCCCTGTCTACAGTCTTATGCACAGGCCCAGCGTGCGACAGCACAAAAGGCTTCGACAATACATTAAAGTGGATTCTGATTATGACTATTGTTGGTTATGGTGGAGGTTGATATTCCCTTCCTCTGTCTCCAGGAACCAAAGCTTTCCCGCCTTGGATGTCCTGCACAGCCCATAAAGCCATCCCAATGGCTGTTTTGTGCTTGAAAGTGTGCGGTTTGTGTACAGATATTTTGAGTCTGGATAGGAAGGCACAGCCAGAGGCTTCCGTGATTCTCCATCCAGCTCTTTCCCAACCATTCCATAGTTGGTAAGAATCTTCTCAATGAGGCAATAAATATCACCCTCTGTGGGGTAATGAATGACTCCATGCAGAGTAGTTCCGCATGAGCCATGTAGGATTGCAGCCAGGATCTGGCACGGGCTCAGTCCCGTGTTCCTCTGTGTCAATGTGCTTTCCTCCCCAAGTGATAATAAACCTAGAGCGTTCGCTACTGATGACTCATCCCATTCCTGACGCTGCTTCAGGGAAGTACATTGTCAACATCTGTGATGTGCTTTAAAAAAAAAGAAATTGTTTCTCTCATTTTGGAGACAGAGAAGCAGTCAAAAATGGCATGCCTATATTATTATTATTATTATTATTATTATTCTGACACAAAACCACAGTATGTCACAGCAAACGAGATCTATATGCTGGATTTCATATCACAAATCCTTGTGTATTTCAGTGGCTTCTTAAAGCCAAGGTTAATCCATAGTAGATTTCATGGAAAGAGCCACGTTGAACTGACACTTTCTCTTTGTCAGCCAGAAGCCGTAAATACCCTTTGCTAACATGAAGGTGTTGCGATGACCTTTGGCCGACTTGGCTTCTTTCTTACTAGCTAAGCATGAACTCCTCCTGACCCTCCAATCTAAGCATTCTTGCCTGCTCATTAATTCACTCTCTTCAATGTTCTCTTTATCAGTTTGGTCCAGCTGGACCAAATCACCGTGGGAAGGCTGAACAGGTGAAGACAACTCCGCCTGGCCATTATCTAGCTCACTGTGGCACTAACAAGCCACACCAAACAACAGCCAGCCCATCAAATGCTAATCAAGGTGGTCAGGTGAAACATTCACACCTAGCTCCAGCAGACAAGAGTCCTTTGTCCCACCCTGGTCATTCCACAGATATATAAACCCTTTTTCCTAGTTCCAACAGACCTCACTACCTCTGAGGATGCTTGCCATAGATGCAGGCGAAACGTCAGGAGAGAATGCCTCTAGACCATGGCCATATAGCTCGAAAAAAACCTACAACAACCCAGTGATTCCGGCCATGAAACTCTTCGACAATACAAAGATTATTATTATTATTATTATTATTATTATTATTATTATTACATCTCCATGGGTGGAGTCGTACACAAAATGCTGTGTTGAAGGACAACTTTGCATAACACGACCAAGACACTAAATGTGCGGCAGAATGCACAACCAACACACTTGTCAAACAGTCAATGTGTGTTCATGTGAATCCATGAAATAAGTAA
>NW_026847993.1:3792591-3807591 GCF_025583915.1 Anolis sagrei ordinatus | reverse complement strand
GAATACTCAATATGGTCAAATGCGAACACTGGTGGAGTTTGGGGGAAATAGACCTCAAAATTTGGGAGTAATTACTGGGATTTATAGTTCACCTACAATCAAAGAGCATTCTGAACTCTACCAACATTGGAATTGAACCAAATTTGGCATGAAGAACTCCCATGATGAACAGAAAATACTGGAAGGCTTTGGTGGGCATTGACCTTGAGTTTAGGAGTTGTAGTTCTTCTACATCCAAAGAGCACTGTGGACTCAAACAAAGATGGATCTGGACCAAACTTGGAATGAATATTCAATATGGTCAAATGTGAACACTGGTGGAGTTTGGGGAAAATAGACCTCAACATTTGGGAGTTGTAGTTGCTGGGATTTATAGTTCACCTACAATCAAGGAGCATTCTGAACTCCGCCAACTTTGGAACTGAACCAAATTTGGCACGAAGAACTCGCATGGTGAACAGAAAACACTGGAAGGCTTTGGTGGGCATTGACCTTGAGTTTAGGAGTTGTAGTTCACCTACATCCAGAGAGCACTGTGGACTCAAACAATGATGGATCTGGACCAAACTTGGCATGAATACTCAATATGGTCAAATGTGAACACTGGTGGAGTTTGGGGAAAATAGACCTCAGCATTTGGGAGTTGTTGTGCTGGGATTTATAGTTCATCTACAATCAAAGAGCATTCTTTACCCCACCAATGATAGAATTGGGTTAAACTTCCTGCACAGAATCTCCATGACTAACAGAAAATACTGTGTTTTCCGGTGGTCTTTGGTGACCTTTCTGACACCCCCTCACAACCCCCCCCCCCAGGTTGAGAAAACACTGCCCTGTAGCAGTGTTTTCTTCTTATTATTAACAAGAAATAATATTTAATTATTAATAAGAAATAATAAATAGCAGAGAGGAAACAATCAAGGACATCTAATCACCTCTCAACAAAAGATTGCCCCAGGCACTGCCAGGCCATCAAATGCTAATCAAGGTGGTCAGTTGAAACATTCACACCTAGCTCCAGCAGACAAGATTCCTTTGTCCCACCCTGGTCATTCCACAGATATATAAACCCTTTTTCCTAGTTCCAACAGACCTCACTACCTCTGAGGATGCTTGCCATAGATGCAGCAGGCGAAACGTCAGAACCTTCCTAATGCCGCGACCCCTTAATACAGTTCCTCATGTTGTGGTGATCCCCAACCATAACCCTAACATTATGAATCTCCATGTAAATAATGATCTGCAGGATAAAAACCCACAAGAACTGAGTGTATCCAGCCATGAAAGCCTTCGACAATACATTCACACCTAGCTCCAACAGACAAGAGTTCTTTGTCCCACCCTGGTCATTCCTCAGAGATATAAACCCACTTTCCTAGTTCCAACAGACCTCACTAGTACCTCTGAGGATGCTTGCCATAGATGCAGGTGAAACGTCAGGAGAAGATGCCTCTAGACCATGGCCATATAGCCCGAAAAAACCTACAACAACCTAATGATAAACAGGTTTTAAATGTAATAAAGTAAAATACTAAAATATCAGAATATTGAAACATTGTGAAATGATCATGAAGATGACAGTAACTATAAATAGATACAGTCAGCTGTGAAAGTGAAAGTTAAATGAACAGTAATGGAGAAAATCTGAGAATCAGGTGGGGACATATTCTTTGAGTAGAGAACACCTTCATCCATTGAAAGCAGATCTATATTTACTTAGCCCAGAAGACAAAATGCTACTGAATCTTTGAGCCTAGTGGGGTGTGGTTAATTTTTAAAATTGAAAAGTGGTACATTACACAATGCCTTCTTGCTTTTATACTAAATACAGACATTTCAGAACAAATTTCACAACTGTCCTCTTGTAACTTGAAGCAGTACAGTTCAGGAAAATTCTGAACTGACATAGTGTTTTCTGGCAGCAGCACCATTCAACTGAACTTCCCTCATATAGTCTGGTGATTGTTCTGCTTTAGCTGACTTGTGATGGAAATAAAATATTTCAATTACGATTTCTAAATGGATGGGTTACATTCTTCTGAATTTGATTGGATTTGATTAGGGCCAGAAGGTTGATTTGTAGCAATATATAGTTGTGCTCTATTTGTAATGTGGAATGTTCAACATTTAGAATTTGCTGAAGAAGTATATTTTTTTTCTTGATGAGTGTCTATGCGGTTTTGATAGGTATTATGACTTTCTGTATAGTATTACTTAACAACCTCCTTCCTTTGGTTTTTGGGTGAGACCCATAATGTGGCCAGAGAAGATCAGTTTTTTACCTAATTGGAAATTTTTCTTCATAGTTGTGACAGTGTGGGATGGTGAAATTGTACGCAAGTTAAGGAGTTAGGCTATAAAATAGTCTTCAACAGATGTGGTCTAAATATGTTTTCTTTTTAATGATTTTAGAGAGCTTCAAAGAGAATAAAATTCCTTGGGAAAAATATAAGAAGAAAATTTGTGAAAAAACCCCATTGTGGATATCACCATTGGAAGCGGTACAAAGAAGGGAGTTAGGATGGATGAATTGGCCGAAATATAAAGATTTGGTGAAAAAAGAAAATGGTAAAATAACTTTAAAAACCCAGCAAGAGATGAAGGAAATTGATGGGAAAATCTCATGGCTTCAATTTTGGCAGATCAGAGAATGCTTTTAAAAAGATGAAAAATTAGGCTTCGAAGAACAAAAGACATTTTGGGATATTATGATGCAGACTGACAAAAAAAATAATAACAAGGTTATATGAAAAATTAAGAGAATGGAACAAAGACCCAAAGGAGGAAAAGGAATATATGAAGAGATGGAAAGAAAATATTGGAAGAAACATAAAATAGAGGAATGGGAGGAAATCTGGATGAAGAAATTAAAATATTCGTGTGCAACAGACCTAAAGGAAAATTGGCTAAAAATGGCACATAGATGGTGCGTAACACCGCACAAATTAGGCAAATGTTATAGTAATGTTAATACAAATTGTTGGAAATGGAGAAAGAAGGAAGGTACGCTGTTCCACAAAAAGCTGGGGTGAAAATTGCTGGAAGAAACATTAACAACCTCAGATATGCAGATGACACCACTCTGATGGCCGAAAGCGAGGAGGAGCTGAGGAGCCTTCTAATCAAGGTGAAAGAAGAAAGCGCAAAAGCCGGGTTGCAGCTAAACATCAAAAAAACCAAGATTATGGCAACAAGAATGATTGACAACTGGAAAATAGAGGGAGAAAACGTGGAGGCCGTGACAGACTTTGTATTTCTAGGTGCAAAGATGACTGCAGATGCAGACTGTGGCCAGGAAATCAGAAGACGCTTACTTCTTGGGAGGAGAGCAATGTCCAGTCTCGATAAAATAGTAAAGAGCAGAGACATCAGACTGGCAACAAAGATCCATTGCCTAGTCCAAGCCATGGTATTCCCTGTAGTCACCTACGGATGTGAGAGCTGGACCTTCGGGAAGGCTGAGCGAAGGAAGATCGATGCTTTTGAGCTGTTGGTGTTGGAGGAAAGTTCTAAGAGTGCCTTGGACTGCATACTTCAGTCCATACTTCAGGAAATAAAGCCCGACCGCTTATTGGAGGGAAGGATATTAGAGACAAAGTTGAAGTACTTTAACCACATAATGAGGAGACAGGAAAGCTTAGAGAAGACAATGATGCTGGCCGAAATGGAAGGAAAAGGGAAGAAGGACCAACCAAGGGCAAGATGATGGATGGTATCCTTGAAGAGACTGGCTTGACTCTGAAGGAGCTGGGGATGGTGACGGTTGACAGGGAGTTTTCGCGTGGGCTGGTCCATGAGGTTACGAAGAGTCGGAAGCGACTGAACGAATGAACAACAACACGCTGTTCCATATGTGGTAGACATGCGAAAAAGCAAAATCATATTGGAACAAAATACGTGAGATAATCCAGAAGATGCTAGGTATAAATATTCATTCAAAACCTGAATTATTTCTGCTGGGTATGACAAACTCAAAAATGGAAAAAAACATAGAGGATATGTTATGCAAAACTGTGGAAGAAGGAAGAAATTCCAGACACGGAAGAATGGTTACAAAAAGTGCTTGACATCAGAAACATGGATCGACTTACATTCTTATTATCAAGAAGTAAGAACAATTCGGTACAAGAGACAAATTGGAGGAAAATTAACAAATATCTAAAAGAGACAAAACATAAGACAATAATTTAAATAAAGGTAAATAACCCTAGGAGGAAGGAGGGAGAGAAGATATCCTATAAAAGAAGGGGGACCAGACGACAAAGAAAAGGAGAACACCTCCATCGAGATACTCAGGAAGTCAGGAAGATCTTCAATCAATTCTACTATTTTTAAAATATTTTTTTATTTCTTATTTTTATTCTATTTACTTTCTTTGTTCTATCTTCTCCTCCTTCTCTCTTTTCCCTCTCCCCCCCCTCTTTCTCCCCTCACACACTTTTCTTTTTGTTATCTGATTTTAATTTTTGTCACAGAAAACTCAATAAAATATATTTTTATAAAAAGAAGACTCCAGCAAAGCATTCCAGCGGGGAAGTATGCGGGGAATGCGGAAGTGCTTCATCAGAGTCGCAGATGGACGATGAAAGCGACAGCTCCCCTGGCGGCCAGAAAAAGTTAAATAGCCTCTGTGTATGTCTGTATATGTTTGTATGTCAAAAATTGGCATTGAATGTTTGCCATATATGTGTACACTGTAATCCGCCCTGAGTCCCCTGTGGGGTGAGAAGGGCAATATAAAAGCTGTAAATAAATAAAATAATAAATAAATCAATATTTATAGAATTTTTACAATGTTGAAGTGTTTTGATTATGCTGTGACTCACCTAGAGCCATGAGGAGAGACGGGTAAGAAAATAATAATAATAATAATAATAATAATAATAATAATAATAATAATAAGCCAAAGAATAAGCTATTAGAACAAATGCCATCAAAGCTAGAATTGAAAAGTCGACAACAAATCCCAAATGTAGACTCTGCAAGGAAGCAGATGAAACAATAGTTCTCATCCTGAGTTGCTGCAAGAAGATTGTACAGAAAGACTCCAAGCAGAGGCACAACACCTTTGCGCAGATGATTCATTGGAACTTGTGCCACAAATACCATCTGCCTGTGACAAAGAACTGGTGGGATCACAAGTTGGAAAAAGTTACAGAGAATGTACACGTCAAACTACTCTGGGATTTCCGGATTCAGACAGACAGAGTTCTGGAACATAATACTCCTGATCTCACAATCGTGTTGAAAAACAAAGTATGGATCGTGGATGTTGCAATCCCAGGTGACAGCAGGATTGAAGAGAAACAACTGGAAAAGCTGACACGATATGAGGATTTAAAGATCGAACTGCAAAGACTCTGGCACAAGCCAATCAAGGTAGTCCCATGGTGATTGGCACACTGGGTGCAGTGCCTAAAGACCTTGGCCTGTACTTAAACACAATTGGCACGTCCTTGCAGACGGCCAATTCTCTCACAACAGAAGCGACTTGCAGTTTCTGACATGACAAAAAATAATAATAATAAATGCTACGGAATCCTGGGATTTATAGTTTGGTGAGGCACAAGCACTCTTTGGCAGAGAAGGCTAAAGACCTTGCAAAACTACAAATCTGAGGATTCCATAGCATAGATGCTTCAGAGAGAAAAGAAGAAATAAGTTAGCGAGCTTGCCATTTTGCAGCAGTGAGCTAGAATTTTTCAAAGCTTCTGTTTATCCCGTATGGATGGATTAAATCTGAATGCAAAGCCCTGGTCTCAGCTCAGCTAACTCTCCAAAGCAGAGAGCTTTTGCTTCCTGTTTGATGAAAGACCAACATGGCTTTCCTATTTGCCATTCCGGGACTGTGACTCACAGCTTGGCCATCTTTGTATGCCTTTACGCGCTGACAGCTCAATCTCGCTTTCCATCTCGTGTTCCTTTGTAGACCTTGTCCCTTTTTCTGGAGGTTTCCTTTGTCTGGCTGGGCTGCGGTGTGTTCAATAAGCATAGCCATCCCTCCAAAGTAATGAAACCAATCTTTTAGGACCTTGGATGGCTGCCATTCACAATCACATTCTCCAAAAAAAGGGAACTGCTGTGGTTGGTGTTCCCAAGGGAGGCCGAAGAAACGGGACACAGGCTGCAAGAAGGTTCTTCTTATTTTGATACTAGCTTGTCCGGGTAATTTGAGAAAGGCATAGTGTGCCAAGGTTGGTCTTTATCAGTTATTACAGTGGCTCACACTGCTCTCAGGAAGTTACTGAAGGTACTTCAAGTCCCATCGTCCTCCCCCAACCCTCACCAGGACATAAAGAGGGTCATGGGGGTTATGTGTGCCAAGTTTGGTCTTGATCAGTTATTGGATGAGGGTCGCAGCAGTCTCAGGAAGTGATTGTAGGTACTGCAAGTCCCATCATCCATGGCCCACCCTCCTCCAAACAGCAGTAGGATGTAGAGTGGGTCATGGGGGCTCTGTGTGCCAAGTTTGGTCTTGATCAGTCATTGGATGAGGTTCACAGCGGTCTCGGGAAGTGAGTGGAGGTACTTCAAGTCCCATCATCCATGGTCCATCGTTCTCCAGACACCACCAGGATGTAGAGTGGGTCATGGGGGCTCTGTGTACCAAGTTTGCTCTTGATCAGTCATTGGATGAGGTTCGCAGCGGTCTCGGGAAGCGAGTGGAGGTACTTCAAGTCCCATCATCCATCCTCCTCCAAACAGCACCAGGATGTAGAGTGGGTCATGGGGGCTCTGTGTGCCAAGTTTGGTCTTGATCAGTTATTGGATGAGGTTCGCAGCGGTCTCGGGAAGTGATTGAAGGTACTGCAAGTCTCATCATCCATGGCCCACCCTCCTCCAAACAGCAGAAGGATGTAGAGTGGGTCATGGGGGCTCTGTGTGCCAAGTTTGGTCTTTATCAGTGTTTGTTGGCGGCCGCAGTAGTCTGTGGGAACAAAATGGGTGGGAAAGTACTACAAATCCCATAATCCATTGTCCGTCCTCCCCCAACCCTCACCAGGACGTAAAGAGGGTCATGGGGGTTATGTGTGCCAAGTTTGGTCTTGATTGGTCATTGGATGAGGGTCGCAGCAGTCTTGGGAAGTGATTGGAGGTACTTCAAGTCCCATCATTCATGGTCAGCCCTCCTCCAAACTGCAGTAGGGATGTAGAGTGGGTCATGGGGGCTCTGTGTGCCAAGTTTGGTCTTTATCAGTCTTTGTTGGGGGCCACAGTGGTCTGTGGGAACTGAAGGGTTGGAAAGTACTACAAATCCCATCATCCATTGTCCGTCCTCCCCCAAACCTCACTAGGACAGTCGAATCCCCTGAATCTGGTACACCAAAAATGATACTGTGCACACTCCTAGGAAGAGCTAGGAACTGTCCAAGGTACTGAAAATGATTCCTTATACAGGCAGTTTTGAGTTGCAAACATCACAATTGCAAACAACTCCTAGTTAAGGATGGAAATGAGTCAAAATTATATATATAGTAGTATGGTGCAATATAGCAATGTTTAATGCTGATATTGTAATATGCTAATAATATAATATACTATCTGTCCCCTGCCACGCGTTGCTGTGGCCCAGTCTGTTGATCTGGAAAATAAAGTAATGAGAAAGTGTTGGTTTCTATAAATCCCAGTAACTACAACTCCCAAATGTCAAGGTCTATTTCTCCCAAACTCCATTTATGTTCATATTTGGGCATATGGAATATTCGTGCCAAGTTTGGTCCAGATCCATCATTGGTTGAGTCCATGGTAGTCTCTGGATATAAGTGAACTACAACTCCCAAAACTCAAGGTCAATGCCCACCAAACCCTTCCAGTATTTTCTGTTGGTCATGGGAGTTCTGTGTGCCAAGTTTGGTTCAATTCCATCATTAGTGGAATTCAGAATGCTCTTTGATTGTAGGTGAACTATAAATCCCAGCAACTACAACTCCCAAATGTCAAGTATATATATCTATCTATATCTATGGCTGGATGGCTCTTTGTCAGAAGGGCTTTGATTATATTTTCTTGCCCTGGTGAGGGGAGTTGGACTGGATGGCCTTAAGTATTTTCTGTTGGTCACGGGGTTTTGTATGGGAAGTTTGCCCCAATTTTTTCGTTCATGGGGTTCAGAATGCTCTTTGATTGTAGGTGAACTATAAATCCCAGTAATTACAACTCCCAAATGCCAAGGTCTATTTCCCCAAACTCCATCTGTGTTCAAATTAGGGCATATGGAATATCCGTGCCAAGTTTGGTCGAGATCCATCATTGTTTGAGTCCACAGTGCTCTCTGGATATAGGTGAACTACAACTCCCAAACTCAAGGTCAATGCTCACCAAACCCTTCTAGTGTTTTCTGTTGGTCATGGGAGTCCTGTATGCCCCGGTTGGTTCAATTCTATCATGCTATTTGATTGTAGGTGAACTATAAATCCCAGCAACTACATCTCCCTATCTGTCTGTCTGTCTGTCTATCTATCTACCTATATCTATGGCTGGATGGCTCTTTGTCAGGAGGACTTTGATTATGTTTTCTTGCCCGGAAAATGAATGACAGCCAATAGAGCTCCTTAAACAGGAGGGTTGACCACTCCCTGTAAGGAGCACCAGTTAGTAACCTGGCTGCCGCCCGTTGTACCAATTGAAATTTCCGGGCCGTTTTCAAGGGCAGCCCCACGTAGAGTGCATTACAGTAATCCAACCTGGAGGTGACTAAGGCATGGACCACCCTGGCCAGATCTGACTTCACGAGGTACGGTCGCAGTTGGCACGAGTCTTAATTGTGCGAACGCCCTCCCGGCCACCCCCGACGCCTGAGCTTCAAGCGTAAGTGATGAGTCCAGGAGGACGCCCAGATTGCGGATATATGGCTTCCCTGGTCCATACAGACCATGGAGGTTTCAGGGGAGGACTTCCCTAGTCTTCAGAGGCGGCCCTAGGTAATTTTCAACAATAAGCAAACAGTATTTTGGCCCCCCCCCCCCCCCCAACCAATCATTGATATATATTTTCTGTTCGTCGTGGGAGTTCTGTGTGCCATATTTGGTTCAATTCCATCATTGGTGGAGTTCAGAATGCTCTTTGTAGGTGAACTATACATCCCAGTAACTACACTTGCCGCACTTGCTCCCTTGCCTGGCCCGCTTTGGGTCCGGAGGCATGCCTGAAGACCCCGGCGTGTGCACCAAAAGTCACCTCTTCTCCTGACTTTCTCCTCAGCCATTGGGACCAAGAGAGAGAGAGAAGAGAGAGAGAGAGAGGTGGAGATGCCCACCTTTCCTGAAGGTAGGCGCAAAAACAAAGGAGGGAGCGGAGGTGGGAGATACCTCCAGCCGGAGGGGCTCTCTCTCTCTCTCTCTCTCTCTGGGTCCCAATGTGCACCAAAAGTCACCTCTTCTCCTGACTTTCTCCACGCTGGGGTCTTCAGACACGCCTCCGGACCCGAAGCGGGCCAGGCACGGCTCCGCCCCTTGGCCCACCCGCGGATTGGGGAGAGGAGAGGAGGCGGGTGGAGCGCCGGGGGATCAGGAAAGGGAGCCGGTCATGGGGAAGGGATCGAACGTGGAGAACGATTGAGTGCCAGCTCTGCTCGCACACCCGGTGGCCGGGTGGAGCAGGAACGAGAGGGGCTAGGCGAGGCTCAAGGGCCCGGCCCCTTTGGGAAGAGGATCCCAAGAAAGCCGAGGCTCCCCCCGGACTGCTAGGGCTGTTGTGAGCTGAGGGGGCGCTCCTCAAGTGGCGTCGAGGGGCATTTACAGAGGCGCCTCTGCGCCCCTGGCAAAAAAAGTGTTCTGCGACCGCTTACTTCGCGTAATGGACGAGCCGCCCCTGCTAGTCTTCCTTAGAGATTTCATTATAGATCTTCGGAATCCAAAACCACCTGTTCTACCCTGAGCTAAACAGCCACTCCCCACTTTGTTGGATATGCTTACTTTAATTCATTTCATTCAATCAATCAGTCAATCAATCAATCTGCAGCTCCTCAGAAAATCATTTGCAGAAAGTAGTCCCAAAAATAAATCCATAACAAGGTACAGAAAGAAGGGAAACATTCTGTTCAGGAGCAGCAAGGATGGAGAAAGGACAAATGTCCCAACGCTGCAGAGGAACAAGGAGCGGCAAAGCATTTCTGATCATGGAGAAAATACTGTTTGATGAACATGTGGAATATTGATAGCACCTGGGTGGTGACTGTGAATGTCATGATGCAATACCTAAGGGGGTGTGGTAATGGCCGAGTCATAACATGTGAAGGTTACGTTACGGATGGTGCTGTTCCAGCAGACACCAGCCAACCCCTCCCCAATGCCAGTGATACAGCTTAATGGTGTAACATTAGAAAATGTTGATCATTTCCGCTACCTTGGCAGCCACCTCTCCAAAGTCAACATCGACACTGAAATACAACACCGCCTGAGCTCTGCGAGCGCAGCATTTTTCCAAATGAAGCAGAGAGTGTTTGAGGACCAGGACATCCATAGGGATACCAAGGTGCTTGTTTATAGAGCTATTGTCCTCCCAACCCTGCTATATGTTTACGAGACGTGGACTGTCTACAGACGTCACATGCAACTCCTGGAACGATTCCATCAGCGCTGCCTCTGGAAAATCCTGCAAATCTCTTGGGAAGACAGGCGGACAAATGTCAGTGCGCTGGAAGAAGCAAAGACCACCAGCATTGAAGCGATGGTCCTCCGCCATCAACTCCGCTGGACCGGCCACGTTGTCCGATGCCCGACCACCGTCTCCCAAAGCAGTTGCTCTACTCCGAACTCAAGAATGGAAAACGGAATGTTGGTGGGCAGGAAAAGAGATTGAAAGATGGGCTCAAAGCCAACCTTAAAAACTCTGGCATAGACACTGAGAACTGGGAAGCCCTGGCCCTTGAGCGCTCCAGCTGGAGGTCAGCTGTGACCAGTAGTGCTGTAGAATTTGAAGAGGCACGAATGGAGGGCAAAAGGGAGAAGCGTACCAAGAGGAAGGCACATCAAGCCAACCCCGACCGAGACTGCCTTCCACCTGGAAACCAATGCAGAGCAAGAATAGGGCTCCACAGCCACATACGGACCCACAAGAATATCAGAAGACAATCCTCCTCGGAAAACGAGGGATCGCCTAAGTAAATATAAGGAGAATGAAAGAATCCATCTTTCTCTCTCCTGTGTGACTCAGTGTGAGTATCTTTGAGTCCCCCTTGGGGTGAGAAAAGCGGTATATAAATACTGTAAATAATAAATATCTGTCTATGCTGTATGTGACTACCTGATTACTCTGATTATTTGCAAGTACAAGGAAAAAGATATACACATCTTGATTATATATTTGTATATATTGCTGATCCCCACCCCATCTAAAACACAGACATGTGCCTCTCATCTCAAGAACAGAGAAGCATCCCGAGCTCTGAGGATGACCTGGGAAGGAATCCCACTGGAGCATTGCAGCGCACCCAAATACCTGGGAGTCACTCTGGACCTGCTCTTACCTACAAGAAGCACTGCCTGAACATCAAGCAAAAAGTGGGTGCTAGAAACAATATCATACGAAAGCTGACTGGCACAACCTGGGGATAACAACCAGACACAGTGAAGACATCTGCCCTTGCGCTGTGCTACTCTGCTGCTGAGTATGCATGCCCAGTGTGGAACACATCTCACCACACTAAAACAGTGGATGTGGCTCTTAATGAGACATGCCGCATTATCACGGGGTGTCTGCGCCCTACACCACTGGAGAAATTACACTGCTTAGCCGGTATTGCACCACCTGACATCCGCCGGGAAGTAGCAGCCAATAGTGAAAAGACCAAGGCAGAGACATCTCCAGCTCATCCCCTGTTTGGGTATCAGCCAGCACGTCAATGCCTTAAATCTAGAAATAGTTTTCTAAGATCTACAGAGACACTCGCTGGAACACCTCAGCAAGCGAGAGTCCAAAAGTGGCAGGCTCAAACCCAGAACCTCAACCAATGGCTGATACCAGATGAGACACTCCCCCCTGTGCACACAGAAGACTGGGCGACTTGGAAGGCGCTGAACAGACTGCTCTCTGGCACCACGAGATGCAGAGCCAACCTTCAGAAATGGGGCCACAAAGTGGAATCCACGACATGCGAGTGCGGAGAAGAGCAAACCACTGACCACCTGCTGCAATGCAACCTGAGCCTTGCCACATGCACAATGGAGGACCTTCTTGCGGCAACACCAGAAGCACTCCAAGTGGCCAGATACTGGTCAAAGGACATCTAATCAACTACCAAACTCATAAATTTTGCATTCTGTATTTTGTATTTTTGTACCTTGTCTGTTTGTTTGCTTTGTTCTGTTAGAAATGTAATATAAATGACTGGTTGCTGATGACTCGATAAATAAATATATTGCAATGGTGAAGATTAAAGCCTTTGGATATTTTGGATGAAAACCTGAATCTGCGAGTTTCCTAGACAGTGTGTAGATACTAGATAAGGCCAGGTGCTGGCAAGTGGACTGTTGATAGACAGCTTGAAGCATATTTTTTGCTGTGAACGGACTCTGCTGTATTTCTGCTTGCTTCTTGGACACTTGTTATCCAGCTTGCAGACGTTCAGGGAGGTTGTGATTTGGAAACTATAAATCACTTCATGGTCAGCACATCCTGCGACAAAGACATTGGCAAAGAGTCCCATCTCAGGCACAGGAGTCCCGAGAGTTGCTGTTTGGCAGCGAAGACTAAGTACCTTGTAAAACTATAACTTCTATGAGTCCATGGAAGCTGAAGTGGTGTTAAATTGCATTCATTCTACAGCAGTGGTTCTCAATCTGTGTGTCCCCAGATGTTTTGGCCTTAAACTCCCAGAAATCATAACAGCTGGTAAACTTATTAGGATTTCTGGGAGTTGTAGGCCAAAACACCTGGGTCCCATAGGGTGAGAATCACTGTTCTATAGTGTAGATGCACCCATTATTGTATTGCACGGCAGATACACCCATTATTGTATTGCACACCAATACACCCATTATTGTATTTTATGCCAGATGTGCCAATTATTGTATTGCACCTCAGACACACCCATTATTGTATTATACACCAGATGCGTCCATTATTGTATTTTATGCCAGACACGCCTATTGTTGTATTGCACACCAGATACACCCATTATTATATTGTACGCCAGATACACCCATTATTGCATTTTATGCCAGATGTGCGAATTATTGTATTGCACACCAGACGCACCCATTATTGTATTGTATGCCAGATGCCCCCTTTATTGTATTTTATGCCATATGTGCCAATTATTCTATTGCACCCCAATACACCCATTATTGTATTGTACACCAGATGCGCCCATTGTTGTATTTTATGCCAGATGTGCCAATTATTGTATTTCACACCAGATCCACCCATTACTGTATTGCACACCAGATGCACCCATTATAGTATTGCACACCAGATGAATCCGTTATTGTATTGAACGCCAGACACACTAATTATTGTATTGTATGCAGACATGCCTATTGTTGTATTGCACATCAGATGAGCCCACTATTGTATTGCACGCCAGTTTCACCCATTACTGTATTGCAATTCAGACACACCCATTATTGTATTGCACACCAGATGTACCCATTATTGTATTGAATGCCAGACACACTCATTAGTATATTGTATGCAGACGCGCCTATTGTTGTATTTCACACCAGATGAGTCCATTATTGTATTCCATGCAAGATGCACCCATTATTGTATTGCACACCAGATGTATCCATTATTGTATTGAACGCCAGACACATAATAATAATAATAATAATAATAATAATAATAATAATAATAATCCTTTACACCCCGCTACCATCTCCCGCGGGACTCGGTGCAAGAGGCCGAGCCCAAATACACACTCATTATTGTATTGTATGCAGACACACCTTTTGTTGTATTGCACACCAGATGAGTCCATTATTGTATTGCATGCCAGATGCATCCATTATTGTATTGCACACCAGATGCATCCATCATTGTATTGAACACCAGACACTCATTAGTATATTGTATGCAGCCACTCCTATTGTTGTATTGCGCACCAGATGAGCCCACTATTATATTGCACGCCAGGGTCACCCATTACTGTATTGTAATTCAGACGCACCCATTATTGTATTTCACACAAGATGCATTCATTATTGTACTGAACGCCAGACACACTCATTATTGTATTGTATGCAGACACACCTATTGTTGTATTGCACACCAGATGAGCCCACTATTGCATTGCACATGGTTTCACTCATTACTGTACTGCAATTCAGATGCACCCATTATTGTATTGCACACCAGATGCATCCATTATTGTATTGAACGCCAGACACACTCATTAGTATATTGTATGCAGACACGCCTATTGTTGTATTGCACACAAGATGAGCCCATTATTGTATTGCACACCAATTGCACCCATTACTGTATTGCAATTCAGACGCACCCATTATTGTATTGTACACAAGATGCATCCATTATTGTATTGAACGCCAGACACACTCATTATTGCAGACACGCCTATTGTTGTATTGTACACCAGATGAGCCCATTATTGTATTGCAATTCAGACACACCCATTACTGTATTGCAATTCAGACGCACCCATTATTGTATTTCACACCAGGTGTACCCATTATTGTATTGCACTTCAGGTGTGCCCATTATTATTGTATTGCACACCAGGTGTACCCAATATTGTATTGCATTTCAGGTGTGCCCATTATTATATTGCACACCAGATGTACCCATTATTATATTGCACTTCAGGTGTACCCATTATTGTATTGCACTTCAGGTGCACCCGTTATTATATTGCATTTCAGGCGTGCCCATTATTATATTGCACACCAGCTGTACCCATTATCGTATTGCACTTCAGATATGCCCATTATTATTGTATTGCACACCAGATGTACCCATTATTGTATTGCACTTCAGGTGCACCCATTATTGTATTTTACACCAGGTGTACCCATTATTGTATTGCACTTCAGGTGTACCCAT
>NW_026847993.1:3776702-3787950 GCF_025583915.1 Anolis sagrei ordinatus | reverse complement strand
TATTATTATTATTATTATTATTATTATTATTATTACCTTGATCTCTTCTCTTAAGCAAGACCTAAAGTAGTTCACAACATTAACAACACACTTTAAAACCTGTAAGGTATAAATATTAAAATAGAATTAAACCTACCACAAATCAGTTTCGGTGTTTCCAAAAGTTTGGCCAGAAAGTCTGTTGTGCAAATTTAAAGTAGATGACAAATTTGATTTAAGATCAAATCAAGTATTTGAAAGAAGACATAGGCCATAGTTCAATGCCATTCTGAGACTGTGATGGGGAAAAAGGCAATGCTGCAAACTAATTTATTAAATCAAGGAAGCCCAAGTTTGCAAGATCTAAGCAAAGCCAGGGTTTGGGGAGATCCCTCTCTCATAGGGTTGCCCCAAGTCAATGCCTACCGACATATGGAACGCAACAGCCACAACATGGTAAGAAAGGGCCCGTGATCTCTATGTCTGATTTTTGATGCAAAGCGATAGGAAGGACGTCAATGGGCAGTGATGACAAAGCAGAAAACGGAAGCCGAAAGAGTGATGGAGACATCCTCAGTTTGGGGACAGATGCTGTGCGACCGTGCCAAGGCACAGAATTATTTCGGGAACTCAGCAAATCAGCAGAAAATGTCCCCAAAGCAAACAGTTTGGATATAATAATCTCCTTTCCATTCCTTGAATGTTCTCAGGCAAGGGAACCGAAAGTCAACGGAAAGGGAGAATGGTGGCATGGGGCATCTAGTCCAACCCCCTTCTTCCATACAGGAAAAACACAATCCAAGCACCTCCAACTGCTTAGTCGATGACAAGTTCAACCTGTGTCAACAGTGTGATGCAGCAGCTGAAAAGACCAATGCGATTTTGGGCTGCATCAATAGGAGTCTAGTGTCCAGATAGAGGGAAATCACAGTCTCGGCAATAAAACAGAAAGCTGGATGGCCATCTGTCGAGAGGGTTTAGATTGTGTCTTCTTGCTTGGCAAAAGGGGGCTGGACTTGATGGCCATTGGGGTCATTTCCAATTCTAGGATTCTATAACCAATCAATCATCATAATCACCAACATTTTTGATAATAACAATAGTGATGGAGTCTCCTTCTCTAGAGGTTTCCAAGCAGAGGCATGATGGCCATCTGTCAGGAGGGCTTTGATGGTGTCTTCTTGGCTTGGGGTCACTCTAAGATTCTATAATCAATCAATCAATCATCATCACCAACATCTTTGATAATAACAATAGTGATGGAGTCTCCTTCTCTAGAGGTTTCCAAGCAGAGGCATGATGGACATCTGTCAGGAAGGCTTTGATGGTGTCTTCTTGGCTTGGGGTCACTCTAAGATTCTATAATCAATCAATCATCATCATCAACACCAACATCTTTGATAATAACAATAGCGATGGAGTCTCCTTCTCTAGAGGTTTCCAAGCAGAGGCATGATGGCCATCTGTCAGGAGGGCTTTGATGGTGTCTTCTTGGCTTGGGGTCACTCTAAGATTCTATAATCAATCAATCATCATCATCACCAACATCTTTGATAATAACAATAGTGATGGAGTCTCCTTCTCTAGAGGTTTCCAAGCAGAGGCATGATGGCCATCTGTCAGGAGGGCTTTGATGGTGTCTTCTTGGCAGGAGGGGGGTTGGAATGGATAGCCTTTGGGGGTCTCTTTCTATTTGACATTCTATAATCAATCAATCATCATAATCACCAACATATTTGGTAGTAACAATAGTGATGGCCATCTGTCAGGAGGGCTTTGATGGTGACTTCTTGGCTTGGGGTCACTCTAAGATTCTATAATCAATCAATCAATCAATCAATCATCATCACCAACATCTTTGATAATAACAATAGTGATGGAGTCTCCTTCTCTAGAGGTTTCCAAGCAGAGGCATGATGGCCATCTGTCAGGAGGGCTTTGATGGTGTCTTCTTGGCTTGGGGTCACTCTAAGATTCTATAATCAATCAATCAATCATCATCATCACCAACATCTTTGATAATAACAATAGTGATGGAGTCTCCTTCTCTAGAGGTTTCCAAGCAGAGGCATGATGGCCATCTGTCAGGAGGGCTTTGATGGTGTCTTCTTGGCTTGGGGTCACTCTAAGATTCTATAATCAATCAATCATCATCATCACCAACATCTTTGATAATAACAATAGTGATGGAGTCTCCTTCTCTAGAGGTTTCCAAGCAGAGGCATGATGGCCATCTGTCAGGAGGGCTTTGATGGTGTCTTCTTGGCAGGAGGGGGGTTGGAATGGATAGCCTTTGGGGGTCTCTTTCTTGGCAATTTAGGGGTGAAAAACATGTCTTTGAGGAAATGGAAATGATTTTCGGTGCTCCTTATGGGGCATCCCTGGACCGCAAACCGCCACCCGCAACACAAAGGCTCTCCTTTTTTGCACAAGGCAGAAAGGGCACCGGGCCGGGCGTTGGCATTCGTTAGCTGACTTAACAAGCAATTAAGAGGCCGAGCGAAGACGGTGTCCTTTTCTCTCTGCGCTCTCCAGGACTGGACTCAAACTGCGAGTGACCTTTGCCTCTTTCCTCCCCCTCTGGGGCCCAGCAGGTAAGACTTGGCAATGCGGGCTGAATAATATATATCTTTCGCTGTGCTTTTCTTTTCCTGTCCTTCCTCCCTTTTGCAGCTCGGTCTCAGTCCTCTTGCCTCTCGGAGCCTCCTGCCATGCCTTGCCATCTGTACCGAAATGCACAATTAAATGGAACCAAATGGGGAGGGGACTGGGGACGAGGACACACACAGAACACATCTCCATCCTCGCTGTTCCCATGCCATCGGGGTTTTGTTTAATGAATGGCATTTCCGACTGGAGAGAGCTAAAAATACACAAGTGGGCACTCAAGGGATGGAGGAGCGGGAGGCGCAATGAATGGTGTGCAACCGTCCCCCGTTTCCTTCCTCGTCGCTGGAATTTTCTCGGTTTGGCTCAACAGTCGGACGATGGAAGCAACTGTTGAATAGCGAGTCAACAAGTGGGCCAATCCGCTCGATGTTTGGATGTAGGATGTAGTTTCTCTTGTCCAAAAAGCGATGGATGAATACAACCAGGGGCGGTTCAACCCTTACGCAAAGTAAGCCGTTGCAGTACAGTTGATTTTGCCAGGGGTGCTCTTGAGGCGCTCTTGGGGGGAAATAGACCTTGACATAGCCAGGGGGGGGCCTTGAGGGGTTTCAGCTCCCCCCCCCCGAAATTCTCATGGTGGTCCGTGAGAAGGCCTTACTGGTACATTATTTAAATTGTTATGTTTATTCATATCATGATCTGATCACCATGCTCAATATATCAATATATAGTATTGGGATAATGATACAAAAGGTTTGCTAGGGTAGATCCTGAGCCCCCCCCCCCCGAATCAAACTCAGCCCCCCCAAATCAAACTCCCCCCCAATCAAACCCACCCCTCGAATCAAACCCAGCCCCCCTGAATCAAACCCAGCCCCAAATCAAACCCAGCCCCGAATCAAACCCACCCCCAATCAAACCCAGCCCCCCCTGAATCAAACCCAGCCCCCCAATCAAACCCAGCCCCCCCCCAACCCAGCCCCCCCAATCAAACCCAGCCCCCCCCCAAACCACAGCCCCTGAATCAAACTCAGCCCCCCGAATCAAACACCCCCCCCAGATCCCCCCCCCCCCCCCCAGATCAAACTCAGCCCTCCCCTGATCAAACTCAGCCGCCCCCCGAATCAAACACCCACCCACCCCCAGATCAAACTCACCCCCCCAGATCAAACTCAGCCCTTCCCTGATCAAACTCAGCCCCCCCAAATCAAAATCCCCCCCCCCGATCAAACTCAGCCCCCCCTGAATCAAACTCAGCCCCCCCAATCAAACCCACCCCTTGAAATCAAACCCCCCCCCAATCAAACCCAGCCCCCCCGAATCAACCCAGCCCCCTGAATCAAACCCAGCCCCCCAAAAACCCAGCCCCCCAAATCAAACCCAGCCCCCCGAATCAAACCCCCCCCGAATCAAACCCAGCCCCCCGAATCAAACCCACCCCCTCGAATCAGCCCCCCGAATCAAACCCAGCCCCCCAATCAAACCCCGCCCCCCGAATCAAACCCAGCCCCCCGAATCAAACCAGCCCCGAATCAAGCGCAGCCCCCAGAATCAAATCCAGCCCCCCAATCAACCCCCAATCAAGCGCCCGAATCAAACCAGCCCCCTGAATCAAATCCAGCCCCCCCAAATCAAACCCACCCCCTCGAATCAAACCCAGCCCCCTCAACCCGAGCCCCCCCAAATCACCCCCTCCCCCCCCGAATCAAGCCCAGCCGCCCCCCCCCCCAAATCAAACTCAGCCCCCTGAGAATCAAAATCCAGGCTATGGGCCTGGCTTGAACACCAAGCGCAAAGTAGCTGCACGCAATAACATTCTGCGGAAACTTACTGGCAGCACATGTGGTGTCAGGGGCGGCTCAACCATTACGCAACATAAGCCTTTGCAGTATAGTTGATTTTGCCCAGGGGTGCTCTTGAGGCGCTCTTGGGGGAAAATAGACCTTGACATATGCGAGTTGTAGTTACTGGGATATATCGTTCACCTACAATCAAAGAGCATTCTGAACTCCACCAATGATGGAATTGAACCAAATATGGCACACAGAACTCCCATGACGAACAGAAAATATATATCAGTGATTGGTTGGGGGGGGGGCACCAAAATACTGTTTGCTTACCATTGAAAATTACCTCTGAATACAACCAAGAATGATTTATTCTGGTTTGGAATCCTGTCGGTGCTTCATGCATGCATACCGTATATACTCAAGTATAAGTTGGGTTTTTCGGCTTTGTTTAGGCTGAAAAAGCTGCCCTCATCTTATACTTGATTCAAGGTTATTTATTACCGTATATACTCAAGTATAAGAGGGGTTTTCCAGTTTTTTGGGGGATGAAAAAGCTGCTCCTGGCTTATATTTGAGTCAAGGTTATTTATTACCATATATACTCGAGTATAAGCTGAGTTTTCCAGCTTTTTTTAGGGTGAAAAAGCTGCCCTTGGCTTATACTTGAGTCAAGGTTATTTATTACCATATATACTCGAGTATAAGCTGAGTTTTCCAGCTTTTTTTTAGGGTGAAAAAGCTGTCCTCAGCTTATACTTGAGTCAAGGTTATTTATTACCATATATACTCAAGTATAAGCTGAGTTTTCAGCTTTTTTTAGGCTGAAAAAGCTGCCCCTGGCTTATGCTTGCATCAAGGTCATTTATTACCATATATACTCGATTATAAGCTGAGTTTTCCAGCTTTTTTAGGGTGAAAAGGCTACCCTTGGCTTATACTTGAGTCAAGGTTATTTATTACCATATATATTCAAGTATAAGCTGAGTTTTTCAGCTTTTTTAGGCTGACAAAGCTACCCCCGGCTTATACTTGAGTCAAGGTTATTTATTATCTTTTTAAACTCTTTTTTATCCCCCCCCCCCATACTCCTTTCTTTCCTTATTTGAGTATAAGTTGAGTTTTCCAGCCCTTTTTAGGGTGTAAACGCTGCCCTCAGCTTATAATTGAGTCGAGGTTATTTATTACCGTATATATTCGAGTATAAGTTGAGTTTTCCAGTTTTTTTTAGGCTGAAAATCTGCCCTTGTCTTTTACTTGAGTCAAGGTTATTTATTACCGTATATACTCGAGTATAAGCCGAGTTTTTCAGCTTTTTTAGGCTGAAAAAGCTGCCCACAGCTTATAATTAAGTCAAGGTTATTTATTACCGAGTATAAGCCTAGTTTTTCAGCTTTTTTAGGCTGAAAAAGCTGCCCACAGCTTATAATTAAGTCAAGGTTATTTATTACCGAGTATAAGCCTAGTTTTTCAGCTTTTTTTAGGCTGAAAAAGCTGCCCACAGCTTATAATTAAGTCAAGGTTATTTATTACCGAGTATAAGCCTAGTTTTTCAGCTTTTTTAGGCTGAAAAAGCTGCCCACAGCTTATAATTAAGTCAAGGTTATTTATTACCGAGTATAAGCCTAGTTTTTCAGCTTTTTTTAGGCTGAAAAAGCTGTCCTCATCTTATACTTGAGTCAAGGTTATTTATTACCGTATATATTCGAGTATAAGCCATCATTGGTGGAATTCAGAATGCTCTTTGATTGTAGGTGAACTATAAATCCCAGCAACTACAACTCCCAAATGACAAAATCATTCCCCCCCAACCCCACCAGTATTCAAATTTGGGTGTATCGGGTATTTGGGCCAAATTTGGTCCAGTGAATGAAAATCCATCCTGCATATCAGATATTTACATTACAATTCATAACAGCAGCAAAATTAGTTATGAAGTAGCAATGAAAATAACGTTATGGTTGAGGGTCACCACAACAGGAGGAACTGTACTAAGGGGTCGCGGCATTAGGAAGGTTGAGAACCACTGAGCTAGACAAATGGTCAGGAGCTTACTCCAGCCTGAGTTGGCTTTGAACTCATGACCTCTACGTCAATGTTGGGGCCTGAGTTTGCATGTTGGACCCTAATTTCCAGAATCATGGCCCAACATTGAAATTGAATCCAGACAAGACAGAGGTCCTACTGGTCAGTCGTAAGGCCAAACAGGGTATAGGGTTACAGCCTGTGTTAGACGGGGTTACACTCCCCCTGAAGACGCAGGTTCGCAGCTTGGGAGTGATCCTGGACTCATCGCTGAGCCTGGAACCCCAGGTCTCGGCGGTGGCCGGGAGAGCTTTTGCACAATTAAAACTTGTGCGCCAGCTGCGCCCGTACCTTGGGAAGTCGGATCTGGCCACAGTGGTCCACGCTCTTGTTACATCCCATTTAGATTACTGCAACGTGCTCTACGTGGGGTTGCCTTTGAAGACTGTTCAGAAACTCCAACTGGTCCAGCGAGAGGCAGCCAGATTGCTCACCGGAGCGACGTACAGGGAGCATACCACCCCCCTGTTACATCAGCTCCACTGGCTGCCGATTCAATTCCGAGCACAATTCAAAGTGCTGGTTTTAACCTACAAAACCCTATACGGTTCCGGCCCAGTGTATTTGTCCGAACGGATCTCCCTCTACATCCCACCTCGAAATTTAAGATCGTCTGGGGAGGCCCTGCTCTCGACTCCACCACTATCACAAGTGAGGTTGGCGGGGACGAGGAGCAGGGCCTTCTCGGTGGTGGCACCTCGCCTATGGAACTCACTCCCCGGGGAGATTAGATCAGCGACCTCCCTTTTGGCGTTCAGGAAAAAACTGAAGACCTGGATATGGGACCAAGCTTTTGGACATTCTGGCAGCTAAGGGAAGATCTGACGACAAACATGGGCGAATGGAATGAAATGGATATACGGAACTCTGAACACTGAGCATGAGATTGTTTTGCTGTTTTATTATGTACTAATGTTTTTTAACTTGTTAACTGTTTAAATCGTTTTTAGCTATTGTTGTTATTGATTCAGGCATCGAATTGTGCCGTTGTCTGTAAGCCGCCCTGAGTCCCCCCTCGGGGGTGAGAAGGGCGGGGTATAAGTAATTGAAATAAATAATAAATAAATAAATAAATTGCACCTCCTCCTTTATTAAGAAAGTAATAACTTAGTAGTAATTACACTGTATATACTGTAGCGTGACTGGAGAGAAGAATGTAGATTTATTTGGTTACTTTTCCCTGCGTTTCTGCCACCACGTGAGGTAAGTTGTAATATTGTGAGAAATGGCACTTTGTACACAGAATAGACGGAGCTGAGGCAATCTTCAAATAAAAGTTAACAATTTTATTAAGTACACAGCGTGTGGTTGCAAGACGTAACTTTTCCTTGTTGCACTTGGAATAATACTTGTAACTTTAACAGTTCATTCTTTCAAGTAACACAGTATCTTTCTGACGTAGAGCACTTGTTTCAGACAAAGTTTCAATACAGAGAGGTTTCCCTTATTTGATCCTCCCTAGATCAAATACTAAGTAAACTATTCTTTAGCCTCTCCTTAGACTAAAAGAATACCAGCTATGTTTCACCATTCGGCTGCACTAGCCTGAGAAACTTCCAATAGCCAAACCCAGCTTTTCAAAGCCTCAAAGCTTTGCTTCACAAGTTACTCCGCCACCTTTCCTTTCTTTCTCTCCCAACTCCTAACTCCTCACTCCTCTGAACCTAACTCCTCTAAACCTAAACCCTAACTGATTTTTAACTGTCGTTTTTTCAAACTCTCCCCTCTAAGCTCCTCCCACTTCCCTCTCTCCTGCATCGGTCTCCATGGCAACGCACATGGAGGACTCCTCTGACTTAGGCCGCTCCAGCATTACTGCAGCCAATCTAAACACAAATACAGTTAAAATCATACAATTTATAATCAACTCCTGTACAGGGTCTTTGAGAGTTCCAGTTTCCTAAAGGAGGGCAAGAAGCAATCCCCTGGGGAAAGATGTCACGACTATAATGCAAGAAGGGAGACTGTCAGAGGCCTCATGAGAGTCTATTGCTGTGCATGGATATTTGTGTTCAGTGCAAACTTGAGGATGAGTTAACGCCAAGGAGCAAAAGAGAGAAGGAACGAAGCCTTGGCTGCTTTGTGAAGGAGGATGGAGAGGCCTTCCAAAAGGCTGTCCGTTTCAGCCCGTGGAGGATGTCCAGAGCCCCACTGTGCGCTGACAAATCTGCAACGTTAATTACAGGTTGGGAATTAAGTCCCCACCTTCGCACTCGGAGCAACTAATTACCAGGTTCCAACACTGCATGGCTTCCCGGGGTGACAAGCGCGTCCTAGAAATGATACGAACGGAGCTGGGTTTAACTACAGATATCCGCCAGGTTGCAGTTTTGAGAAACGAGGAGGCTTTCTCCACACCTTCACCCTCAGCACTATTTTCAATGGGAAATCTCTACATAAATAAAATACCTACATAAATAAAATATTTACATAAATAAAAATATAATGTTTGTTTGTGGGATTAAAAAAGTAAAGGTTGTCCCCTGACATTAAGTCCAGTCATGTCTGATTCTGGGGTGTGGTGCTCATCTCCATTTCTATGCCGAAGAGCCAGCGTTGTCCATAGACACCTCCAAGGTCATGTGGCCAGCATGACCGCATGGAGCGCCGTTTAACAGAACTCAAAAACCACTGGACGGATTGACACCAAATTTGGACACAAGACACCTAACAACCCAATGTATGTCCTTCGCTAAAAAAATTGATTTTGTCATTTGGGAGTCGTAGTTGCTGGGATTTATAGTTCACCTACAATCAAAGAGCATTCTGAACCCCACCACCGATGGAATTGAATCAAACTTGGCACACAGTTCTCCCAAACTGGAAGGGTTTGGTGAGCAGTGTCCTTTGGTTTTGGAGTTGTAGTTCACCTACATCCAGAGAGCACTCTGGACTCAAACAATGATGGATCTGGACCAAATTCTACATGAATACCCAATATGCCCAAATGTTAACACTGGTGGAGTTTGGGGAAAATAGAATCTTGACATTTGGGAGTTGTACTTGCTGGGATTTGTAGTTCACCCACAATCACAGAGCATTCTGAACCCCACCAACGATGAATTGAATCAAACTTGGCACACAGTTCTCCCACGAACAACGGAAAATACTAGAAGGGTTTGGTGGGTATCATATGAAAGCTGATTGGCACAATCTGGGGATCACAACCAGACACAGTGAAGACATCTGCCCTTGCACTATGCTACTCTGCTGCTGAGTATGCATGGCCCAATGTGGAACACATATCACCATGCTAAAACAGTAGATGTGGCTCTTAATTAAACATATTATCCCCGTATTATCACGGGGTGTCTGCACTCTACATCACTGGAGAAATTACACTGTTTAGCCAGTATTGCACCACCTGACATCTGCCGGGAAGTAGCAGCCAACAGTGAAAGGACCAAGGCAGAGACATCTCCGGCCCATCCCTTGTTTGGGTATCAGCCAGCACGTCAATGACTTAAATCTAGAAATAGTTTTCTAAGATCTACAGAGACACTTGCTGGAACACCTCAGCAAGCGAGAGTCCAAAAGTGGCAGGCTCAAACCCAGCACCTCAATCCATGGCTGATACCAAATGAGAGACTCCCCCCTGGGCACTCAGAAGAGTGGGCGACTTGGAAGGCGCTGAACAGACTGCGCTCTGGCACCACGAGATGCAGAGACAACCTTAAGAAATGTGGCCACAAAGTGGAATCCTCGACATGCGAGTGTGGAGAAGAGCAAACTACAGACCACCTGCTGCAATGCACCCTGAGCCCTGCCACATGCACAATGGAGGACCTTCTTGCAGCAACACCAGAAGCACTCCAAGCGGCCAGCTACTGGTCAAAGGGCATTTAATCAACTACCAAGCTTGCAAACTTTGTGCTTTGTCTGTGTTTGTTTGTTTAAAAAATGCAATACAACTGTTTGGTCTGCTCCTAACACGATAAATAAATAAATTGTGTCCCATGTGGGTACATGGCCCCTGATGTGAATGTGATTGTGGTTGCTACGAAAGTGGAACATATTGTCATTCATTTTCTCGTGATCGTATTGTATTATTCTTTGGCACCGACAGATCGGGAAAGGTATTGGTGGGATATTCTTTCTGAAATGCCAGGAGAATCTGTCTGGTTTTGGAGACAATGGTTCTTGGTTTTGGATGTCCCAGTGCTTCTTCTCTCTGCTCAATCTGTACACAACTGCCTCTTCTCTCTTTCTCTCTTCCACCTCCCTTTTCCTCCCTTTCTCACTCCCTGTTTTCGAGAGAGAACATTTTCTCGTAGACGTTGTGCCAGCGATGCACTGCAAAGGCGATGCCAGAGGGGGGAAAATTGCCTTTGCTGGAATAATGCATGCCAGGGAACGGCAGCCTGCATCTCTCCATCTCCGTTCATCCCTCCTTTTCTGCATTAGCAATATAAGCCCACTGGATCGTTGTCTAGTTAATAACGAGAGGAAGGGAAAGATTCAGTGGTGAGGGAGTATCCGGGGTGGTGCGTAGTGCTCCCCGAGCCTCCAGTCACCGAAAGGGCTTTGTTTCCAAGGCAACGCCGTGTCTCCTAGCTGCAAAAAACAGCCACGAGGATGAATTCAGCCTATGGAAAAGGAAGAGGGTGATGGTGAGATGACAGCAGCGATGGGAATGGAGAGAGGCCCCAAGCAAGAAGGAGGCAGGCAAGCAATGGGTTGGCAACAGGGAAGCCAATCGAGCCAAGATGCGCTCGCAAAACCACACAGCGAGGCCTTCGTGCCTATATCCTGATCTAGAACACTCCAACCTAGACCACAATGGCCTA
>NW_026847993.1:3689160-3775270 GCF_025583915.1 Anolis sagrei ordinatus | reverse complement strand
TTTGCTGCTCGGCGGTGGTCGTACAAGTAAAAGGCGGAATAGGGATTTTTTCGTCAACGACTATCGTAAACTGAGTTTTTCTGGTCTATATTCCTCTAGTGTTATCCTGAACGGTGGTTCTCAATTCTTCTATATGCCTTGTACACCCTTATACAGCGTTGCGCCTTATGTGGTTGGTTACCTCCCAACATACCTTTATTTTCATTGCTATGGCTAATTCACATTAACGCTATAGTTTTGTGCTCCTGTTTGAATCATCGTGTCATAACTGATTGGGAAGCCCTGGCCCTTGAGTTGATCATAGAATCATAGAGTTGGAAGAGACCTCATGGACCATCCAGTCCAACCCCCTGCCAAGAAGCAGGAATATTACATTCAAAGCACCCCTGACAGATGGCCATCTAGCCTCTGTTTAAAAACCTCCAAAAAAGGAGCCTCCACCACACTCCGGGGCAGAGAGTTCCACTGCTGAACGGCTCTCACAGTCAGGAAGTTCTTCCTCGTGTTCAGATGGAATCTCCTTTCTTGTAGTTTGAAGCCATTGTTCTGCTTTCCGCATCGAGTATTTGGCACAAATACTCGATACGGCCAAATTTGAATACTGGTGGGGTTGAGGGGAGGATTGATTTTGTCATTTGGGAGTTGTAGTTGATGGGATTTATAGTTCACCTACAATATCAAAGAGCATTCTGAACTCCACCAATGATGGAATTGAACCAAACTTGGGACACAGAGCTCCCATGACCAACAACAAATTCTGGAAGAGTTTGGTGGGCATTGACCTTGGGTTTTGGAGTTATAGTTTACCTACATCCAGAGAGCACTGATGCATCTGGACCAAACTTGGCATGAATACTCAATGTGACCAAATGTGGACACTGGTGCAGTTTGGGGAAGATAGACCTTGACATTTGGGAGTTGTAGTGGCTGGGATTTATAGTTCACCTATAATCAAAGAGCATTCTGAACTCCACCAATGATAGAATTGGGCCAAACTTCCCACACGGAACCCCCACGACCAACAGAAAATACTGTTTTCTAATTGTCTTTGACGACCCCTTTGACACCCCCTCGCGACCCCCAGGTTGAGAAACACTGACCTAGAACATCCCAACTTAGATCATTATAACCTAAAACAAAAAAGATTCTTTGTGCGTCAATCTGAAAAGAAGAGTTGTGGAAAAAAGGGCTCTTTTAGCTTAGAACCTTCAAACCTAGAGATGTCTGCTCTAGAACACACTAACCTAGACTATCCTGACCTCAAATCTCTTAACAATAAATGTTCATTTTGTTTTGTATAATAATTTGATATGTTACTTATTTTGTTTTATGTTTATCTACTGTGACCCACTTCGAGTCCCTTGTTGGGAGATGGGGCAGGGTATAAATAAAGTTTATTATTATTATTATTATTATTATTATTATTATTAGCATAGGTCCACATAGGGAGACCACAGGCATGTCTTGGAAGCCAACCTCGGCTATGTCAAAACCAGCAAGGCATGGCATCAAAGTATAATAAGAATCCACCTTTAAATGTGAAATCTTCAAAGCAAAAGGGACAACTTGACTCTCTTTCTTCTGATGGGGAAATAGGGCCTCATCACACTAGAGAAAAAAATCCACTTAAAATCTGGTTTCTGCCTTCTGCAGAATTCTGGGATTTGTAGTTTATGGAGGACCTTTAACAGCCTCACTAAGCTACAAACCCCATTATTCTGCAGGAGGCAGAAATCGGATTTTAAGTGGATTTTTCTCTAGTGGGATGATGTAGGAAGACAACGGAGTCAGACCCCTTTATCCACAGATTCGATATCCATGGTTTTGCACACTCATACTCCAAAAAATATCCTTCCCTGGAAGTGTTTATTTTGTTCATTTTCATGGTCTCTTCCTTTCTGTTGAAATTATCCACATGCTTGTCTGTGTAGTCTGACTGACTGAACAAAATCTGGCTACCAGTATTAAAAAACTCTAAAATTACAACCGCAAAACAGCAGAGAGGAAACAACCAGGCACATCTTAACACCTCTCAACAAAAGATTTTCCCAGGCTCAGCCAGGCCTTCAAATGCTAATGAAGGTGGTCTGTTAAAACATTCACACCTAGCTCCAGCAGAGAAGAGCTCTTTGCCCCACCCCAGCCATTCCACAGATATATAAACCCATTGTCCTAATTCCAACAGACCTCACTACCTCTGAGGATGCTTGCCATAGATGCAGGTGAAACGTCAGGAGAAAATGCCTGTAGAACATGGCCCTATAGCCCGAAAAAAACCCACAAGAACCCAGTGATTCCAGTCATGAAAGCCTTTGATAATACATTTTCTCTCTGAGTGATACAAGGGTCACCCTGAATCAATCTGTCAAACTTTTGCTTGTGATACTCGGTGGTTGCTGTCACAGGACGTCCAACTCTTTGTTTGTCACGCAAGTCAGATGTTCCCAACTCAACATCTTTAAAATTTCTCTCCCAACGACGCACAGTCCTCACATCAACACAATCACCATAAACAGCTTGCATTCTTTGATGAATCTCCTTTGGGGTGACACCTTCTGCTGTCAAGAATTCAATGACTGCACATTGCTTAAGTCGCATTGACTGACCGTCTGCACAGAGTTCCATACTTCGTATTTTAACAACAAACCATTCCATGCTAAAGCTTCCTGCCAAAATGGAACTGTAGAGGAGAGTCTGCTGAACAAGCCAGTACCTGCCGCATACCAGTACTGCCATCTGTTGAGGAGTTGCGAAGGTGGAGGCATTACTTTTCATTCAACCCTCATAGAAAGGGGACAAGCTAGAATGCTTCATCTCAACCCTGGATGAAGACATAAACATTTGAGTGAAGAGCTTTATTGGTTTTATGAGATTCTTTTGCTTTCCCTTTACATGACAAAGGGCTCAGCGTTGTCAACACTCCGCTGGATGTTAAGCCATTTCTCTTTTGCGAAAACCTCTGCTTCAGATCCTTATTGCCATCAACAACACACAGCTGACAACTTCCCAAAATGAATCACTTCCTGCTTGCTCTCGCCATCCCTGAACACTGCGGACACCAAGTTCAAATACAGATGATTTATAGTGGGGGCTTCATCATACCAGCCTCTTGTCTCAAGGCAATTGCGTTATTTAAGCAAATGGAAACATAGTAGGATAGAAGCCATCACATTCACACCTTCTCTGGTGCAGCTTTGGTAATGCATGTTCCTGCAATCCTATCCAATGTGCATGTACTATGTAGGGTGGACATAGGTAGGAAGTCTTGGACTCACTTTCCAATAATAATAACACGATTTTTGTTCCAGAGTTATAAATGAGGAAACAGACACACCACTTTCCCTGGGAAAAGAAAAAAAAAACCAGACCTCCTTGATTCTCTCTGCAGAAGAAAGACTCAGACTTCTTTCTCAGGAGACAGAAACAGAGCCAGATGTTCAATGCTTCTCTCCGCAGAGGAAAGGCACAGACATCTTCCTCTGAGGAAAGAAGCACAGCCAGATATCCATTGCTTCCCTTTGTAGAGGAAAGAGATGGACTTCTTTCCCTGGGAAAAGAAATGAAGCCAGACTTCCTTGATCCTCTCTGAAGAAGAAGGACTCAGACTTTTTTTTCTCAGGAGACAGAAACACAGCCAGGCATTCATTGTTTCTCTCTGCAGAAGAAAGAGACAGGCGTCTTCCTCTGAGGAAAGAAGTGTGACCAGATATCTATTGCTTCCTTTTGTACAGGAAAGAGATGGATTTCTTTCCCTGGGAAAAGAAATGAAGCCAGACTTCCTTGATCCCCTGTGTAGACGAAAGACTTAGACTTCTTTCTCAGGAGACAGAAACACAGCCATGCATTCATTGCTTCTCTCTGCAGAGGAAAGACACAGACGTCTTCCTCTGAGGAAAGAAGTGTGGCCAGACATCCATTGCTTCCCTTTGTAGAGGAAAGAGATGGACTCCTTTTCCTGGGAATAGAAATGTAGCCAGACTTCCTTGATCCCCTCTGCAGAAGAAAGACTCAGACTTCTTTCTCAGCAGACAGAAACACGGCCAGGCATTTATTGCTTCTCTCTACAGAGGAAAGAGATAGACGTCTTCCTCTGAGGAAAGAAGTGTAGCTAGATGTCCATTGCTTCCTTTTGTAGAGGAAACAGACACACCACTTTCCCTGGGAAAAGAAATGAAGCCAGACTTCCTTGATCCTCTCTGCAGAAGAAAGACTCAGACTTCTTTCTCAGGAGACAGAAACACAGCCAGGCATTCACTGCTTCTCTCTGCAGAGGAAAGACACAGACGTCTTCCTCTGAGGAAAGAAGTGTGACCAGATATCCATTGCTTCCTTTTGTACAGGAAAGAGATGGATTTCTTTCCCTCGGAAAAGAAATGAAGCCAGACTTCCTTGATCCTTTCTGCAGAAGGAGTCAGAATTCTTTCTCAGGAGACAGAAACACAGCCAGGTGTTCACTGCTTCTCTCTGCAAAGGAAAGACACAGACGTCTTCCTCTGAGGAAAGAAGTGTGGCCAGATATCCATTGCTTTCCTTTGTACAGGAAAGAGATGGACTTCTTTCCCTCGGAAAAGAAATGAAGCCAGACTTCCTTGATCCTCTCTGCAGAAGAAAGACTCAGACTTCTTTCTCAGCAGACAGAAACACAGCCAGGCATTCAATGCTTCTCTCTGCAGAGGAAAGACACCGACGTCTTCCTCTGAGGAAAGAAGTGTGGCCAGATATCCATTGCTTCCCTTTGTAGAGGAAAGAGATAGACTCCTTTCCCTGGGAAAAAAATGACTCTAGACTTCCTTGATCCTCTCTGAAGAAGAAAGACTCAGACTTCTTTCCCTGCAGACAGAAACGCAGCCAGGCATTTATTGCTTCTCTCTGCAGAGGAAAGGCACAGACATCTTCCTCTGAGGAAAGAAGCACAGCCAGATATCCATTGCTTCCCTTTGTAGAGGAAAGAGATGGACTTCTTTCCCTGGGAAAAGAAATGAAGCCAGACTTCCTTGATCCTCTCTGAAGAAGAAAGACTCAGACTTCTTTCTCAGCAGACAGAAACACAGCCAGGCATTCATTGCTTCTCTCCGCAGAGGAAAGACACAGACGTCTTCCTCTGAGGAAAGAAGTGCAACCCGATGTCCATTGCTTCCCTTTGCAGAGGAAACACACACACCACTTTCCCTGGGAAAAGAAATGAAGCCAGACTTCCTTGATCCTCTCTGCAGAAGGAAGACTGACCTCTTTCTCAGCAGACAGAAACACAGCCAGGAACTCATTGCTTCTTTCTACAGAGGAAAGAGGCAGACTCCTTTCCTGGAAGTTTGAGCCATCTGGCTCCATGCAGCTGACCTGATATTATGCTGCCCTTGCTGTCAACCATGGATGAAACCTTTAAATACTGTAATCTCTTGAAGTTGACAACTGCATTTTGCTTCAGATAATTTTTGATGTGATTAACATATGCAATCATCTTCAAGGAATTCTAACGCCAAAGGAAGTCAAACTTGGAGATGCTTTCATGCCTAGCGTTTAAAATTCAGCAGCGGCTGCTGGAATCCCTCTCACCCCTTCTTCCTCTGGAAGATGGGAAACATTTTTGCAGGCTGCTCCATCTCGCAACTGCTGGTTCTGTAGCAACAATGGCCACCCAGTAGGCACTTTCCTTCCCTGGCAGATCTATTAGTCTGGAAAGCCGCAAATGCCCCTGCCTTCTTTTACTGGAGAGCTACAGAATTGAATAACAGGGGCCACAGAAAGGGCAAAGCCATGTCCCCTTGTTCCTGCCAGCACCACACTTGTCTTTTTTAGTACTTCCAGATGGAAACAACCAGCTCTGCCAAGCGCTGGCCTCACTTGCCAGTAACAGTGGATGAGAGAAAGCAGAGCGGTTATGAATGAATAAAAGAGACCAGGGTGGCAAAGGACTTCATGTGCCAAGCTGGAATTCCAGCTCTAAGGACAGAGGCACATTGCTTCCCTAGCTTGAGTCTTTGCTCCAAGAGGCGCAGTTAAGAAAGGAAGGCACAGAGCACATCTACATGGATCATCTAACGCAGTTTCAAACTGATATTGAAGAAGTGCAAATTATTACATAGGAAATCCAGTTTGAGGCCCGAATGGTGATTACGCAAACCAAAGCAATGTTGTACATTAAGGGATTTTTTTCTGCGCCCTTTTGTGGGGGTTATTGTCTGGCTGGCATAGTTTGAAACTGTCACGTTGCCAGGACTCTGCCTTATTTAGGTAGAGATGAACCAAACTCTCAATTTTATCTAACAGTTTAATTAAAACAGCACTTACTTGCTGGCTGTTTTAATAGACCAAAATATAAAACATAAAGATAGCACTCAGCCACAGAATAAACAAAAACGGATAGCAAAAACAACTCCGTAGTAAAAAGGTCCAGTCCAGTGGTCAAATGCCGAGAGTTCAATAAACAAAGTCCAGGGATCAAGAATCTATACCGTAGTCAAAAGCCAGTCCAAAGGTTTAAGTTCCCAGGGTTCCAAGATTACAGGAGACAGGTCTGGATACCTAAAATCCAATAGACCTGGGGGGAAACCCAGCAGCATCCACCACCAAAATATGACAATACTTTTCTCCCGAAGATCAGTCCCAAGGCTAGCTCCTTATATCCAGAAACACCCAGGTGCAACCTATCTCTTGCATACTTCCACCCTTAATTGCTTTCACCCATGAACTCTTACTTACTGATTACTAAACCCTTTAGAACTAATGCTTACATTAACAAACAGAAATGGAGCTGTTTGTTTGAGGCTGGATCATCTCCTCCTCCCCTTTCAGAGGTAAAATATCAACAGCATATTTTTCCTCGCATAATAGTCGCACCTCTTTTCCCCCATAAATGTGACTATTATGTGATGAAATACAGTATGCCTTGACGACTTATAGTCCCTTTCTATGGTGGTCAATGACCAATTTCTCCAACCCTCACTTGCATTATTCAGCAAGTAAGCGTTTCAAAAAGAAAAGCATCCAACTCAGCTCTTAGAAATGGAAAACTGTCAGAATTCCCAAAGTTCTCCTGTTCCGTTTCCGGCATCCCACAAATTCCCCCCAGTTCAATTAAATGGCTGGCTTGGAGCTAGACCTCTTTTAAGCTTCCATTGACTCCTTTGCTTTTTGAAGACTCGTTTGGCAGTTTACACCCGGCATCAGGATCCGGCCTCTTCATCTAAAGTTGCCTCCCGATGCAATTTCTCCCCCCCCCCCCCGCCTCCTCTTCCTTGATGGCAGCGACATTAAATATTTACAGCCTCCAACCACTAATTTCTCGCTCTTTGCTGCACCTACATTTTTAGGAGGCTTGGGAATTGAGCGCGTTATGTGCCGCCCACCGCATTCGGAGTTTAATGAAAACAGTGGATCTGTTCCCACCTATTCGCCCCTCAGATGTGAATTTCTTGTTCTTAAAAAAATAAAATCAAAGCGTATTTCCTCTCCCTTTGACAGAGCAACACAACAACAGGGCTCTTAAACTGAGGATGCGTCTCCACGCTGTCAAATGAATGTAGTCACTTATATTGGTTGGAATCCAAAGCCTGTATATGTATGTGTTCAATAATGCACTTGGATACACGCTCTTTGTATTGCACAAATGAAGTTGGTACTTGCATGGTTAGAAAGAGTTCCAAAAGGGTTTATCTACACCTGTGGTTCCCAACCTTTTTTGACCAGGGACCATTTTGACCAAAGACCGCTTGACCAGGGACTACTTGACCAAGGACCACTTTGATCAGGGACCACTTTGACCAGGGACCACTTTGACCAGAGACCACTTGACCAGGGACTACTTGACCAAGGACCACTTTGACCAGGGACCACTTTGACCAGGGACCACATGACCAGGGACTACTTGACCAAGGACCACTTTGACCAGGGACCACTTTGACCAGGGACCACTTTGACGAGGGACCACTTGGACCAGGGACCACTTTGACCAGGGACCACTTTGACCAGGGACCACTTTGACCAGGGACCACTTGACCAGGGACCACTTTGACCAGGGACCACTTGACCAGGGACCACTTTGACCAGGGACCACTTGACCAGGAACCACTTTGACCAGGGACTACTTGACTAAGGATCACTTTGACCAGGGACCACTTGTCTACGGACCACTTTGACCAGGGACCACTTTGACCAGGGACCACTTGACCAGGCACCACTTGATCAGGCACCACTTTGACCAGGGACCGCTTGTCCAGGGACCACTTTGACCAAGGACCATTTTGACCAGGGAACCACTTGACCAGGGACCACTTTGACCAGGGACCACTTGACCAGGCACCACTTGATCAGGCACCACTTTGACCAGGGACCGCTTGTCCAGGGACCACTTTGACCAAGGACCATTTTGACCAGGGACCACTTTGACCAGGCACCACTTGACCAGGGACCACTTGACCAGGGACCACTTGATCAGGCACCACTTTGACCAGGGACCGCTGATCCAGATACTGCTTTGACCAGGGACCATTTGACCAGGAACCACTTTGACCAGGGACCGCTGATCCAGGGACTGCTTTGACCAGGGACCACTTTGACCAGGGACTACTTGACTAAGGACCACTTTGACCAGGGACCGCTTATCCAGGGACTACTTGACTAAGGACCATTTTGACCAGGGAACGCTTGACCAGGGAACACTTGCTCAAGAACCACTTTGACCAGAGACCGCTTTGACCAGAGACCACTTGACCAGGAACCACTTGACCAGGGACCACTTTGACCAGGGACCACTTGACCAGGCACCACTTGATCAGGCACCACTTTGACCAGGGACCGCTTATCCAGGGACTGCTTATCCAGGGACCACTTTGACCAGGGACCACTTTGACCAGGGACCACTTTGACCAGGAACCAGTTGACCAGGGACCACTTGACTAAGGACCACTTTGACCAGGGAGCATTTGACCAGTTTATTTATTACCCGACACTCCTTTTGGTTCAAGTAAAGGAAAATAGTAGTAGTAGTAGTAGTAGTAGTAATAGTAATGTGTTTATTTATTTATTTATTTATTTATTTACAGTATTTATATACTACCTTTCTCACCCCTGGGTGGACCCAAAGCAAGGCATAATAGTAATAATAAACATCATAATTTTATTTATTATCAAGCTCTCCCTTTGGCTTGAGGCAGGGCATAATAATAATAATAATAATAATAATAATAATAATAATAATAATAATAATAGTAGTAGTAGTAATAATAAAAAGAACAATGTTTATCTATTGCCCAATGGTCTTCTTGGCTCAAGGAAGGGAATAATGATAATAATAATAATAATAGGCTCAAGGTGAGGAATAATAATAATAATAATAATAATAATAATAATACCCTGTTTTTTGGGCTCAAAGCAGGGCATAATAATAATATTTATGATTATGATTATGTTTATTATTACCCACCTTTCCTTTTAGCTCGAGGTCAGGTGGAACATAGTTTGAATCCCAATTGTTGGAAAGATGGAACTGCCGTGGTTCAATGCTGATGAATCGATAAGATGTCTGAACGGATTCTCCCCTATGAACCACCAAGGTTATTAAGATCTTCTGGAGGGGCCCTGCTCTCGGTCCCACCTCCTTCGCAATCGCAATTGGTGGGAACAAGGGACAGGGCCTTCTCAGTGGTGGCCCCTCGGCTCTGGAACTCCCTCCGGATGGAGATTAGATCTGCTCCTTCCCTCCTGACTTATTCGCAGAATGATGATTGAGTCAATAACTGCTGACCACACGGGCGGATGGCAATGAATTTATGATTTATTCTGATGAATTGACCTTTTGTAAGTTGTATAATTGTATTTAAATGTTGGGGTTCAGCCTGATCCTGATTTGTGTGAACCGGATTCTCTGATAGTTTTTCCAACTGAGCAAGCTCTCCCTGACCCTGACAGTGTGGAATCTGTTGTTGATGCAGAGGTCAGCGGAGATGAAAATGAAACTCAACAGCTGGAGGAAAATGTTTTGGAAGTTAGCCGTGATATCTCTCCACCTGGGGTTTTTAATGAGGACCGAAGAGAACAGATAGTTAGAGACAGAAATGTTTCCCAATTTCTACGAAGGTCACATCGTTTACAGGAGAGACAGGCCCAGGCTTCAAAGTCAAGGGGCGTTTCAAAGAATAGCTTCTTTGGTTTAAGAGGCCTCCTGCCGGGTGCCTCTTTAGATCAAGCAACGTTTGGGACTGTGGCTGTGCCTTGGCAGAATTCCTGTGTTCCATGGCCGGTAATCCCAGAGGCTTAGTTATCAAGTTCATGGTTAGTAAAAGGCTAACAGATTCCTGGTTCTTGTATTGTGGCTTTTGAAATTTTGCTCAAGTTCAGAGATTCTACTGACTGCTGTGTTTTTCTGTGGCTTTTTGACTTTGCATTTACCTTTCTTTTGTAACCAATTTTTCATCAATAAACAAGGATTGCTTTTCCTACAGTCCAGTGTGGTGGATTTAATCTTATGGTCTCGTTTCTTGAACTGGGATGCAACATTTAATGTATTTTTGTACTATTGTATTATGATGTTTACTGTGGTTTATCTTATTGTATTTAACCCTCTGCTGTTAGCAGGCCTGAGTCCCTCTTCGGAGGTTGAGAAGACCGGGTTATAAAAGCTCAAAATACATAAATAAATAAAATACATAAAAATTAAGTAAACAACAACATCAACTTCCATTGTTCCTGTAAATTGGGTTGGGGATGATGGGTGCTGTAGGCCAACCCATCTGGTGAATCGAGGAAGCTAAACTACAACTCTCTCGATTCCAGGGCATTGAACCATGGCAGTTCAAGTGGCGTCAAACTGCATTCACTCTACAGTGTAGATGCACCCTGAGTCTCAGTGATTTATGAGGTCGACAACGCTTTGGGTTAGGAATGATATATTCAGCAGTGACATATTTGGGAGCTTTGAGGCACCATTCCTTTCATGCAGTGACATTTCTTGCAGAGCTTCATTGCAAGATTTCACACGTCTCCCAATTTTCAGGCAGGAACTAAACAGCCGAATAAAAATCATATGAAATTGAGGATGAAAAGAAATAAACAAAACAACGGAAGTACAAAACTGCCACCCAAGCAAAGGCATCCTAATCTGACAGCAGATATATATATATATATATATATATGTGTGTGTGTGTGTGTGTGTGTGTGTGTATTCTTCTTCTTACTTACCACACACATACACACGCACGCACACACACACACACACAATCTATCTCTATATATATTCCAGGTTGCAGTTTCGAGAAACGAGGAAGCTTTCCCCACAACTTCACTCTCAGCACTATTTTCAATGGGAAATCTCTACATATTAGGGCTGGGCGGTTTCGTTTCGTTAATTCGTAATTCGTTAATAATTCGTTAATTTTTTCAATTACAAAACGATAACGAACCATTCTGGAGCAATTATTTAAAAAAATGAATTTTCAAAAACGTTTTGTAAATGCTTCGTATTTCGATATTGTATTCGTTTCGTTATTGTTTTGAGGTCGTTTCGTTATTATTTCCGCATGTCTGGGCCAGTTTTATGGTTTAATTAGTGAAAAAAAATTATAATATCACACCAACAGTCAACAACAGAGGGAGAGGGAAGCTTCAGAAGGTTTTGGAGGTTTTTTAGCGTATTGCAATCGCGTCCGCCATTAACGAATCGATTCGTTATTGTTTCGAAATTTTTTCGTAATTTCCAAAATTTCGTAAATATCGAACTTTTTAAAAGAAAAATTTCGGAATTATTTTAAATAACGAAACAAAAAAACACCCCACGAATCGAATTTAGAAACAAATTTTTCCGTTGTTACCCAGGCCTACTACATATATAAAATATCTACATAAATAAAAATATAATGTTCGTTTGTGGGATTAACGGAACTCAAAAACCACTGGACGAATTGAGACCAAATTTGGACACAAGACACCTAACAACCCAATGTATTTCCGTCACTCAAAAAAATTGATTTTGTCATTTGGGATTTATAGTTCACCTACAATCAAAGAGCATTCTGAACCCCACCACCAATGGAATTGAATCAAACTTGGCACGCAGTTCTCTCAAACTGGAAGGGTTTGGTGGGCAGTGGAGTTGTAGTTCACCTACATCCAGAGAGCACTTTGGACTCAAACAAGGATGGATCTGGACCAAACTCTACATGAATACTCAATATGCCCAAATGTGAACACTGGTGGAGTTTGGGGAAAATAGAATTTTGACATTTGGAAGTTGTAGTTGCTGGGATTTGTAGTTCACCTACAATCACAGAGCATTCTGAAACCCCACCAATGATGGAATTGGATCAAACTTGGCACACAGTTCTCCCATGACCAACGGAAAATACTGGAAGGGTTTGGTGGGCAGTGTCCTTTGGTTTTGGAGTTGTAGTTCACCTACATCCAGAGAGCACTGTAGACTCAAACAATGATGGACCTGGACCAAACTCTACACAAATACTCAATATGCCAAATGTGAACACTGGTGGAGTTTGGGTAAAATAGAATCTTGACATTTGGGAGTTGTAGTTGCTGGAGCACCTCAGCAAGCGAGAGTCCAAAAGTGGCAGGCTCAAACCCAGAACCTCAATCAATGGCTGATACCAAGACTCCCTCCTGGGCACACAGAAGACTGGGCGCCTTGGAAGGCGCTGAACAGACTGCGCTCTGGCACCACGAGATGCAGAGCCAACCTTCAGAAATGGGGCCACAAAGTGGAGTCCACGACATGCGAGTGTGGAGAAGAGCAAACCACAGACCACCTACTGCAATGCAACCTGAGCCCTGCCACATGATGCACAATGGAGGACCTCCTTGCGGCAACACCAGAGGCACTCCAAGTGGCCAGATACTGGTCAAAGGACATTTATTCAACTACCAAGCTTGCAAACTTTGTGCTTTGTCTGTCTGTCTGTCTGTCTGTTTGCTTGTTTGTTTGTTAAAAAAAATGCAATACAACTGTTTGGTCTGCTCCTGACACAATAAATAAATAAATTGTGTCCCATGTGGGTACATGGCCCATGATGTGAATGTGATTGTGGTTGCTACGAAAGGGGAACATATTGTCATTCATTCTCTCGTGATCGTATTGTATTATTCTTTGGCACCGACAGATCGGGAAAGGTATCGGTGGGATATCTATATATATAAAAATGCTCTGTGCATAATGAGTACCTTAAAAACAAAAGAACCAATGAACGAAATCACACCATATTTGGCAACAAAACGTCTCACAACACAAGGAGTGACCATCACTCAAAAATTTATGATTTTTTTTTGTCATTTGGGAGTTGTAGTTGCTGGGATTTATAGTTCAACTATAAATCAAAGAGCATTCTGGACTCCACCAACGATGGCATTGAACCAAACTTGGCACACAGAACTCCCCTGACCAACAGAAAACACTAGAAGGGTTTGGTGGGCATTGACCTTGAGTCTTGGAGTTGTAGTTCACCTACATCTAGAGAGCACTGTGGACTCAAACAATGATGGATCTGGACCAAACTTGGCACGAATGCTCAATATGCCCAAATATTTTTGGGAGAAATAGACCCTGACATTTGGGAGTTGTAGTTACTGGGATTTATAGTTCACCTACAATCACAGAGCATTCTGAACCCCACCAACAATAGAATTGGACCAAACCTCCCACACAGATCCTCCATGTGGGCCACAGCAACGCGTGGCAGGGGACGACTAGTTATTTAGAAGAGAAAGATAATACCTTCCCTTGGAACGACACAGAAGGTAGAGATGCTACTTAGAGCATCTACACTGTAGAATTAATGCAGTTTGACACTACTTTAGCTGCCATGACTCAATGTTATGCAGTCATGGAAGTTGTAGATTCATAAGGTTTTGAGCCTTCTTTGTCAGTACTGGAAATTAAACTCCAAATCCCACAGTTCTATAACTTTGCGCCATGGCAGTTAAAGTGATGCCAAACTGCATCAATCCTGCAGTGTAGATGTGAACTCTGAGACCTTTTAAGTTGCCATGGCTCAATGCTATGTGGTCATGGGAGTTGTAGTTTCATAAGGTTTCTAGTCTTCTTTGTGTGCTGCAAATTCAAATCCCATGGTTCTATAACTTTGTGCCATGGCAGTTAAAGTGATGCCAAACTGCATCAATCCTGCAGTGTAGATGTGAACTCTGAGACCTTTTAAGCTGTCATTGTTCAATGCTATGCAGTCCATGGGAGTTGTAGTTTCATAAGGTTTCTAGTCTTCTTCGTCAGTGCTGCAAATTAAACTTCAAATCCCATGGTTCTATAACTTTGTGCCATGGCAGTTAAAGTGATGCCAAACTGCATCAATCCTGCAGTGTAGATGTGAACTCTGAGACCTTTTAAGCTGCCATGGCTCAATGCTATGCAGTCATGGGAGTTGTAGTTTCAAAAGTCTTCTTTGTCAGTGCTGCAAATTAAGCTACAAATCCCACAGTTCTATAACTTTGTGCCATGGCAGTTAAAGTGATGCCAAACTGCATCAATCTTGCAGTGTAGATGTGAACTCTGAGACCTTTTTAGCTGCCATGGCTCAATGCTATGCAGTCATGGGAGTTGTAGTTTCATAAGGTTTCTAGTCTTCTTTGTGTGCTGCAAATTCAAATCCCACGGTTCTATAACTTTGTGCCATGGCAGTTAAAGTGATGCCAAACTGCATCATTCCTGCAATATAGATGTGAACTCAGATCTTTTAAGACCTATCATAGTTCCGAGACTTAATCCTATATTAGTGTTTCTATGCTTTATTTACTTCATTTATATACCGCTTTTCTCACCCCGGAGGTTTCTAAAATATTCATGGCAAAAGGCAGCAGATCACAGGAGCTGTCTTCATAGACCTGTCATCGCCTCCTCCTGAGAAAAATGTATAATAACACAAAAGATGAACACCTCCCCCGCCTCTTAGGAAATCTACAAAACAGGAGCTTTTTTGTTGAGTTCCAGAGCCAAAGAAGCAGATGGCGAAAACAGAGGAACAGAGGAACGGCAGCTTATGATACTGTAAACCATCCCCTCCTCCTGAGAAAAATGTATAATATCACAAAGGATGAACACCTCACCCACCTCGTAGGACCTGCTACAAAACAGGAGCTTTTTTGTTGAGTTTCAGGGCCAAAGAAGCAGATGGCGGAAACAGAAGAACGGCCTGCCTCAGGGGAGCGTGCTTGCTCCATCCATGTTTAACATTTACAAAAATGACCAGTCACTGCCAGAAGGGACAGAGAGATTCATCTATGCTGATGATCGTGCCATCACTGCTCAAGGAGGGAGCTTTGAGATGGTTGAACAGAAGCTCTCCGAAGCTCTAGGTGCTCTTACAGGGAAAACCTGATAATTCCTAATCCCTCTAAAACACAGACATGTGCTTTTCATCTTAAGAACAGACAAGCATCCCGAGCTCTGAAGATCACCTGGGAAGGAATCCCACTGGAGCATTGCAGCGCATCCAAATATCTGGGAGTCACTCTGGACCATGCTCTGACCTACAAGAAGCACTGCCTGAATATCAAGCAAAAAGTAGGTGCTAGAAACAATATCATAGGAAAGCTGACTGACACAACCTGGGGATCACAACCAGATACAGTGAGGACATCTGCCCTTGCGCTATGCTACTCTGCTGCTGAGTATGCATGCCCAGTGTGGAACACATCTCACCACGATAAATAGTGGATGTGGCTCTTAAAGAGATATGCTGCATTATCATGGGGTGTCTATGCCCTACACCACTGGAGAAATTACACTATTTAGCTGGTATTGCACCACCTCAAATACACCAGGAAGTAGCAGCCAATAGTGAAAAGACCAAGGCAGTGACATCTCCAGCCCACCCCCTGTTTGGAGATCAGCCAGCATGCCAATGACTTAAATCAAGAAATAGTTTTCTAAGATCTACAGAGACATTCGCTGGAACACCTCAGCAAGCAAGAGTCCAAAAGTGGCAGGCTAAAACCCAGAACGTCAATCCATGGCTGATATCAAGTGAGAGACTCCCTCTTGAGCACACAGAAAATTGGGCGACTTGGAAGGCGCTGAACAGACTGCGCTCTGGCACCACGAGATGCAGAGCCAACCTGAAGAAATGGGGCCACAAAGTGGAATCCACGACATGCGAGTGTGGAGAAGAGCAAACCACTGACCACCCTCTACAATGCAAGCTGAGCCCTGCCACATGCACAATGGAGGACCTTCTTACAGCAACACCAGAGACACTCCAAGTGGCCAGCTACTGGTCAAAGGACATTTAATAGAATGCCAAGTTTGCAAACTTTGTGTGTATGTGTGTTTTTAATGCAATACAACTGTTTGGTTCACTCTTGACACGATAAATAAATAAATGGCAAAATTCAATAACTGCATCTACATAATGAGATATCTTGGAGATTGTTTCTAAAACATCTGCTTTGCTTTTTTACGACGATCGTTTCCGATCCAGTGTGCAACGCCAATGCAATCTCCCTTGGAAGCCATTGTACATAAACATGAAGGCATTTTCCCCGGTTAGAGGATGCATTAGTGGAGTAGAGGGATTCTTAAATCATTCACAAGACAATTATCCAAAGTGCTTATTGCATCTCCGATAATAAAGCTAAAATGGGCAAAGGAGAGCAAGGCGCACGCAACCCGTGTCTCCTTGATTATGTCATTGAGATAAGGCGCCGCGGGAACAAAAAGTAGACTACACTCCAACTAGTTGTGTATGAGAGGTGTGCGAAGTGGGTGAAATCCAATTAGTAATTCGTTTTGGAGATTCATAGAATCATAGAATCATAGAATCAAAGAGTTGGAAGAGACCTCATGGGCCATCCAGTCCAACCCCATTCTGCCAAGAAGCAGGAATATTGCATTCAAATCACCCCTGACAGATGGCCATCCAACCTCTGTTTAAAAGCTTCCAAAGAAGGAGCCTCCACCACACTCCGGGGCAGAGAGTTCCACTGCTGAACGGCTCTCACAGTCAGGAAGTTCTTCCTCATGTTCAGATGGAATCTCCTCTCTTGTAGTTTGAAGCCATTGTTCCACGTCCTAGTCTCCAAGGAAGCAGAAAACAAGTTGCTCCCTCCTCCCTGTGGCTTCCTCTCACATATTTATACATGGCTATCATATCTCCTCTCAGCCTTCTCTTCTTCAAGCTAAACATGCCCAGTTCCCTAAGCCGCTCATCGTAGGGCTTGTTCTCCAGACCCTTGATCATTTTAGTCGCCCTCCTCTGGACACATTCGAGCTTGTCAATATCTCTCTTGAATTCGAAGTTTCATAATTGTTTCGTAAAGATTTGCTCCATTAGGGGCAACTGGGAAAATTTAGAGTCTTGTTTCTCTCTCATTTTTACACCTATCAGGATGAAACTTGGTACACTTGTAGGCACCATTTACACCTCCAAGTTTAAGAATGTTTTGGTCAACCATTGTTTTTTGGGAAATTTTGAAAGTTTTTACCAATAATTACAAGAGCTATCCCCTTGCATTTCTGCACAATTGTCATGCAGCCAGGGCTCTGCCTTTACTGAGGCAGAGATGAACCAAACAAAAAACCTAGTTTGTATAGAACAGTGTTTCTCAACCTGGGGGTCGGGACCCCTGCGGGGGTCACGAAGGGGAGTCAGAGGGGTCACCAAAGACCATGAGAAAACACAGTATTTTCTGTTGGTCATGGGGGTCTCTGTGTGGGAAGTTTGGCCCAATTCTATCATTGTTGGGGTTCAGAACGCTCCTTGATTGTAGGTGAACTATAAATCCCAGCAGGTACAACTCCCAAATCTCAAGGTCTATTTTCCCCAAACCCCATGAGTGTTCACATTTGGGCATATGGAGTATCCGTGCCAAGTTTGGTCCAGATCCATCATTGTTGGAGTCTAGAGTGCTCTCTGGATGTAGGCGAACTTCAACTCCCAAAACTCAAGGTCAATGCCCACCAAACCCTTCCAGTATTTTCTGTTGATCATGGGAGTTCTGTGTGCCAACTTTGGTTCAATTCATTGTTGGTGGGGTTCAGAATGCTCTTTGTTTACAGGTTAACTATAAATCCCAGCAACTACAACTCCCAAATGGCGAAATCAATCCCCCCGCCAACCCCACCAGTATTCAAATTTGGGCATACCGGGTATTTGTGCCAAATTTGCTCCAGTGATTGAAAATACATCCTGCAGATCATTATTTACATGGAGATTCATAATGTTAGGGTTATGGTTGGGGATCACCACAACATGAGGAACTGTATTAAGGGGTCGCGGCATTAGGAAGGTTGAGAACCACTGGTATAGAACAATTTAATTAAAACAGCACTTACTTTCTGGCTGTTTTAATAGTTCAAAATACAAAACATAAAGATAGTACTCAGCCACAGAATATAAAACAGAACTGTCAGCAAACACAGTTGTAGGTTCAAGATAACACCGTAGTCAAAGGGTTCAGTCCAGTGGTCAAACGCCGAGAGTTCAATGAGCAAAGTCCAGGGTTCAAGAATCTATGCCGTAGTCAAAAGACAGTCCAAAGATTCAAGGTTCCAGGGTTCCAAAGGTTCAGGAGACAGGTCAGGACACCAAAAATCCACAAACCTGGGGGAAAACCAGCAGCATCCACCATCAAATACTTTTATCCCGAGATCAGTCTCCAGGCTAGCTCCTTATATCCAGAAACACCCAGCTTGCATACCTCCATCCTTAATTGCTTTCACCAATGAACTCTTACTTACAGATTACTCAGACCTTTAGAACGAAGACTTACATTAACCCTTCCATCACCAACCACAATCAACTGCAGAACATAATGCATGACAACAATGAAACAACATAAGCAGGGCATCAATCCTGCAACGCTTCAGAAAGATTCATTCACTCACTAATTTTTAGTTTTCTCTCTCCCCTACTAACTCCACAAAGAAACACAGATGCTGAGGGGAGGAGACTAGCTTTGCAAAAGGCTGTGTGATTGGCTGACAAGGAAAAAAAGTAGCCTACATCTGGTGTTTACAATCACATCAGCTCCCTCTGTACTAAAAAATGACCTGAAATGATCAAACGTGCAACTCCAGAGGTTTCAGGGAGTCCAATTGACAGCCCCATTTTGAGCTGGTATAGGTCCATAAAAATACAAGCCATCTTCTATATATTTTTCTACTGATTATAGTTCTGGAAAGAAGAAAACACATAATCTAATAGACTCAAATTCTGAACTGGGAATAAAGAAGCTTTTAGTGGTTTGAGGTTTAGATGATGAGCCTGGAAACTGAGGTTCAGCTTCCCTCTCAGTCACAGAAGTCCACTGCATGATCTTTGGTTTTATTTATCGTGTCAGGGGCAACCAGACCATTGTATGACATTCTACAAACAAACAAACAGACAAAACACAAAGTTTGCAAGCTTGGTAGTTGATTAAATGTCCTTTGACCAGTATCTGCCCACTTGGAGTGCCTCTGATGTTGCCGCAAGAAGGTCCTCCATTGTGCATGTGGCAGGGCTCAGGTTGCATTGCAGCAGGTGGTCAGTGGTTTGCTCTTCTCCACACTCGCATGTCGTGGATTCCACTTTGTAGCCCCATTTCTTGAGGTTGGCTCTGCATCTCGTGGTGCCAGAGCGCAGTCTGTTCAGCGCCTTCCAAGTCGCCCAGTCCTCTGTGTGCCCAGGGGGAAGTCTCTCATCTGGTATCAGCCATTGGTTGAGGTTCTGGGTTTTAGCCTGCCACTTTTGGACCCTTGATTGCTGAGGTGTTCCAGCTAGTGTCTCTGTAGATCTTAGAAAATTATTTCTAGATTTAAGTCGTTGACGTGCTGGCTGATACCCAAACAGGGGATGAGCTGGAGATGTCTCTGCCTTGGTCCTTTCACTATTGGCTGCTACTTCCCGGCGGATGTCAGGTGGGCGGTATAGAAATAGTGTTCTCAACCTGGGGTCCCCAGATGTTTTTGGCCTACAACTCCCAGAAATCCCAGCCAGTTAACCAGCTGTTAGGATTTCTGGGAGTTGAAGGCCAAAACATCTGGGGACCCACAGGTTGAGAACCACTGGGCTAAACAGTGTAATTTCTCCAGTGGTGTAGGATGCAGACACCCCGTGATAATGTGGCATGTCTCATTAAGAGCCACATCCACTGTTTTAGTGTGGTGAGATGTGTTCCACACTGGGCATGCATACTCAACAGCAGAGTAGCAAAGCACAAGGGCAGATGTCTTCACTGTGTCTAGTTGTGATCCCCAGGTTGTGCCAGTCAGCTTTCGTATGATATTGTTTCTAGCACCCACTTTTTGCTTGATATTCAGGCAGTGCTTCTTGTAGTCAGAGCACGGTCCAGGGTGACTCCCAGGTATTTGGGTGTGCTGCAATGCTCCAGTGGGATTCCTTCTGAGGTAATCCTCAGAGCTCGGGATGCTTGTCTGTTCTTAAGGTGAAAGGCGTTTTAGATGGATTAGGTATCAGCTGGTTTTCCCTGTAGTAGGCGGCAAGAGCACCTAGAGCTTCTGTTCAACCATCTCAAAGCTCCCTGCTTGAGTGGTAATGGCACGATCATCAGCATAGATAAAACTCTCTGTCCCTTCTGGCAGTGGCTGGTCATTTGTGTAGATGTTGAACATGGATGGAGCAAGCACGCTCCCCTGAGGCAGGCCGTTCTTCTGTTTCCGCCATCTGCTTCTCTGGCCCTGAAACTCAACAAAAAAGCTCCTGTTTTGTAGCAGGTTTCCTATGAGGCGGGTGAGGTGGTCGTCCTTTGTGATATTATACATTTTTCTCAGGAGGAGGTGGTGGTTCACAGTATCATAAGCTGCTGACAGGTCCATTACAATTGGGATTATTACTGAACGTTTCGCTATTAACATTCTCCTATATTTGTTTCATACTTCTAATATATTTCTCAATATTGGGTTTCTAATTTCGGGAAGCCATACTCTCTCAGCCTCAAAGGGAGGCAAGGGAAAACCTTCTGAACCAATCTTGCCAAGAAAATCCCATGACAGAAATATCTCAAAGGCATGCAGCCACACTCACACCCTTGGAGTTCTCCCAATGAGAGAATCATGAAGGCCACAGGGCTCATGAGCATGCACAGAGTGCATTTTCAGTAACACTTAGTATTGCTTGCCAATCAGTCTGCATGCATTGAGAACTTTTGGCAGGAGACGGCACTTGCTTTCTCATCAGCACCTCTCCATTTATGCAGTTCCCCCCTTCCCGAAAGGAAGGGTTCGGTCGGCAAGCTTTAATGGATGCAATCAGAAGAAGCTTCCATTTATCAATCTGATAAAAATGTAATCCCTGGCACCCATTCATTTTAAAGCAATTTGGTCCTCGCTGTTTTACCGTCGCATTGATTGAAATGGAAATGATTAATTCGGAGCCATTCCTTCCAAGGATGGAGGAGTTTCAGGTCTGCCAGAGTGAAGATGTTCATTACGCTCATCATATGGGGTCGATCACAAATATCGTATGGTTGGCCTCCAAAATGCTTCCCTGGCTTCGATCTAAACCTCAGACCAATGGGCCTCCTTTATTGAACTTGAAAAGAAGCAGGTAAGCGGAGGGATGATTTATTGTTGCCACCAATTTGAAAGGAACCAGTATTCAGGAGATTTTACCCCAGTTCCCAATTTTAAAAAGAACTGGCCGATTTGCAATGGAGGTTGCCGATTAGGAACCAAATTTACCATCAAGTTAGAAGGGAGGCTGTTCAATTGCACCTCCTCCTTTATTAAGAAAGTAATAACTTAGTAGTAATTACACTGTATATACTGTAGCGTGACTGGAGAGAAGAATGTAGATTTATTTGGTTACTTTTCCCTGCGTTTCTGCCACCACGTGAGGTAAGTTGTAATATTGTGAGAAATGGCACTTTGGACACAGAATAGACGGAGCTGAGGCAATCTTCAAATAAAAGTTAACAATTTTATTAAGTACACAGTGTGTGGTTGCAAGACGTAACTTTTCCTTGTTGCACTTGGAATAATACTTGTAACTTTAACAGTTCATTCTTTCAAGTAACACAGTATCTTTCTGACGTAGAGCACTTGTTTCAGACAAAGTTTCAATACAGGGATGTTTCCCTTAGTTGATCCTCCCTAGATCAAATACTAAGTAAACTATTCTTTAGCCTCTCCTTAGACTAAAAGAATACCAGCTCTGTTTCATCATTCGGCTGCACTAGCCTGAGAAACTTCCAATAGCCAAACCCAGCTTTTCAAAGCCTCAAAGCTTTGCTTCACAAGTCACTCCGCCACCTTTCCTTTCCTTCTCTCCCAACTCCTAACTCCTCACTCCTCTGAACCTAACTCCTGACTGCTCACTCCTCTAAACCTAAACCCTAACTGATTTTTAACTGTCGTTTTTTCAAACTCTCCCCTCTAAGCTCCTCCCACTTCCCTCTCTCCTGCATCGGTCTCCATGGCAATGCACATGGAGGACTCCTCTGACTTAGGCCGCTCCAGCATTACTGCAGCCAATCTAAACACAAATACAGTTAAAATCATACAATTTATAATCAACTCCTGTACAGAACTCTCAAAATTCTCAACCCAGAGACATAGTAGACATCATTGGACGGAATTTATCAAGACATGAGATAGTTGGGTGGAGGTTAGGGCTGTGCTCTGCTTCGTCATTCGGAGATTTGGACAATTCGGAAATTACGAATCGGACCCATCCAAAGTATTTACGAATCAAAACACGAGCCCCAAGTGGCTTCATAAACGTGCAAAAGTAGTGGAAAATATTATAATATTTAACATTATAAAATATAAATAATATAAAATATTATATTATTAAAAAAGGTAAAGGTTGTCCCCTGACATTAAGTCCAGTCAGTAAATTGGGGACTGCCTGTACTGTACTTCCTCATGGCTTTGGAAAGCACATTTCAACACTCTTCTCCACAACGGGTCTAGTTGAAGTAGTGTCGGAATCCTACATTGTACTCACAATGTACATCTATACCAAGCATGTAGCATTTTAGAGAGACATTGACTGGAATGGCAATTTGACTGACCAGATTGTTTTGTTGTTGACTAGCTGTACCCGCCACGCGTTGCTGTGGCCAACCTTCCCTCCCTCTTTCTCTCCTTCCTTCTCTTTCCTTCCTTTTCTTCTTTCTTCCATCTCTACCTGTTTCATTTCTTTGCTCTCTGGTTACATCTTTCCTTCTTTCTCTTCGACTTTTTTATTTCCTTCTCTCCTTCCTTATTTCTCTCCCTTTCTTTCTTTCCTTCCTTCTTTTCCTCCCTTCTTCCCCCTTTCCCTCCTTCATTCCTTCCCTCTTTCCCTCCTTCTCTCATTACTTCTTGACAGTCCCTTCCAACTCTATTCTGTAAGTCTATTTAATTTGTATTATATAGTAATATATAATAGTAACATATTATATAGTAATGTATATAACAATATATAAAATATTGTTGTACAGGAGTTGATTATAAATTGTATGATTTTAACTGTATTTGTGTTTAGATTGGCTGCAGTAATGCTGGAGCGGCCTAAGTCAGAGGAGTCCTCCATGTGCGTTGCCATGGAGACCGATGCAGGAGAGATGGAAGTAGGAGGAGCTTAGAGGGGAGAGTTTAAAAAACGACAGTTAAAGTCAGTTAGGAGTTAGGTTTAGAGGAGTGAGGAGTTGGGAGAGAAGGAAAGGAAAGGTGGTGGAGTGACTTGTGAAACAAAGCTTTGAGGCTTTGAAAAGCTGGGTTTGGCTATTGGAAGTTTCTCAGGCTAGTGCAGCCGAATGGTGAAACATAGCTGGTATTCTTTTAGTCTAAGGAGAGGCTAAAGAATAGTTTACTTAGTATTTGATCTAGGGAGGATCAAATAAGGGAAACATCCCTGTATTGAAACTTTGTCTGAAACAAGTGCTCTACGTCAGAAAGATACTGTGTTACTTGAAAGAATGAACTGTTAAAGTTACAAGTATTATTCCAAGTGCAACAAGGAAAAGTTACATCTTGCAACCACACGCTGTGTACTTAATAAAATTGTTAACTTTTATTTGAAGATTGCCTCAGCTCCGTCTATTCTGTGTCCAAAGTGCCATTTCTCACAATATTACAACTTACCTCACGTGGTGGCAGAAACGCAGGGAAAAGTAACCAAATAAATCTACATTCTTCTCTCCAGTCACGCTACAGTATATACAGTGTAATTACTCCTAAGTTATTACTTTCTTAATAAAGGAGGAGGTGCAATTGAACAGCCTCCCTTCTAACTTGGTGGTAAATTTGGTTCCTAATCGGCAACCTCCATTGCAAATCGGCTAGTTCTGTTTAAAATTGGGTACTGGGGGAAAAAAATCTCCTGAATACCGGTTCCTTTCAAATTGGTGGCAACAATAAATCATCCCTCCTCTCTCCTGTATCCTTCCAATTGTATTTATATCTTACATAGAAAGAAGGAAGGAAGGAAAAAGGGAGGGAAAGAAGGGAAGAAGGGAAGGAAGGAAAGGAGAGAAGGAGGGACAGGAAGGAAGGAAAAAGGAAGGAGGGAAAGGAAGGAGGGGGTGAAGAAAGGAGGGAGGGAAGGAAATGAAGGGGAAGGAAATGAAGAAAGGGAAAGGAGGAGGAAAGGAAGGGAGGGTGAAAGGAAAAGAAGGAAAGGAAAGGAAGAAGGAAGGAGGGACAGGATGGAAGGGAATGAGGGAAAGAAGGAAAGGAAGGAGGGAGGGACATGAAGGGAAGGTAGGGGGGAAGGAAAGGAAGGGAAGGAAGGAAGAAAAGGGGGGAGGAAAGAAGGGAAGAGAGTGAGGGAGAGAAGGAGTGTGGCAGAGGGAGCTACCTCCCAGTCTGGATGTTAATAGAAGAGAGAGAGAGAGTTAAATGTGTGCTCCTGTTGCCCAAGACAAATCTACAGAAATGAGAGAGAAGGAGAGGGAGGAAAGAAAGAAGGAGTTGGAGGAGAAAGTCCTTTCTGCTTTCTGTTTTCGTGGGGGTTTTTTTGAGTGGAGAACATACATTGGGTTGTTAGGTGTCTTGTGTCCAAATTTGGGTCCAATTCATCCAGTAGTTTTTGAGTTCTGTGAATAGCACAAACGAACATTATATTTTTATTTATATAGATGTATTGTTTTAATTATGATTTATGTTTAATTGTGGTTTTATTATTGTAATTGTTTGTATTGGCATCGTATCGGTGCCCAATGTAAGGCACTGAATTTTGCCATTATTTATGTGTAAACTGCTTGAGTCCCCCCAGGGGTGAGAAAGGCGGTATATAAATACTGTAAATAAACAATAAATAAATAAATACAACAACCTAATGATTCCGGCCATGTATGGGAATGAAAGACCTTGGCAACTGGATCCTTTCCATACTGTTTTGCATAGCACTGGGATTGTGGTGCAGCTGGCTGAGTGTCAGCTGCATTAAGATCACTCTGACCAAAAGGTCATGAGTTCGAAGCCAGCCCGGGTTGGAGTGGGTTTCCAACCAATTGTGTAGCCTGTTGTCGACCTTTGCAACCCGAAAGACAGTTGCATCTGTCAAGTAGGAAATTAAGGTACCACCTTAAAGTGTGGGGAGGCTAAATTAACTGATTTATGAGGCCATAAAGAAGACTCCAGCAAAGCATTCCAGCGGGGAAGCATGCGGGGAATGCGGAAGTGCTTCATCAGCGTCGCAGATGGACGATGAAAGCGACAGCTCCCCTGGAGGCCAGAAAAAGTTAAATAGCCTCTGTGTATGTCTGTATATGTTGTATGTCAAAAATTGGCATTGAATGTTTGCCATATATGTGTACACTGTAATCCGCCCTGAATCCCCTGCGGGGTGAGAAGGGCGGAATATAAAAGCCGTAAACAAAATAAATAAATAAATAAATAAATAAATAAATAAATATCAGTGACCTCATTCATCTACGTCAGTGGTTCTCAACCTTCCCAATGCCGCGACCCCTTAATCCAGTTCCTCGTGTTGTAGTGACCCCCTACCATAACATTATTTTTGTTGCTACTTCATAACTGTAATTTTGCTACTGTTATGAATCGTAATGTAAATATCTGATATACAGGATCTATTTTCATTCACTGGACCAAATTTGGCACAAATACCCGATACCCAAATTTGAATACTGGTGGAGTTGGGGGAGGGTTGTTGGTTTTGTCATTTAGATGTATAGTTCACCTACAATCAAAGAGCATTATGAACTCCACCAACAATGGAATTGAACCAAACTTGGCACACAGAACTCCCATGACCAACAGTAAATACTGGAAGGGTTTGGTGGGCATTGACCTTGAGTTTAGGAGTTGTAGTTCACCTACATCCAGAGAGCACCGAGGACTCAAGCAATGATGGATCTGGACCAAACTTGGCACTGAAGGAGGCCTCAAGGGTCTCTGAGTAAGGGGCTTTGAATGAAATTAACAGCAAAAGAGAAACATACCCTTTCTCTGACTTAAAAAGAGCAATATGGAAGAAAATGTTTTTAAGAAACAAGATGTGACATGTAGAAGGTACTTCTTACACAGGATGCTTGTGGTTAACTTCAAAGGTTGTGGTAAAGTGCAGAGTATGCATGTACAAGAAGGTACTTTCAATCAAAAGGTCAAGGGAGAAGGGCTGGAAAGAGAGTACTTTCCACGAAAAGAAAATGTTCTCTTTTGTTAAAGGTTAAAAATTGTTGATGTCAGGCAGTGGTACTTTCCCCTTTTTGTTTACAATGGGCTATAAAGTTTGCAGATTTCAAGGGAAGAGGGCGGCAGTCACTTGAAGGGTAACATCTGCGCATGCTGCCTGGCTGTCTGTCTTCTTCATGAAGAAACTAAAAATAAACCTTGTTTTTTTTAATCTTTCATTGGGACTGTCTCCTTCCTTTCGTGCTCCCGCGACGTGGACCTAAGAAGACCCAATTTAGGGTCTCTAACAGCACGAATAGTTTGGAGTTGTAGTTCACTTACATCCAGAAAGCATTGTGGACTCAAACAGTGATAGATCTGGACTAAACTGGGCACAAATACTCAATACACCCAAATGTGAACACTGGTGGAGTTTGGGGAAAATAGACCTCAACATTTGGGAGTTGTAATTGCTGGGATTTATAGTTCATCTACAATCAAAGAGCATTCTGAACTCCACTAATGATAGAATTGGGCAAAACTTCCCACATAGAATCCCCATGACCAACAGAAAATACTGTGTAAAGCAAATTATGGAATTGAACCAATCTTGCACACAAGACTTCCATGATCAACAGAAAATACTGGACCTTGAGTTTTGGAGTTGTAGTTCACTTACATCCAGAAAGCATTGTGGACTCAAACAGTGATAGATCTGGACCAAACTGGGCACAAACACTCAATACGCCCAAATGTGAACACTGGGGAAAATAGACCTCAACATTTGGGAGTTGTAGTTGCTGGGATTTGTAGTTCACTTACAACTGAAGAGCATTCCGAACCGCACTAACAGTAGAATTGGGCCAAATTTTCCATGCAGAACTCCCCGACCAACAGAAAATACTGTGTTTTTTCATGGTCTTTGGTGACCCCTCTGACACTCCCTTGTGACCCCCCCAGGGGTTGCGACCCCCAGGTTGAGAAGCACTAAACTACATTGTACAAATACAAGGTCAGGTTTCAAAGAAAGCTTCCAGGCGGGACAGATTCGGTTTCAAATCTGATTTCTCCTGATTTGCCAGCTGTTTCGCCACCGATGAACCTGCTCGATAAACAACAGCGAGTGGAAAATTGAGATCTCAACGAGATTCCCCCTGAAGGAAAAACCTGCTTTTGTTTCCGAAGAGGACATAACCTTTTACACAGACGAGTGGGCATTTAATTTCTAATTTGCTGTGGGCAGCATGTACCAACATGTTGGGAAGTCGAGAGAGTGCCACGCCGGCTTGCTGTTTGGAAAGGACGAAAACAACCCTAAAGGAAAAGAAGGAAGGAAGGAGAAGCCATTTGTTCCAACTTGGGCGCCATAATAACTCCTATGCATGGTGGAACATCAAGTTTGGTGTTGAGCCTGGATCAACAAGGAACATCTCTAGTAGAAATGTGCAAAATGGCAGAAATCTGCTCTGTTTACATTTTGAATTTCGAGTGCTCACCCATTCTGCTTTCGGGAAGATTCCGGGAGATTAGGAAGGGAGTTACTTGGATTCATTGTTTGGAGTGCAGAATGAATTTCCCCCGATCTGCACTTGCAAAGAATCCTCTGAGCATGTGCAGAGTGCAATTGCTGGGCTCGCTTTGGGAATGGGAAACCTCTGAGCATGTGCAGAGTACTATCCCCTTATCTGAACTTGAAAAGAAGCCTCCAAGCATGTGCAGAGTGCATTTCACCTTATCTGCACTTGCAAAGAAGCCTCTGAGCATGTGCAGAGTGCATTTCACCTTATCTGTACTTACTAAATAGCCTCTGAGTATGTGCAGAGTGCATTTCATCTTATCTGTACTTACTAAATAGCCCAAGCATGTGCAGAGTGCATTTGACCTTATCTGCACTTGCAAAGAAGCCTCTGAGCATGTGCAGAGTGCATTTCACCTTATCTGTACTTACTAAATAGCCTATGAGTATGTGCAGAGTGCATTTCCCTCTATCTGCACTTGCAAAGAAGCCTATGAGTATGTGCAGAGTGCATTCCCCCTTATCTGCACTTGCAAAGAAGCCTCCAAGCATGTGCAGAGTGCATTTCACCTTATCTGTACTTACTAAATAGCCTCTGAGTATGTGCAGAGTGCATTTCATCTTATCTGTACTTACTAAATAGCCTCTGAGTATGTGCAGAGTACATTTCACTTCATCTGTACTTACTAAATAGCCTCTGAGTATGTGCAGAGTGCATTTCACTTCATCTGTACTTACTAAATAGCCTCTGAGTATGTGCAGAGTGCATTTCCCCTTATCTGAACTTGCAAAGAAGCCTCTGAGCATGTGAAGAGTGCATTTCACCTTATCTGTACTAATTAAATAGCTTCTGAGTATGTGCAGAGTGCATTTCCCCTTATGTGCACTTGCAAAGAAGCCTCTGAGCATGTGCAGAGTGCATTACCCCTTATCTGCACTTGCAAAGAAGCCTCCAAGCATGTGCAGAGTGCATTTCACTTCATCTGTACTTACTAAATAGCCTCTGAGTATGTGCAGAGTGCATTTCCCCTTATCTGAACTTGCAAAGAATGCCTCCGAGCATGTGCAGAGTGCATTACCCCTTATCTGAACTTGAAAAGAAGCCTCCAAGCATGTGCAGAGTGCATTTCACCTTATCTGCACTTGCAAAGAAGCCTCTGAGCATGTGCAGAGTGCATTTCACCTTATCTGTACTTACTAAATAGCCTATGAGTATGTGCAGAGTGCATTTCCCTCTATCTGCACTTGCAAAGAAGCCTCTGAGCATGTCCAGAGTGCATTTCACCTTATCTGTACTTACTAAATAGCCTATGAGTATGTGCAGAGTGCATTTCCCCTTATCTGCACTTGCAAAGAAGCCTCCAAGCATGTGCAGAGTGCATTTCACCTTATCTGTACTTACTAAAATACAGAGTATGTGCAGAGTACATTTCCCCTTCTCTGCACTTGAAAAGAAGCCTCTGAGCATGTGCAGAGTGCATTTCACCTTATCTGTACTTACTAAATAGCTTCTGAGTATGTGCAGAGTGCATTTCCCCTGATCTGCACTTGCTATCCGTCAGGCCCAATGGGCAGCATGAGCCAGCCAAGAGCGGCTGCTCCGTGTGGCCTACTCTCATGTAAAGCACCTCGCGAGGTGCTTTACACGCAAGTAGGTCACGCGGTGCTGCTCCTCCCTTGGCAAACTCACGCTGCCCATTGGGCTTGATGGACAGTGTGAACCAGCCAAGGGCAGCTGCTCCGCGTGGCCTACTCGCGTGTAAAGCACTTCGCGAGGTGCTTTACGTGCGAGTAGGCCGCGCGGTGCTGCTCCTCCCTTGGCAGGCTCACGCTGCCCATCGAGCCCGATGGGCAGCATGAGCCAGCCAAGGGAGGCTGCCCAGCGCTCCATGCAGTCATGCCGGCCACATGACCTTGGAGGTGTCTACGGACAACGCCGGCTCTTCAACTTAGAAATGCAGATGAGCACCACACCCCAGAGTCAGACACGACTGGACTTCATGTCAGAGGAAAAAAATTAACTAGGAAAATTGTGGAAGATCCAGGGTGGGAGAAAGAACTCTTGTCTGTTGGAGGTAGTTATGAATGTTTCAATTGGCCACCTTGATTACCATTTCATAGCCTGACAGTTTTTAGGGAGAGGTGATTAGCTGGCCCTGATTGTTTCTTGTCTGGAGTTCCCCTGTGTTTGAGTGTTGTTCTTTATTTACAGTTATAATTTTAGAGTTTTTTTAATACTGGTAGCCAGATTTTGTTCAGACTAGAAATAGGAAGATTTCCCATTTTATGCTCCTGGAATTACTGCCTAAAGAGGACTAGGAAGAAAAGAACCCCCTCTAAGGGCCCTTCCACACCGCAAAATAAGATATGTGCAATGTGCATAGGGATTTTTTTAATTGATTTTTTTTAAAAAAACTATAGTCCGGCCCTCCAACGGTCTGAGGGACAGTGAACTGGCCCCCAGTTTAAAAAGTTTGAGGACCCCTGATCGAGCATGCCCCCCCCAACAAGGGATGGTGACTTATAGTTCTGCAAAGGACAAAGGTACCAGACTGCACAATAGGGGTTAAGTCTTGATCAATGTCAAGGCCTTAACAAACAATGAGGACCCCATGAAACTTTGGGAATGGCTAGACCTTGGGGTCTCTGCCTCTCTCTCTCTCTCTCTCTCGCTGTAGTTTTCCAAGGACCATGGGACCGGCTTCCATCCCAGCGCTGCAGGGCTTTGCGTCTTGGCCCAGTGGAACTCCATAGACTCCCTTTGGTGGCTTTTTGAATTCTGCTACATTCCTGGACTTCACTCTCTTCAAGGACCCATGAACTTTCTTCAAGACAACTTATGAATTTATGCTGTGTCCTGATATCGTCTGCTTTTTATAATTGGTATTATTAATCTCTCTCTGGGGTCCTGGATGGGAAGATAGCTGCATATGATTTCCCTGTGTATAATTTCTATATGTTTTTTTATGTTTCCTTGTATTCCTGACCCTTTGCCCCTTCTCCCTCCAAAGAAATATGTAAGGGAACCCCCTGGCCTTCAGAAACAAAAGCCATTAGCGATTACTGAAACCTCACGCCAAAGACACACTTGCATGGATAAAAGAAGGAAATTCTTATCTCTAGCATCGAAAGATGGCCCACTAGAGTAAAGAATTGTTTGACAAAAGTTTCTGTAAGATAAGGGGAAACCTTCCCCTCTGCTTTTGTTTACTTAGCATTAACCTCAGGCTGCCATCATTGTTCTCCTGTCTCACAGCCAGGAAGGATCAGGACACATGTTGACCCTTTGTCTCACAAGAGCACATGGCATTCCTTTGTTTAAAGATCCCTTCCCAGATTCCTTTGTGCTCCCTCATCCCGCCTCCATCTCTCCTGATTGGCTGTCGCCACCAGGTGGCAGAGGTCTCCCCATTGGTTCCTACGGACCACTGGAGCCCATTGCCCAATCATGGCAGGGAACAACAGGGAAGCCGGGGCGGGGAGTTTGAACTCTGCAAATTTGAATTCACTATAAATATGACTGCATTGGTGTAATCTCCTCATGCTTAGCTTGGCGAATGATTGCAGCTTTGCATCCGGTTTCAGCTGAATCGCATTAAACTTCAATGGCTCTTCTTCAACTGGTGAGACTTTTCATTGGGAAATCAGGGAATCGCATTAAACCTCAATGGCTTTTCTTCAACTGGTGAGACTTTTCATTGGGAAATCAGGGAAAAATATGGGATGCTTCTCTGTCTCGCCAGGGAAAAAAGAACTCTTTGAGGAGTCTAATTGGTCTCTGCCTCCTGGCAAAGACCTCTAAATTTTAGCTCTATAACACCTGCAGTAAGGTATGAGAGGAAAGAGAGGGGAGCGTAGTCGTTTATTTTTAATGCGCTCCCTGGCAGGAAAATGGGAATGATATGGATCTGTTTTCCCATTATCCGTAGGACATGTGCTGTTTATTTTGCTGCGGGGCCATGGCTTTCATAGCGTTGGTGCTCTGGAAGGAGGGAAGCTGACATTTTCCATTAAAAATGATGTTTGGATTTGGAACACAAGGTTGCAAGGGGAGGAAAAAGAACACGGAGTAGTATTTCCCCCAAATAGAGGCTTTCAACCCCAGCAGAATGGAAAAGATCAGCCTCCGGTGGGTTCTGGTGCCTTCCATTAAAAGAGAAAAACAAGCAGCCGCCTCCAGGCAGAATTTGCTGAAGTTTCAAGATCTTGCAAAGCGGGTCCTTGGCCAAAGGAGACCCTCGAGGGGAAGGCTATCAAAGGAGCGGACGGGATGCCCTCGCAACTGATCCACTCTGTCTTAATGCATTTTGCCAGCTGGGTTTCGGAGCCACAAGGTTCAACATCGTTGTGCTGAAAAGGAAAGAAATGCCACTGCGGAGCTCCATGCGCACAGACTCTCTGGATTCAGCCTCCATCAATTTAACTATCAATGGCTTGAAAATAGGACAAGTATGGTCATTAATAGTCCAGTCAAGATTCCATGTATTGTCGAAGGCTTTCATGGCCGAAAATGAAGTCGAACATGACCCCCTCCCCACAGAAAAATGTAATGTTCGTTTGTGGGATTAACAGAACTCGAAAACACTGGACGAATTGACACCAAATTTGGACACACGACACCAAACAACTCAATGTATGTCCTTCACTCAAAAAAATGGTTTTGTCATTTGGGAGTTGTAGTTGCTGGGATTTATAGTTCACCTGCAATCAAAGAGCATTCTGAACCCCACCAACGATGGAATTGAACCAAACTTGGCACAACAGAAAATACTGGAAGGATCTGGTGGGCAGTGTCCTTTGGTTTTGGAGTTGTAGTTCACCAACATCCAGAGATCACTGTGGACTTAAACAATGATGGATCTGAACCAAACTTGGCACGAATTCCCAATGTGCCCAAATGTGAACACTGGTGGAGAACAGACCTTGACATTTGGGAAATGCAGTTGCTGGGAGTTATAGTTCACCTACAGTCATAGCAGGAGGAGGGCTTTTGGTGGAAGGATTTATTATTATTATTATTATTATTATTATTAAACTTTATTTGTCCCGCAGGACTCGATGCGGCTTACAAGGGCCAAGGCCTCAACAACAATACAACAATACAAACCTAAGCAAATTAAAATAATTAAAGCAATCTAAAACAACAAGCAATAAACAATCCATTAAGACACAATAAAACTGGGCCGGGCCAGAGTAAGGGTACAAGGGTTAAAAGTGCTGATGTGACAGGTGGAAATGAGGCTTATGGACAAGTGCAGTGTGCAGCGATCTTGGCTCTAATAAAGTGCTTGTGGGACTTGGTAATGAAAAGTTTCCTATTCAGGAAAGGCACATCGGAACAGCCAGGTCTTCAAGTTCTTTCTGAAGACTGCCAATGTAGGGGCCTGTCTAAGATCTTTGGGGAGGGTGTTCCAGAGTCGGGGGGCCACCACGGAAAAGGCCCTGTCTCGTGTCCCCACCAAACGCGCTTGCGACGCAGGTGGGATCACGAGCAGGGCCTCTCCAGATGACCGAAGTGAACGTGTGGGTTCGTAAATGGACATGCAGTCACACAGGTAGGCTGGTCCCAAAACCGTTCAGGGCTTTGTAGGTAAGCACCTGCACCTTAAATTGGGCTCGGAAAATAAACGGCAGCCAGTGGAGCTCCCTGAACAGGAGGGTTGACCTCTCTCTGTAAGGAGTGCCAGTCAACATCCTGGCTGCTGCTCGTTGAACCAGTTGGAATTTCCGAGCCGTTTTCAAGGGCAGACCCACGTAGAGCGCATTACAGTAATCCACCCTAGAGGTGACCAAGGCATGGACCACTCCGGCCAGATCAGCCTTCGCGAGGTACGGTCGCAGTTGGCGCACGAGTCTTAATTGTGCGAAAGCCCTCCCAGACACCGCCGACGCCTGTGAAGTCAATATGCCCAAATGTGAACACAGGTGGAGTTTGGGGAAAATAGAATCTTGACATTTGGGAGTTGTAGTTGCTGGGATTAATATTTCACCTACAATCACAGAGCATTCTCAACCCCACCAATGATAGAATTGGGCCAAATCTCCCACACAAAACCCACAGGTGGGCCACAGCAACGCGTGGCAGGGGATGGCTAGTGTGTGTGTGTGTGTCTATATACGAGGGGTATTTTTTAAGTAAGGTCCGTTGGAACATAAGTACAACGAAAGTTTATTTCAAAAAAGTAAATTTATTTTCAGAAAGTACATACTTCACTCTATTTTTCGACATAGTTGCCAAGTTTGTTCAAACACTTATCATACCTCTGAACCAATTTTAAAATACCCTCTTCATAAAAACTTGCCGCCTGCTCCGATAACCAAGAGTTCACTGTAATCAAAGAAGGGCGACCGGAGCGGTCCTCATCATGGACGTTGTCACGGCCATCTTTGAATTGTCGTACCCACTTACGCACTTTGCTTTCACTCATAACAGTATCACCGTACACTTCACAAATCTGTTGATGAATTTCTGCAGCAGGCAGGTTCCTTGCTGACAAAAACCGTATCACTGAGCGAACCTCACATGCGGAGGGTGAGTTGATAGTCTTAAACATTTTTAAAGCACAGAACAGAACCGTACAGGTGAGCTACAGAGCGGAAACTGAGCACAGTTGTTCCCGAGGCATGCCGGTACACGACGGACGCGTTCGTTAAGGTATGCGCGCGAAATACTAGTGTCTACAACTTACTTAAAAAATACCCCTCATATATATATATATGTGTGTGTGTGTGTGTGTGTATGTATATATTGCTGGAGTTACACTTAAAAATATACCTGTTCCGACTTACTAACAAATTCAAGTTAAGAACAAACCTACAGAACCGATCCTATTCCGAACTTGGGGACTGCCTGTATATCCCAGTTTTTATCTCCCCATTTACACTTCTCTGCAAAGCTTACCACAATGCCTTCAGAATGCATTCAAGCTACTAAAGGAATTCGCCCTCAATGAACTCATTCTATGAAAAGAGAAAATGAGGCATCATTTCGCTCTTCCCAGTTGGCTCCGGCAACAGCAAATTGCTGCATCCTCTCTTAGCATATCTGTTCTTCCTCATTCGCAATGCTTCCTAGTCTTTATCCGCAACATACCGAGAGATAACCCTTCTCCGTTCGGCACTTGCACCGTTCTCCACAATGGCTTCTACTGTATGGGAATGACTCACTTAAATGACTCAGCACTTGTTCCAGTAGGAAAGAGAAGGAGGAAAACGACAGCTCTCCTGATTATGGGAGGCATTTCCATGCAAAGTGCTGAGCAGCCTGTGATCCTCCAAAGAAACGTGGGATGAGTTCGAGTGTATCTCTAGGAGGCTGGTGGGGAATCGTACCTAGAACTGGATTATTAATAGTCCAACCAAAACTATGTATGGTGCCGAAGCTCTTTAGATACTATAAAGCAATCAGTTTCAATGGACATAATTTTGGAAATGGCATCTTCCTTTTCCAGAGCTGCATTTGGAAAGCCGGGAACAGAACTGGCCCTTTAAAAGATGTACAATAACTGCGTTATGGCAAAGCTGTTGTGGGAGTGAGCTGCATTAAAATCACTACTGACCGCGAGGTCATGAGTTTGATGCCAACACGGGTTGGAGTAAGCTCCCGACCATTTGTCTAGCTTGCTGTCGACCTTTGTATCCCGAAAGACAGTTGCATCTGTCAAGTAGGAAATTTAGGTACTGCTTTATGCGAGGAGGATAATTTAATTAATTCACGACGCCATAAAACTCTCCAGCAGCGTGCAAAAGAATGAGGAAGTACTCCATTGGTATCATAAGTGGATAATTTAACTAATTTATGATGATGATGATGATAATAATAATAATAATAATAATAATAATACAGGTGGATAATTTAACTAATTTATGATGCCATAAAACTCTCCAGCAGCGTGCAAAAGAATGAGGAAGTACTCCATCGGTGTCACAAGTGGATAATTTAACTAATTTATGATGCCATAAAACTCTCCAGTAGCATGCAAAAGAATGAGGAACTACTCCATCGGTGTCACAAGTGGATAATTTAACTAATTTATGATGCCATAAAACTCTCCAGCAGTGTGCAAAAGAATGAGGAAATAATCCATCGGTGTCACAAGTGGATAATTTAACTAATTTATGATGCCATAAAATTCTCCAGCAGCATGCAAAAGAATGAGGAAGTAGTCCATTGGTGTCACAAGTGGATAATTTAACTAATTTATGATGCCATAAAACTCTCCAGCAGCGTGCAAAAGAATGAGGAAGTACTCAATCGGTGTCACAAGTGGATAATTTAACTAATTTATGATGCCATAAAACTCTCCAGCATTGTGAAAAAGAATGAGGAAGTACACCATCAGTGTCACAAGTGGATGGTGAAGCGACAGCTCCCCTGGTGGCCGGAATTCAAAAAGCATACCCTCCTGAAGCTGGAAAGTTAAATAGCCTCTGTGTGTCTGTCTATATATGTTGTGTGTCTATAGCATTGAATTTTTGCCATGTATATGTGCATTGTGATCTGCCCTGAGTCCCCTGCGCAGTGAGAAGGGCGGAATAAAAATACTGCAAATAAATTAATAACATTATGTATTACACTATAACACTAGGCCTCTGGAACAATTATATGGCCAACTTTTGCCAGAAGATCTATTGTGGAAAAGGAGAAAAATGCACATGACGAGTGGAATGCCGCAGGGTTCCGTCCTGGGCCCGGTCCTGTTCAACATCTTTATTAATGACTTAGATGAAGGGTTAGAAGGTAGGATCATCAAGTTTGCAGACTACACCAAATTGGGAGGGATAGCCATTATTTTTTTAAAAACCATATTTATTAATTATTATTAATTAGATGAAGGATTAGAAGGCAGGATCATCAAGTTTGCAGACGACACCAAATTGGGAGGGAGAGCCAAGACTCCAGAGGACAGGAGCAGGATTCAAAACAATCTTGACAGATTAGAGGGATGATGGGCCAAAACTAACAAAATGAAGTTCAACAGGGACAAATGCAAGATACTCCACTTTGGCAGGAAAAACAAATGCAAAGATACAGAATGGGGACAATGCCTGGCTCGAGAGCAGTACGTGTGAAAAAGATCTTGGAGTCCTCGTGGACAACAAGTTAAACATGAGCCAACAATGTGATGTGGCGGCAAAAAAAGCCAATGGGATTTTGGCCTGCATCAATAGGAGCATAGTGTCTAGATCTAAGGAAGTCATGCTACCCCTCTATTCTGCTTTGGTTAGACCACACCTGGAATATTGTGTCCAATTCTGGGCACCACAATTCAAGAGAGATATTGACAAGCTGGAATGTGTCCAGAGGAGAGCGACTAAAATGATAGTCTGGAGAACAAGCCCTATGAGGAGCGGCTTAAGGAGCTGGGCATGTTTAGCCTGAAGAAGAGAAGGCTGAGAGGGGATATGATAGCCATGTATAAATATGTGAGAGGAAGCCACAGGGAGGAGGGAGCAAGCTTGTTTTCTGCTTCCCTGGAGACTAGGACGCAATGGAACAATGGCTTCAAACTACAAGAGGGGAGATTCCATCTGAACATGAGGAAGAACTTCCTGACTGTGAGAGCCGTTCAGCAGTGGAACTCTCTGCCCCGGAGTGTGGTGGAGGCTCCTTCTTTGGAAGCTTTTAAACAGAGGCTGGATGGCCATCTGTCAGGGGTGCTTTGAATGCAATATTCCTGCTTCTTGGCAGAATGGGGTTGGACTGGATGGCCCACGAGATCTCTTCCAACTCTTTGATTCTATGATTCTATAAAATATCCGTATCATGACAAACACAATGGGGAGAAATGCAAAATGGCTCAGCTCTCCAGCCCTGGCGTGTGCTAATTAATTAATAACTTAATCCCGGAATTAAGTTACTGCCGAAACTCTTAACTTAATTCAATCCCTTTAGTTAAAAATACATTTAATTAAGTTACTGCTTTCCGTTAGGAAAAAAAAATCCAACTCGGTGGATTGCTTAATTGATTCGAAGGGGTCCATTTAACGCTTTTGCTTCCAGCTGAGCCCAAAGTTGCTGCTATTTTCCTCCTAGCAGGAGGCGGTTCCGATCGGGGTTGGCTTGACACGCCTTCCTCTTGGCACGCTTCTCCCTTTCGCCCCCCATTCGTGCCTCTTCAAATTCTGCAGCACTGCTGGTCACAGCTGACCTCCAGCTGTGAGCACTCAAGGGCCAGGCTTCCCAGTCTCTCTTCCTGTCCACCAACATTCGAGCTGTGGATCAAACTTGGCACAAATACTCAATATGCCCAAATGTGAAAACTGGTGAGTTTGGGGAAAATAGAATCTTGACATTTGGGAGTTGTAGTTGCTGGGATTTATAGTTCACCAACAATCACAGAGCATTCTGAACCCCACCAACGATAGAATTGGGCCAAACCTCCCACACAGAACCCCCATGTGGGCCACAGCAACGTGTGGCAGGGGACTGCTAGTATTTTACATAAAGGACCTGGGGGCGGGGCTTTGGCGGGGGGGGTGGAGGAGGAGGAGGAGTGCAGGGGCGGGGCGTCGGTGGGTGTGGGCGGGGCTTCGGCGGAGGGGGGTGGGAGGAGGAGGAGTGCAGGGGCGGGGCGTCGGTGGGTGTGGGCGGGGCTTCGGCAGGGGGGTGGGGAGGAGGAGGAGGAGTGCAGGGGCGGGGCGTCGGTGGGTGTGGGCGGGGCTTCGGCAGAGGGGGGTGGGAGGAGGAGGAGGAGTGCAGGGGCGGGGCGTCGGTGGGTGTGGGCGGGGCTTTGGCAGAGGGGGGTGGGAGGAGGAGGAGTGCAGGGGCGGGGCGTCGGTGGGGTGGGCGGGGCTTCGGCGGAGGGGGGGGAGGAGGAGTGCAGGGGGGGGGGGGTGTGGGCGGGGCTTCGGCGGAGGGGGTGGGAGGAGGAGGAGGGGGGGTCGGTGGGTGTGGGCGGGGCTTCGGCGGAGGGGGGTGGGAGGAGGAGGAGGAAGGGGCGGGGCGTCGGTGGGTGTGGGCGGGGCTTTGGTGGAGGGGGGTGGGAGGAGGAGGAGGAGTGCAGGGGCGGGGCGTCGGTGGGTGTGGGCGGGGCTTCGGCGGAGGGGGGTGGGAGGAGGAGGAGTGCAGGGGCGGGGCGTCGGTGGGTGTGGGTGGGGCTTCGGCGGAGGGGGGGGAGGGAGGTGCGGAGGGTGCGTTGGCCGTTTGGCCATGTGCGCGCGCCGGGGACTTTGCGCCATTGCGCATGCTCAGTTGTTTTGTCCTTTTGTGAGTGTGTTGTTGTGTTGTTTATTATTTTGATTCGATTTGTTTGTACCTTGTGGGTTGAGGTATGTGCATGGGAATTTTGGTTAATTTTTGTTGGGGGGTTTTTGAGTTTTGCTGTCCTGTTGGACGCCCCTTACAGATTTATATATATAGATATAGTTGGAGTGAATGTCACTCCCTTTGGACGGCAAATGTTTTCAAACAGGGGGGACGTTTGGGCAACGTGACATTGGCCCAGCTGTTCCGCCAGCTAGCAGGTGCGCAATAATTCCAGAATCAATCATGTTTAATGCATCCCAGATTAGGTAAACAGCCAGATCAGGCTTTGGTATTAATTGATGAGAGTGTGAGAGAGAGATCTCGATTTACCCAAAGCAGCGCTGGCTTTGCTGGACTGGGAGAACGAATCGAGGACTGTGGCAAAGTCTGGCGTTCCTTGCAATCTCAGATGCAGGACGGCATAAGAAAGTCCTGATAGTACAGGTTCTCACCTTGTGGTGACCCCCAACCATAACGTTATTTTCGTTGCTACTTCTTTAATTCTGCTACTGTTATGAATCGTAATATAAATATCTGATATGCAGGATGTATTTTCATTCACTGGACCAAATTTGGCACAAATACCCAATACGCCCAAATTTGAATACTGGTGGGGTTGGAGGGGATTGATTTTGTCATTTGGGAATGTTGGAGTTGCTGGGATTTATAGTTCACCTAAAATCAAAGAGCCCTTTGAACTCCACCAATGATGGAATTGAATCAAACTTGGCACACAGAATTCCCATGGCCAAGAGAAATACTGGGAGAGTCTGGTGGACACTGAACTTGTGTTTTTGGAGTTGTAGTTCACCTACATCCATAGAACACTGTGGACTCAAACAGTGATGGATCTGGATCAAACTTGGCACAGATAATCAATATGCCCAAATGTGAACACTGGTAGAGTTTGGAGAAAATAGACCTTGCCATTTGGGAGTTGTAGTTGCTGGGATTCATAGTTCACCCACAATGAAATAGCATTCTGAACCCCACCAGTGATAGAATTGGACCAAACTTCCCACACAGAACACCCATGACAAAGAGAAAATACTATGTTTCTGATGGTCTTTGGTGACCCCTCTGACACCCCCTCGTGACCCCCACAGGGGTCCCGACCCCCAGGTTGAGAACCACTGATCTACATGAAACCGCTAGGAGAGGTCATCCGGGGTTTTGGAGTTAGGTGCCACTCTATGCAGATGACACACAACTCTATTACTCATTTCCACCTAACTCCAAGGAGGCCTCTCGGTGCTGGACGAGTGCCTGGCCGCTGTGTCTATCTGGATGAGGAGGAACAAGCTGAAGATCAATCCCGACAAGACAGAGGTCCTCCTGGTCGATCGTAAACCTGATCGGGGTATAGGGTGGCAACCTGTGTTGGACGGGGTTACACTCCCCCTGAAGCCACAGGTCCGCAGTTTGGGAGTCCTCTTGGATTCATCGCTTACGCTTGAGGCTCAGGCGTCGGCGGTGTCCGGGAGGGCTTTTGCACAATTGAGACTCGTGCGCCAACTGCGACCGTACCTCGCGAAGGCTGATCTGGCCGGGGTGGTCCATGCCTTGGTCACCTCCAGATTGGATTACTGCAATGCGCTCTACGTGGGGCTGCCCTTGAAAACGGCTCGGAAATTCCAACTGGTCCAACGAGCAGCAGCCAGGATGTTAACTGGAGCCCCTTACAGAGAGAGGTCAACCCTCCTGTTCAAGGAGCTCTACTGGCTGCCGATATTGACAAGCTGGAATGTGTCCAGAGGAGAGCAACTAAAATGATAAAAGGTCTGGAGAACAAGCCCTATGAGGAGCGGCTTAAGGAGCTGGGCATGTTTAGCCTGAAGAAGAGAAGGATGAGAGGAGATATGATCCACCACCAGGACACTGATCTTGGAAGACTATCTTACTCAGACAGTCAGTCAGTAAGTAAGTAAGTAAGTAAGTAAGTAAGTAACTATCCAAAGTGATGGTTTATAGTGTGGTGCAGATCCATAGGACTAAAATGATCAAGGGTCTGGAGAACAAGCCCTATGAGGAGTGGCTTAAGGAGATGGACATGTTTAGCCTGAGAGGAGATATGATAGCCATGTATAAATATGTGAGAGGAAGCCACAGGGAGGAGGGAGCAAGCTTGTTTTCTGCTTCCTTGGAGACTAGGATGCAATGGAACAATGGCTTCAAACTACAAGAGAGGAGATTCCATCTGAACATGAGGAAGAACTTCCTGACTGTGAGAGCCGTTCAGCAGTGGAACTCTCTGCCCCGGAGTGTGGTGGAGGCTCCTTCTTTGGAGCTTTTAAACAGAGGCTGGATGGCCATCTGTCAGGGGTATTTTGAATGCAATTTTCCTGCTTCTTGGCAGGGGGTTGGACTGGATGATGGCCCAGGAGGTCTCTTCCAACTCTTTGATTCTATGATTCTATGATTCTATAAATACGCAGATTGAAATGCGAGAAAACTAATGGTAGCATGAAGCCAGGGTGTTGGACTATGACTTTGGAGACGAGGGTTCGAATCTGGCTACCAGTACTAAAAAAAACTCTCAAATCAGGACAGTAAATAAAGAACAACACTCAAAAACAGGGGAATTCCAGACAAGGAACAATCAGAGCCAGCTAATCACCTCCCAAAAAAGGATTCCCCCAGGCAGGAAGCAGCCAAGCTTTGAAGCTGCAAGGCTATTCAGTGCTAATCAAGGTGATCAAGGTGAATGATGTCCAGGGTGGGAGAAAGGGAGTTCTTTCTCCCACCCTGGACATCATTCCGCAGATATATAATCCTGGCTTGCCTAGTTTCCAACAGACCTCACAACCTCTGAGGATGCCTGCCGTAGACGTGGGTGAAACACCAGGAGAGAATGCTTCTGGTGGAGATTTTTAAGCAAAGGCTGGATGGTCACCTGTCAGGAGGGATTGGATTGTGTCTTCCTGCAGGGCAGCAGAATGGGGTTGGACTGGGTGGTTCTTGAGGTCTCTTCCAACTCTACAATTCTATTACAGCCTTAGGGTTAATATAAGTCACATACAACCCAAACACGCAACATTGGATTCGAGCTGCAAAGAAGTGTGCTTAGCCTCTGGTCAAAATATGCTTCTCGCTCTGCTTTCCCAGTGCTGCAGTGAGCTTGGCACATCTGCGTAATCTGGAAGGCGCAGTCCAGATGGCCTGTCGTTGAAATTATTGCTTTAATTTTCATTTCCAGGGAACGAGATGTTTGGAATGGATTATAATGGGAGAGCAGTCAGGTGGCCCTCCGCTTCCCATTCCATGTTCAGCACTTTTTTCAGTGTAGGGCTTGTTATTATATTTGGAGACCTTTCAGAACTCATGTCACAGTTGAGCATTGCGCTACCACTCCAGAGGCCAGGGTTCGAATCTCCGCTTGGCCGTGGAAATGCGTTCGTTGACTTTGGGTAAGTCACACTCTCTCGGCCTCAGAGGCAAAACCCATCAGGACAAATCTTGCCAAGGAAGTTGCTTTAGGATACAACTTGAAGCTGAAAGAAACACGATCTCGGCAATCATTATCTGAAAAAAGCTTGCCATGGTAAAGATGTTGACCATTTCCGCTCCCTTGGCAGCCACCTCTCCACCAAAGTCAACATTGACACCGAAATACAACACCGCCTGAGCTCTGCGAGTGCAGCATTTTTCCGAATGAAGCAGAGAGTGTTTGAAGACCAGGACATCCGTAGGGAGACCAAGGTGCTTGTTTATAAAGCTATTGTCCTCCCAACCCTGCTATATGCCTGCGAAACGTGGACTGTCTACAGATGTCACATGCAACTCCTGGAATGATTCCATCAGCGTTGCCTCGGAAAATCCTGCAAATCTCTTGGGAAGACAAGCGGACAAATGTCAGCGTGCTAGAAGAAGCAAAGACCACCAGCATTGAAGCGATGGTCCTCTGTCATCAACTCCGCTGGACCAGCCACGTTGTCCGGATGCCCGACCACCATCTCCCAAAGCAGTTGCTCTATTCCAAATGGAATTCAAGAACGGAAAACAGAATGTTGGAGGACAGGAAAAGAGATTTAAAGATGGGCTCAAAGCCAACCTTAAAAACTCTGGCATAGATACTGAGAACTGGGAAGCCCTGGCCCTTGAGCGCTCCAGCTGGAGGTCAGCTGTGACCAGCAGTGCTGTAGAATTTGAAGAGGCCTGAATGGAGGGAGAAAGAGAGAAAGCCAACCCTGACTGGGACCGCCTTCCACCTGGGAACCGATGCCCTCACTGCGAGAGAAGATGCAGATCAAGAATAGGGCTCCACAGTCACCTACGGACCCACCAGCATGCTATTTATTTATCGTGTCAGGCAACCGAACAGTTGTATTACATTTTTGATAGAACAAACAAACAAACATACAAAAGACACAGAGTTTGCAAGCTTGGTAGTTGATTAAATGTCCTTTGACCAGTATCTGGCCACTTGGAGTGCCTCTGGTGTTGCCGCAAGAAGGTCCTCCATTGTGCATGTGGCAGGGCTCAGGTTGCATTGCAGTAAGTGGTCAGTGGTTTGCTCTTCTCCACACTTGCATGTCGTGGATTCCACTTTGTAGCCCCATTTCTTAAGGTTGGCTCTGCATCTCGTGGTGCCAGAGCGCAGTCTGTTCAGCGCCTTCCAAGTTTCCCAGTTTCTGTGTGCCCAGCGGGGAGTCTCTCATTGAGTATCAGCCATTGATTGAGGCTCTGGGTTTGAGCCTGCCACTTTTGGACTCTCGCTTGCTGAGGTGTTCCAGCTAATGCAGTGTTTCTCAACCTGGGGGTCGGGACCCCCATGGGGGTCGCGAGGGGGTGTCAGAGGGGTCGCCAAAGACCATCAGAAAACATAGTATTTTCTGTTGTTTATGGGGGTTCTGTGTGGAAAGTTTGGTCCAATTCTATCGGTGGGGTTCAGAATGGTATTTTATTGTGGGTGAACTATAAATCCCAACAATTACAACTCCCAAATGGCAAGGTCTATTTTCTCCAGACTCCACCAGTGTTCACATTTGGGCATATTGAGTATTTGTGCCAAGTTTGATCCAGATCCATCATTGCTTGAGTCCACAGTGTTCTCTGGATGTAGGTGAACTACAACTCCAAAAAACTCAAGGTCAATGTCCACCAGACCTTCCCAGTATTTTCTCTTGGTCATGGGAATTCTGTGTGCCCAGTTTGATTCAATTCCATCATTGGTGGAGTTCAGAAGGCTCTTTGATTTTAGGTGAACTATAAATCCCAGCAACTCCAGCATTACCAAATGACCAAATCAATCACCCTCAACCTCACCAGTATTCAAATTTGGGAGTATTGGGTATTTGTGCCAAATTTGGTCCAGTGACTGAAAATACATCCTGCATATCAGATATTTAGCTTACCATTCATAACAGTAGCAAAATTACAGTTGTGAAGTAGCAACGAAAATAATAATATGGTTGGGGGTCACCACAACATGAGGACCTGTACTAAGGGGTCGCGGCATTAGGAAGGTTGAGAACCACTGACTTAGATGAAGGGCTAGAAAACTATTTCTTGATTTAAGTCGTTGACATGCTGGCTGATACCCAAACAGGGGATGAGCTGGAGATGTCACTGCCTTGGTCCTTTACTATTGGCTGCTACTTCCCGGCAGATGTCAGGTGGTGCAATACCGGCTAAGCAGTGTAATTTCTCCGGTGGTGTAGGGCGCAGACACCCCGTGACCAGCACACTGATCTTGGAAGACTATCCTACTCGGACAATGAGGGATCGCCTAAGTAAGTAAGTAAGTAACTATCCAAAGTGATGGTTCATAGTGTGGTGCAGATCCATACACCATTGGTGAGTTCTTCCAGGAAAGAGGGTACAAATATGGTGCCAGTCCAGGGAAATCGCTGGCCATCTCATTCCATAGAAAGACTTCTTGAGCGCAACATGACTTTCCTCCTCAATCAGTTGATGACGTCGCAGAGACTTCTCAGGAAAGAAAAAAAGCTTTCTTCTCGATAGTTTGCGGAGAAAACTTTAAAATGCCGAGCCATTTGCAAATTGGGTTTGAGAGGGTTCGTGCATCAGAGGCGTGGAAGTGAAATGACACAAAATTGCCCGGCATTATGATTATGATTATGATTATACGATCTCTGCAATTTAAAGAGAGAGAACTTGATTCCCTTCGTGGCGTAAATGTTAGGTTTTGCATTACAGAGACGGGGCCACATCCAGGGTGCATCTACACCATGGAATTAATGCAGTTTGACACCACTTTAACTGATATGGCTCAATAGTATGGAATCCTGGGAGATGGATGTAGTTTTACAAAGTCTGGGGTTTGTAGTTTGGTGAAGCAAACTACAAACTGCCTTCTCTTTTTGGCAGAGAAGGATGAAGCGCACCTATAACTACAACTCCCAGAATCACATGGCATTGAGTTGTGGCAGTTAAACCAGTGCCAAATTGTATTAATTCTACAGTAGAGATACATCTATCTACACATTTTCAGACTTTCCTTATTGTATTTATTATTTTATTTATTTATTTCTCGCACTACTACCCCGCCCTTCTCAACTCCCGAGTGGGGACTCAGGGCGGCTTACAAAAAGGCACAATTCGATGCTGGCACAACAACAAGGTAAAAAAATAAAACATATAAACAGTAATTAAAACAATTAAAACAATCCATTATACATCACAATCCCTAAAAACAATCTAGTGCTCAACGTTTACCAGCTCAGAGTCCGTAAATTCAAATTCCACATTGTCCAATCCATCAATTCTAGTCGTCGCTTGTCCCTTATCTATCCGCCAGATTACCCGAAGGCCTGGTCCCAAATCCATGTTTTTAATTTCCTTCTAAAGGAGAGGAGGGATGTCGATGACCTAATTTCCCCGGGGAGTGAGTTCCACAGGTGAGGGGCCACCACCGAGAAGGCCCTGCTCCTCGACCCCAGCAACCTCACTTGTGATAGAGGAGGGGGCCGAGAGCAGGGCCTCCAGAGGATCTTAAACTCCGAGGTGGGACATAGAGGGAGATGCATTTGGACAGATACACTGGGCCGAAACCGTATAGGGTTTTGTAGGTCAAAACCAGCACTTTGAATTGTGCTCGGAACTGGATCGGCAGCCAGTGGAGCTGACATAGCAGAGGGGTGGTATGCTCCCTGTATGACGCTCCGGTGAGTAATCTGGCTGCCGCTCGCTGGACCAGTTGAAGTTTCCGAACAGTCTTCAAGGGCAACCCCACGTAGAGTGTGTTGCAGTAGTCTATTTGGGATGTAACAAGAGTGTGTACCACTGTGGCCAGATCAGACTTCCCAAGGTACGGGCGCAACTGGTGCACAAGTTTTAATTGTGCAAAAGCTCTCCCGGCCACTGAGACCTGGGTTTCCAGGCTCAGCGATGAGTCCAGGATCACCCCCAAGCTGCAAACCTGCGTCTTCAGGGGGAGTGTAACCCTGTCCAGCACAGGCTGTAATCCTATGCCCCGTTCGGCCTTACGACTGACCAGTAGGACCTCTGTCTTGTCTGGATTCAGTTTCAATTTGTTGTAGGCTAATCTAAAAGACTGAACATGAGTTTAGGGCAAATCTGCAGATGATAGTCTTGCTGAAATTCTAATTTTCCCAAGTGATGTCTTCTGACCCTTACTCATATCTCTTCTTGAATACAGCCTAACCTATTGTTTTTTAAAAATCCCAACATCGATTTGTACAATTATTATTATTATTATTATTATTATTATTATTATTATTATTAGAAACACAACAAGATGAGTCCACAGCAGACAAGATCACTCTGCTGGCTGTTGTATTGGATCACACGTCGGACACTTCCCAAGTGTCTAGGACTGTGTGATGTATCGGCGAATAATGCATGCAGATCCCAGTAAGGTGGCCTTCTGCAGCTGGCAGATGGTAATTTTGTCAGCACCGATTGTGTTTAAGTGCAGGCCAAGGTCTTTAGGCACTGCACCCAGTGTGCCGATCACCACTGGGACCACCTTGACTGGCTTGTGCCAGAGTCTTTGCAGTTCGATCCTTAAATCCTCATATCGTGTCAGCTTTTCCAGTTGTTTCTCTGCAATCCTGCTGTCACCTGGGATTGCGACATCAACGATCCATACTTTGTTTTTTAACACGATCGTGAGGTCAGGAATGTTGTGCTCCAAAACTCTGTCTGTCTGAATCCAGAAGTCCCAGAGGAGTTTGGCGTGTAACCTTTTCCGGCTTGTGATCCCACCAGTTAGTTGTCGCAGGCAGATGTTATTTGTGGCACAAATTCCAATGAATCTTCTGAACAATGGTGTTGTGCCTCTGCTTGTAGTCTGTCTGCGCGATCTTCTTGTTTCATCTGCTTCCTTGCAGAGTCTACATTTGGGATCTGTTGTCGACTTTTCAATTCTGGCTTTGATGGCATTGGTTCTAATGGCTTTTTCTTGGGCTGCCAGAATCAGGCCCCCGTCTCCTTTTTCAGAGTTCCATTTGTGAGTGCTTTGATTGTGTTTTTTACAATATTATTATTATTATTATTATTATTATTATTATCTGACACAAAAACACAGTATGTCACAGCAAACGAGATATATATGCTGGATTTCTTCTCCTCCTCTTCCTCCTCCTCCTCATTATTATTATTATTATTATTATTATTATTATTATTATTATTATACACATACATCCCACGGCTTTCCCTACCTCCATGGATATTGCGAAAGGGGGCAAAATGGGACTGTCATGTAGCAAGGATTCTTTCTCTTCTAATTAGACTTCTGCAAACTTCTCTCCTGGCAGCTCGAGGTGGGATACAACACTAATAATACTAATACTAATAATAATATAACAACAACCCCCCTTTCCTTACTGTTCAAAGTGGGATACAACACGAATAGTAATAATAATAATAATAATAATAATAATAATAATAATGATACAACCTGCCTTTCCTGACAGTTCAAAGTGGGATACAACACGAATAATAATAATAATAATAATAATAATAATAATAATAATAATAATACAACCCGCCTTTCCTGACAGTTCACAGTGGGATACAACACGAATAATAATAATAATAATAATAATAATAATAATAATAATAATAATACAACCCGCCTTTCCTGACAGTTCAAAGTGGGATACAACACTAATAATAATAATAATAATAATAATAATAATAATAATAATAATAATAGTAAAACAGCCCACCTTTCCTGACAGTTCACAGTGGGATACAACATGAATAATAATAATAATAATAATAATAATAATAATAATAATAATAATCCTTTCCTGACAGTTCACAGTGGGATACAACACGAATAATAATAATAATAATAATAATAATAATAATAATAATAATAATACAACCCGCCTTTCCTGACAGTTCACAGTGGGATACAACACGAATAATAATAATAATAATAATAATAATAATAATAATAATAATAATAATACAACCTGCCTTTCCTGACAGTTCAAGGTGGGATACAACACATAATAATAATAATAATAATAATAATAATAATAATAATAATAATAATAATAATAATGATACAACCTACCTTTCCTGATAGTTCAAGGTGGAATACTACACAAATAATAATAATAATAATAGTAATAGTAATAATAATGATGATGATGTTGAAATCCCAGATGACAGCAGGATTGAAGAGAAACAACTGGAAAAGCTGACACAATATGAGGATTTAAAGATCAAACTGCAAAGACTGGTACAAACCAGTCAAGGTGGTCCCAGTGGTGATTGGCACACTGGGTGCAGTGCCTAAAGACCTTGGTCTGCACTTAAACACAATTGGCACTGACAAGATTACCATCTGCCAGCTGCAAAAGGCCAACCTACTGGGATCTGCACACAGTATTTGCCAATACATCACACAGTCCTAGACACTTGGGAAGTGTCCGATGTGTGATTCAATACAACAGCCAGCAGAGTGACCTTATTTGCTGTGGACTACTCTTGTTGTGTTTCAAATAATAATAATAATAATAATAATAATAATAATAATAATAATAATAATAATATAACAACAACCCACCTTTCCTGACAGTTCAAGATGGGATACAGCACAAATAATAACAACAAACACCACAACAACAGCAGCAACAACAAGGCACCTCTCCTGACAGCTTGAGGTGGGATACAATAATAATAATACAACAGCAAAGCACCTCTCCTGACAGTTCAAGGTAGGATACAACACAAATAACAATAATAATAACAAGAACAACAACAGCAATAATAATAATACAACAGCAAAGCACCTCTCCTGACAGCTCAAGGTGGGATACAACACTAATAATAATAATAATAATAATAACAATAATAATAATAATAATAATAATATATCACAACAGCACACCATTCCTGACAGTTCAAGGTGTGATACAGCATGAACAACAACAACAAGAACAACAACAGCAAAGCACCTCTCCTGACAGCTTGAGGTGGAAACATCATGAATAATAATAATAATAATAATAATAATAATAATAATACAACAGCAAAGTATCTCTCCTGACAGCTCAAGGTAGGATACAACACTCATAATAGTAATAGTAATAGTAATAAATAATAATAATAATAATAAATAACAACAACCCACCTTTCCTGACAGTTCAAGATGGGATACAGCACGAACAACAACAACAACAACAACAACAAGGCACCTCTCCTGACAGCTTGAGGTAGATACAACATTAATAATAATAATAATAATAATAATAATAATAATAACAGCAAAGCACCTCTCCTGACAGCTAATTAATAATAATAATAATAATAATAATAACAACAACAACAACAACAATAACACAGTCCTAGACGTTTGGGAAGTGTTCGATTTGTGATTTTGTGATACGAAATCCAGTATATAGATCTCGTTTGCTGTTACAAATTTATTTATTATTTATTTACTTCGCTTATATACCGCAATTCTCAGCCTAATGGCGACTCATTGCGGTGTACAACATAGAAAAACAGGTGCAAAATACAAACATAAAATAAAATAATCCACAGTACATCATTATCAAAACATCTCATCAAAAACATCAACATTACTACAAAGCCATTCCGAGTCATCTCATCGTCAAGTTCACAATCCGATACCATTTCCGTTGTTCCATTCCTATGGTCGAGTTACCAGTCATTGCACTTCTATTCAAATGCCTTCTTAAACAACCAGGTCTTTAGCTTCCTGCGGAATATCAACAGGGAGGGGGCTAGCCTGATGTCTACGGGAAGGGTGTTCCACAGCCGAGGAGCCACCACCGAGAAGGCCCTATCTCTCGTCCCCGCCAGCCGTGCCTGTGACGCAGGCGGGATCGAGAGCAGGGCCTCCCCGGAAGATCTCAAAGTCCTCGTGGGCTCATAGGCCGAGAGGCAGTCAGTTAGGTATCTTGGGCCGGAACCGTTTAGGGCTTTATAGGCCAGTGCCAGCACCTTGAATTGAGCCCGGTAGCAGATCGGCAGCCAGTGGAGCTGGTACAGCAGGGGGGTTGTATGCTCCCTGCGTCCCGCTCCTGTTAGTATCATGGCTGCCGCCCGTTGGACTAATTGGAGCTTCCGGGCCGTCTTCAAGGGCAACCCCACGTAGAGAGCGTTGCAGTAGTCTAAACGGGATGTAACCAGAGCGTGGACTACCGTGGCCAAGTCAGACTTTCCAAGGTACGGGAATATTGTGTTTTTGTGTTAGTAAAATAATAATAATAATAATAATAATAATAATAATAATAATAATAATAATACAGCAAAGCACCTCTCCTGACAGCTCAAAGTGGGATACAACACTAATAACAACAACAACAACAACAACAACAACAACACAGTCCTAAACGTTTGGAAAGTGTTCGATTTGTGATTTTGTGATACGAAATCCAGCATATAGATCTCGTTTGCTGTGACATATTGTGTTTTTGTGTTAGTAAAATAATAATAATAATAATAATAATAATAATAATAATAATAGTCTCACTCTCCACAAAGCTAGAAATGTGGGGAAAGAAGGAAAAATCTTCATTGAGGACAATTTTATTTAGGGCCATTATAGCGACATTTCTTCCCATCCCTGACTTAAAGGCAAAGATGTGAAATAAATATAACCAGCTGAACCTCCTTCCATTTCTCTCCATTTCTGCTCCCCTTTCTCTCCTCCACAGCTAAAGATACCGATGGAGATCCGTCACATGCAAATGCCACCATGCCACGAAAGACACCTGAGGTCCCAGGAGGTGTTGGCAGCTCCTTCACAGCTCTCTTGGCCACCAGCACATCCTTCCAAGGCCCTCTTGTTCCAAACTTACCCTTTCCGCTTCCAAGTGGAGACATTTCCACCCCGTAGCCATATGAGGCGAGTTCACACCTTCCCTCTCTTCTGCATGTTGGGGCCAGGTCATGCGAAGGCGTTTGGCACGTCAACCCGCTCTGGTTATATCGAGTGCCGTGGATAAGAATAACTCTCCATCTCCTCTCATGCGTTGCTTGGTTTGCACATTCGGCCAAGAGGCATCAGCGATTCAACGTGTTTGAACCATGTTGGATGCCACAGAAGCTCCGTAGACTCAATGAAGGCAGAAATAACTCAAGCTAGGACTTCATCCCACGGGTTTAAGGCTTCGCTTCCATGCACTTGGGAAACTGAGCCTCACGGAGGCCATCACGTCACATAAGGGAACTTCTGGTGGGACTCCATCTTCGCAGCGCATGGAAACGGAGCCCTAAACCCATCTCCAGGCATCAGCTGTTACCCCAAATGGAGAAAAGTGGGAGAACGCGGGGAAAGATGGGCACGGTGGTCCACGCTCTTGTTACTGATGTCGGGCCCCCCCCCCCCAAAAAATAAGGGATAGTGACTTATAGTTCTGCAAAGGGCAAGGGCACCAGACTACACAACAAGGGTTAAGTCTTGGTCACATTGCCAAGGCACTGACAACAACAAGGACCCCACGAGGCTTTCGGGAAATGGCTGGATCTTGGGACTTCTGCCCTTTGTGAGAGTTGTAGTTTCCAAAAGCGTGAATCAGTTGCAGCACAGCTGGGGTTTCATCTGCCAGCCTTCCCAATGATCATGGACTCTCTGCCTGCATGTCTTGGACTTCAGTACATACTATCTCCCTCATGAACTTTCCTCAAAGACCTTTTAAAACATTGGACTTCAGGCTTCTTCATGAAAATTAATTCTCTTATTAAATATACTTGGAATGTGGGACAAAGATAGGGTTTTGTTGCTATGAAATGCTTATGATTATGAATGTATGTATCTTGCTATGAAATATTGCCTTTCCCCTTTGCCTTAGAAAATGTGACCCAGAACTGTTGCAATGCCCGAAGGAGAACCCCTGCCTCCCTCGAAACTTCCTTGTGATTAACTCATTGGCATGGACAAAAGCCATTTATGATTTCCTTTTCTCGTTTTCTGAGTCGGTCTGGCGAGAGGGGGAAAATCTATATGGACAATGAACATTATGATTGCTTTACAAAGGGCAGGGTTGATCCCCCCACCGAGGTCCCCTGCCCTGATCCTGTTTGTTTCCTTCACCAAAACCCATCAAGGACAGGAAAGCCTTTGTTTATGGAGATCGCACCTTGCCAGCCAAAACAAAGCCTCACATTCCAGCTGGCTGGCAATCTATAATCCCATCATTTCCCCCATTGTCACTTCTGATTCGTCCATCTTCAGAAGCGAGAGAAGTGTGCTGACTGGCCCAGAGTGAGGCGGGCCGCCGAGCCTCCTCCCAGCTGTTCGGGCTGTCAACCAATCAGCGCGAAGCCGGGCGGAGAGGGGCGGGCGGGAAATTCAAAAGGTTTTGCTGTGTTTTCTCTATAAATATGCTTGTAAATTCTTTAGCGGTATGCTTGTGGTGGAACTATTCCTACAATGCATCCGATTGCAGCTGAATCGCAAATAAAAACACCTCGGTCGCTGAACTTCTTCCGCTTTGGTGGGGATTTATTATTTTAAAATATTTTATCGCTGAAATTGGCTTCGCTGGCCTCACCAAGGTTCCAGGACTCTCTTTGATGCGGTCCTCGGGATCTCCTCGGCTGGGGAGACCCTCCTAAAAGCAGCTCGATATCATTACATCCCGGATAGATTACTGCAACGCACTCTACATGGGGTTGCCTTTGAAGACTGCTCGGAAACTTCAATTAGTCCAGCGAGAGGCAGCCAGACTGCTCAGAGCGTCATACAGGGAGCATACCACCCCCCTGTTGTGTCAGCTCCACTGGCTGCCAATCCAGTTCCGAGCACAATTCAAAGTGCTGGTTTTGACCTACAAAACCCTATACGGTTCCGGCCCAGCGTATCTGTCCGAACGCATCTCCCTTTACATCCCACCTCGGAGTCTGAGATCCTCTGGGGAGGCCCTGCTCTCGGCCCCGCCTCTGTCACAAGTAAGATTGGCGGGGACGAGGAGCGGGACCTTCTCAGTGGTGGCTCCTCCCCTATGGAATTCACTCCCCAGGGAAATTAGATCAGCAACATCCCTCCTTTCCTTCGGAAAGAAATTAAAAACATGGATGTGGGTCCAGGCGTTTGGGCAATCTGGCAGATGAAGAAAGGACTACGACAACTGATAGGAATAGACAGTGTGGAATGAAGTTGGCGAACGCTGTGCATGAGATTGGCTATCGACTGTGAGATATATTGTTGTTTTAATTGTTTTAATTGTTAACCATTTAATTGCTGTTTTTATATGTTATTGTATTTGTGTAGGCACCAAGTTGTGTCATTTTGTAAGCCGCCCTGAGTCCCCCCTAGGGGGTTGAGAAGGGCGGGATAGAAGTATACGAAATAAATAAATAAATAAATAAATCAACACAGTAAGGACGTGGGATGACTGTCCATCCAGGAAGATAGGGAAAGACAGGCGAGAATTGGGTCGTGTCTAGATCCAGGGAAGTCATGCTACCCATGCTCTATTCTGCCTTGGTCAGACCACACCTGGAATACTGTGTCCAATTCTGGGCACCACAATTGAAGGGAGATGTTGACAAGCTGGAATGTGTCCAGAGGAGGGCGACTAAAATGATCAAGGGTCTGGAGAACAAGCCCTATGAGGAGCGGCTTAAAGAGCTAGGCATGTTTACCTGCAGAAGAGAAGACTGAGAGGAGACATGATGGCCATGTATAAATATGTGAGGGGAAGTCATAGGGAGGAGGGAGCAAACTTGTTTTCTGTTGCCCTGGAGACTAGGACACAGCGCATTGGCTTCAAATTATTGGAAAGGAGATTCTATCTGAACACGAGGAAGAACTTCCTGACTGTGAGAGCTGTTCAGCAGTGGAACTCTCTACCCCGAGATCTCTGCCAACTATGATTCCATAAGGAACTTGGTACATGTAGATAGAGTAATAGTCCCATGTTAGTGTTTAGGTTGTAAATGTCACATTGTACTGTTTTTAGCATTGTTTGCCACTTTGAGTCTCTTTTAAGAGAGAACAATCTATATATATATATAAATGCTCTGTGAATAATGAGTACCTTAAAAACAAAAGAACCAATGAATGAAATCACACCAAATTTGGCAACAAAACATAGAATCATAGAATCATAGAATCAAAGAGTTGGAAGAGATCTCATGGGCCATCCAGTCCAACCCCATTCTGCCAAGAAGCAGGAATATTGCATTCAAATCACCCCTGACAGATGGCCATCCAGCCTCTGTTTAAAAGCTTCCAAAGAAGGAGCCTCCACCACACTCCGGGGCAGAGAGTTCCAATGCTGAACGGCTCTCACAGTCAGGAAGTTCTTCCTCATGTTCAGATGGAATCTCCTCTCTTGTAGTTGAAGCCATTGTTCCGCGTCCTAGTCTCCAGGGAAGCAGAAAACAAGCTTGCTCCCTCCTCCCTGTGGCTTCCTCTCACATATTTATACATGGCTATCATATCCCCTCTCAGCCTTCTCTTCTTCAGGCTAAACATGCCCAGCTCCTTAAGCCGCTCCTCATAGGGCTTGTTTTCCAGACCTTTTATCATTTTAGTCGCCTCCTCTGGACACATTCCAGCTTGTCAATATCTCTCTTGAATTGTGGTGCCCAGAATTGGACACAATATTCCAGGTGTGGTCTAACCAAAGCAGAATAGAGGGGTAGCATTACTTCCCTAGATCTAGACACTATGCTCCTATTGATGCAGGCCAAAATCCCATTGGCTTTTTTTGCCGCCACATCACATTGTTGGCTCATGTTTAACTTGTTGTCCACGAGGACTCCAAGATCTTTTTCACACGTACTGCTCTCGAGCCAGGCCTCATTGTCCCCCATTCTGTATCTTTGCATTTCGTTTTTTCTGCCAAAGTGGAGTATCTTGCATTTGTCCCTGTTGAACTTCATTTTGTTAGTTTTGGCCCATCTCTCTAATCTGTCAAGATCGTTTTGAATCCTGCTCCTGTCCTCTGGAGTATTGGCTATCCCTCCCAATTTGGTGTCGTCTGCAAACTTGATGATCCTGCCTTCTAACCCTTCATCTAAGTCATTAATAAAGATGTTGAACAGGACCGGGCCCAGGACGGAACCCTCCTGATGGCACTCCACTCGTCACTTCTTTCCAAGATGAAGAGGAAGCATTGGTGAGCACCCTCTGGGTTCGTCCATTTAACCAATTACAGATCCACCTCACCATAGTTTTGCCTAGCCCACATTGGACTAGTTTCCTTGCCATCACACAGCACAAGGAGTGACCATCACTCAAAATTATGATTTTTCATTTGGGAGTTGTAGTTGCTGGGATTTATAGTTCACCTATAATCAAAGAGCATTCTGAACCCCACCAACGATGGAATTGAACCAAACTTGGCACACAGTTTTCCCATAACCAACAGAACATACTGGAAGGGTTTAGTGGGCAGTGTCCTTTGGTTTTGGAGTTGCAGTTCACCTACATCCAGAGATCACTGTGGACTCAAACAATGATGGATCTGGACCAAACCTGGCACAAATACTCAATATGCCCAATATGCCCACTGGTGGAGTTTGGGGAAAATAGTATCATGACATTTGGTAGTTGTAGATGCTGGGATTTATAGTTCACCTGCAATCACAGAGCAATCTGAACCCCACCAATAATAGAATTGGGCCAAACCTCCCACAAAGAACCCCCATGTGGGCCACAGCAACGCGTGGCAGGGGACAGCTAGTGGCATATAAATGTCATCATCATCACCATCATATCTTAATTTTTGCAGTTTAATTCCCCTAAAAACCTCTCTGGTGGATTCATTGTTTTGAGTCTTTTTTGAGAGAGAAAAGGGGACATATAACAATGATGATGATGATATGTTAATTTTAATAGCTTAATTTCTCTAGAAACCACTCCAACTGAGTCTCTTTTAAGAGAAAAAATGGCATATGGAGTAATAATTACAATTATAATATGTTTGTTCTTAAGTTGAAAAGCACATGTCTGCATTTTAGATGGATAGGAAACAGCTGGTTTTCCCTGTAATAGGCAGTAAGAGCACCTAAAGCTTCAGAGAGAATAGATCCAACCATTTCAAAGCTCCATGCTTGGGTGGTGATGGCACGATCGTCAGCATAGATGAAACTCTCTGTCCCTTCTGGCAGTGGCTGATCATTTGTGTTGATGTTAAACACTAATGGAGCAAGCACGCTCCCCTGAGGCAGGCCATTCTTCTGTTTCCGCCATCTGCTTCTCTGGCCCTGGAACTCAACAAAGAAGCTCCTGTTTTGTAGCAGGTTTCCTATGAAGCGGGTGAGGTGGTAATCCTTTGTGATATTATACGTTTTTCTCAGGAGAAGGCAATGATTTACAGTGTCATAAGCTACTGACAGGTCTATGAAGACAGCTCTTGTAATCTTCTGACAAGCATCTTAAGCTCTGAGGATGACCTGGGAAGGAATCCCACTGGAGCATTGCAGCACATCAAAATACCTGGAAGTCACTCAGGATCGTGTTCTGGCTTATAAGAAGCACTGTTTGAATATCAAGCAAAAGGTGTGCGCTAGAAACAATATCATATGAAATCTGATTGGCACAACCTGGGGATCACAACCAGATACAGTGAAGGCATCTGCCCTTGAGCTTTGCTACTCTGCTGCTGAGTAAGCATGCCCAATGTGGAATACATCTCACCAGGCTAAAACAGTGAATGTGGCTCTTAATGAGACATACCGCATTATCATGGGGTGTCTGCGCCCTACACCACTGGAGAAATTACACTGTTTATCCGGTATTGCACCACCTGACATCCGTCGAGAAGTAGCAGCCAATAGTGAAAGGACCAAGGCAGTGACATCTCTGGCCCATCCTCTGTTTGGGTATCAGCCAGCAAACCATTGCCTTAAATCAAGAAATAGCTTCTTAAGATCTACAGAGACACTCTCTGGAACACCTCAGCAATCGAGAGTCCAAAAGTGGCAGGCTAAAACCAGTGGCTGAGACTGACTGAGAAACTTCGGCACACAGAAGATGGCACAATTTGGAAGGTGCTGAACAGACTATACTCTGGTACCACGAGGTGCAAAGCCAATCTTAAGAAATGGGGCCACAAAGTGGAGTCTACGACATGTGAGTGTGGAGAAGAGCAAACCACTGACGACCTGCTGCAATGCAACCTGAGCCCTGCCACATGCACAACGGAGGACCTTCTCACAGCGACAACAGAGGCACTCCAACTGTATTCCCAATTTGCTTCTGACATGATAGATACATAAATAAATATTAGAATATGTTGACTTTCATGGCTTAATTCCTCCAGAAACCATCTGATTGGCTGTTTGAGCCTGCCACTTTTGGACTCTCACTTGCTGAGGTGTTCCAGCGAGTGTCTCTGATTGGCAGTCTCTTTAAAGAGAGAAAAAATGGCATACAGAAAAAGTAGTATATAGAATTATTATTATTATTATTATTATTATTATTATTATTGTATAATAATAATAATAATAATAATAATTTAACTTTGGTAGCTGAATTCCCCCAGAAACTTCTCTAACTGACTGTTTTTCATCTGTTGTAAGAGAGAAAAAGAAGCATAGAGATAATGACGAAGATGATAATGATAATGATGATGGTGATGGTGATGATATGTTGGCTTCTGTTGTTTAATTTCCCCAGAAACCTCTCTAACCGATTAGCTGTTTTGAGACGTTGTTAAGGGAGAAAAAGTGGCATGAAGATGACGATGATCATGATAATAATAATTAATAATATGTTAACTTTCGTCGCTTATATCCCAGAAACCTCTCCAACTGATTTGCTGTTTGGAGTCTCTTGTAAGACCGAAAAAGTGACATATAGGAGAAGGAGAAGGAGGGAGGAGGAGAGAAGTGAAAAAAGAAGGAGAAGGGGAAGAAAGAGAAGGAAAAAGGAGGAGGAGGAGAAGTAGAAGGAATAGAAGAAGAAGAATAAGAAGAAAGGAGGAGGAGAAGGTGAAGAAGAAGGAAAAAAAGAGAAAAAAATGAGGAGAAGAAAGAGAAGGAGAAGGAAAAAATATGAAGGAGAAGGAGAAGAAGAAAGAGAAGGAGGAGGAGGAGGAGGAGGAGGAGGAGGAGGAGGAAAAAAGGAGAAGGAGGAAGAAAAGATGATGATGAAGAAGGAAGAAGAATGAGAAGAAGGAGAAGGGAGAGAAGGAGAAGGAAAATATAAGAAGTAGAAAGAGAAAGAGAAGCGGAAGAAGAGGAGGAAGAAGAAGAGGAGGAAAATGAGATGGAGAAGGAGAAGTAGAAAGAGAGGAAGGGGAAGTAGAAGAAGGTGAAGAAGAAGGAAAAAGGAGAAGAAGGAGAAGGAGGAAGAGAAGGAGGATGAAGAAGAAGAAGGAAAAAATGAGAAGAAAGAGAAGAAGGAGGAGGAAGAAAAGGAGGATGAAGAAGAAGAAGGAGAAGGAGAAGGGAGAGAAGTAGAAGGAAAACATAAGAAGTAGAAGGAGAAGGAGAAGAAGAGGAAGAAAGAAGAAGAGGAGGGAAAATGAGATGGAGAAAGAGAAGTAGAAAGAGAAGGAGAAGAAGGAGAAGAAGAAGATGAAGAAGAAGGAAAAAAGGAGGTGAAGGAGAAGGAGGAAGAGAAGGAGGATGAAGAAGAAGGAAGAAGAATGAGAAGAAGAAGAAGAAGGGAGAGAAGGAAAACATAAGAAGTAGAATGAGAAAGAGAAGGAAAAGAAGAGGAAGAAGAAGAGGAGGAAAAATGAGATGGAGAAGGAGAAGTAGAAAGAGGAGGAGGAGGAGAAGGTGAAGAAGGAAAAAAGGAGATGAAGGAGAAGGAGGAAGAGAAGGAGGATATAAGTAGAAATAATAGCAGAAGAAGAGGAGGAAAAAATTATATGGATGAATGAGAATTGAGAAAGATAGGAGTGGATAAGGTGAATAAGGAAAAAGGATATTAAGATATGCAGGGAATCTAATATGTATAAAATAATAAAATAATAAGTCAAAGAATAATGAGATGAACAAAAGGTAGGAATGAACAAGAAGAAGATAAGTATAATAGAAAGAATAAATTATGTGAATGAGATTTGACAATGTAGAATTATAAAGAGAATAATAATAATGAGAAATAATAAGGAAAAAATTATATTATTTTAATTATTAATTATTAATTATTAAAATTATGATTATTATATAATAAGTATAAGTATACGTATATTAATTAGAAGAAAAAAAATAAGGAGAAAAAAAAAGAAAAGAAGAAGGAGAAGTAGAGGAGGAAGAAGAAGGAAAAATGAGAAGAAGGAGAAGGAGAAAGAGAAGAAGGAGAAGAAGTAGAAGAAGGGGAAGAAGGAAAAAAGGAGAAGGATGAGGAGCGGGAGGAGAAGGAAAAGGAGTAGTAGTCATAGCAGGAGTAGTAGTAGTAGTAGTAGTAGTAGCAGTTGCTAACTTCATAGCCTAATTCCTCCAGAAACCTCTTCAGCTGAAGCTTAGGTTTTCACTGCTGATAAAATGTGTATAATCTTGGTTTCTGGCTATGCTGAGCATGGCCACATCCTTAGCATGGCACTGTACATGCCAGCTGTGAAGAAGGCACACTGCTAACCTGTCTGTTGAGCATAAATACATATAATGAACTATCAGAAGAAGCATTCGTTTGTTGAGACTTGCGCATGAGCCACAGGTGCCACTAAGCAGAAGGCGGCAGGCATTATGCACGGGAAGTGCAAGGAGGCACGTACTTCGAGGGGGTGTCGGTGCACAAAACCCTTGGAGAGCTCGGTGCAAGCCAAAGAGTTGTCAAAGTGTGGCTTGGGGGGTATCTCCGGTCACCCAAAAGCCAATTGGAGATCTGAGTTGCTTTAGCTCCAGACTTTCTTGTAGTTCACAACATTTGCTAATTTTTTTTAGTTTATTGCTTCCCTATCCTACTTGGCGTAAATTATTTCACAACATTCTCCTGTTCCTGGGCTTCTTTGGGGCTCTGATTCAGAAAATGGCATTGGATCGACCCCACCAGCTTCAGTTTCTTAGATATGGTACCGATGCCACGCCTAAGAATGAATTTCGTTCATTTCTTCCACCCTATTGAAAAATTTCACAGCATGATTCTGTGCAAGGAGGAATTTTCTAACTGTTGAACAGAGGAAGTGCCTGCTTTTGACAGAGATACGGCACACTCAACCCGCATGCGTTTGTGTTGGTTCCCTCCTTCCTTCCTTCCTTCTCTTCCTTCCTTCCTTCCTTCCTTCCTTCCTTCCTTCCTTCCTTCCTTCCTTCCTTCCTTCCTTCCTTCCTTCCCCTAATATACCTTTTCTCTCTTGCTTTTTTCCCTTGGTTTCCCTTCCCTTCCTTTCTTTACCTTTGCCTTTTCTTTCTTTCTTTCTTTCTTTCTTTTTCTTTCTTTCTTTCTTTCTTTCTTTCTTTTCTTTTCTTTCTTTCTTCCTTTCTCTCCCTTCCTTCCTTCCCTCCTTCCCTCTCTTCTTTCTTTCCTTTCTCTTCCCCTCTTCCTTTCTTTTCTCCCTTCCTTTCCCTTCTTTTCCTTTGCCCTTTCTTTCTTTCTTTCTTTCTTTCTTTCTTTCTTTGTTTTATTTGTCTGCGGTGTAGAGTCTTGGTGCAAAACTGCTAGTATTTATAACTTTTGAGTGAATCCTTATGTTTTTAGATTTCTATAGTTTATTTGTTTATTGATGTATTTTATTAATTTTTATTATATTATTTTTGTTTTAATTTTAATTCAGCTTGTGTGTATAATTATTATTGTTATTGTTATTATTATTTTTTATTATTATTTATTTATTTAATTTAATTTTTTTAAGTTATTTTATTTGTTTATTTATTTTATTTATTTATTTTGTTTACTTTGTTTGTTTGTTTTTTTTTTTTTTTTCTTGTGCTTCTTCTTCTTCTTCTTCTTCTTTCTCTTCTTTTTTCTTTTTTCCTTTCTTTTTTCTTTTTTCTTTTTTTCTTGTTTTTCTTTTTCTTTTTTTTTTTTCTTTTTTTTTTTTTTTAGTTTTTTTTATTCTTATTTTTTATTTTTTTTTTGTTCTTCGTTTCTTTTATTTTTTTCTTTTTTTCTTTTTCTTCTTTTTTTTTATTTTTTTTTTTTTTATCTTTCTCTTTTATATAATTTTTTATCTTTTTTTTTCTTTTTTTTTTTTTTTTTATTCTTTTTCTTTTTTCCTTTTCCTTCTCCTTTTTTTCCTTTTTTCTTTTTCTATTCTTTTTTCTTTTTTTTTTTTTTCTTTTTTTTTTTTAATGTTGTTTATTTTTTCTTTCTTATTTATTATTTGTTTTTCTTTCTTTATTGTGATTCGTATCTTTCATATCTTTTTATTTTATTTTATTCTATTCTTTTTCTATTTCTTATTTTTATTTTTTTTTGTCTTTTTTCTTTTTTTTTTTTTTTTTTTATTTTCTTCTTTTTTTTTTTTTATTTTTTTTTTTTTTTTTTTTTTTTTATTTTTTTTTTATTTTTCTTTTTTCTTATTTCTTTTCTTTTTCTTTGTTTTTCCCTTTTCTTTTTTTTTATCTCATTTAAGATTTTTTTTTTTTTATCCCTATTTATTTTTCTTGACTTTATTTCTTTTCTTTTTCTTATTTTCTTTCTTTTCTTTTTGCTTTCTCTTTTTCTTCCCTTTCTTTCTTTCCTTCTCTCACTTTCTTTCCTTTCTCCCCTTTCCTTTCCTCCTTCCCTCCTTCCCTTTCTTTCTCCTTCCCTTTCCATTCTTCTTTCCTATCTCCTCCCTTTTCTTTCTTTCTTCTTCTTTCTTTCTTTCTTTCTTTCTTCTTTCTTTCTCTTCCCTCCTCCTCCCTCCCTCTCTTCTTTCCTTTCTCTTCCCCTCTTCTTTTCCTTTCTCCTTCCTTCTTTTCCTTCCTTCTCTTTCTTTCTTTCTTTCTTTCTTTCTTTCTTTCTTTCTTTCTTTCTTTTTTTTTTTTTTTCTTTTTTTCTTTTTTTTTTTTCTTCTCTTCCCTCCCTCTCTTCTTTCTTTCCATTCTCTTCCCCTCTTCCTTTCCTTTCTCCCTTCCCTTCTTTTCCTTTGCCTTTTCTTTCTTTCTTTATTTCTTTCTTTCTTTCTTTCCTCTCCCTCCCTCCCTCTCTTCTTTCTTTCCTTCCTCCTTTCTTCTTCCCCTCCTTTTCCTTTTTTTCCTTCCCCTTTCTCCCCTTTCTTTTTCTCTTTCTTTCTTTCCTTCCTCTCTTACCCTCATCCACAGGACACTTAGCGGCAGCCAAGCCATTTATAATAAAGGGTCTATGGGCCAAGTTTGATCCACATCCATACCTTTGTGGCACCAACTACCAAACATACACAACTTTGGCTTATTAGATAGGTAGATATATATACTAGATAGATAGATAGATAGATAGATAGATAGATAGATAGATAGATAGATAGATAGATAGATAGATAGGCATGAGAATCCTGGCTTATAATTGCTGGCTCTTAAGACCGACTTGTTTGGTAGTTACATAGCCTTCCACGTAATCTTACGCAATCTTACGGAACATAGATCAGTTACAGATCCATATCTCGGGGTTACGAATTCATCACTGCAATACGAAATACCAGCCAACGTTTTCATGATGATGATTCACAATTTTTATGTTTACCATTACACACATCGCCTGGAATATAATGAACTATCAGAGAAATGCTTTCCTTTCGATTCTGGGGTCAAGAAAAGCTTTATATTGAGACAAATGCAGCAAAAATTAAGCATCGATGTTGGATGACACCGAGATGACGCCATAGCGCAGTAACAGCATAACATAATAATGTCCTTGTAAAGGTGATTTGAGCAAATGGAACATTGCAAAATACATTCCCCACTGCCTTATGGGCTTCATTTTGGATCAAATTAGGAACCAAACTAGGTCAACTCACATTCAGGAGCCTTGACCCAAAGCGTAACCAGACCCAACTCCAAAAACTCATGGAGAAACCAATGAAATGGGATTGCGCCTTCTTTTGATTTTGTCCGCCTTTCGCTTACAAATACATTTGTCTATCAGTTCGTGACTCACCCGCCGCTCCTTGTCGCCGTATTCAATGCCCAGCGTGTCCATGGCGCGAACGATGGCAGCCAGCGACTGGATGGTGTTGCTATAGACCACGGGCTTGTATTGTTTCACGTCTTCTCCGGAGAAGCCATCTTCGTGGATGATCCTTTATTTTGAGAAAGAGAAAGGAAACAGCTCATTAAGTTTGAATGGCAGAGCCCGTTGCGAGCTCATGCTTTCAAATATACCTATCACGCTACAGCAGTGGTTCTCAACCTTCCTAATGCTGTGACCCCTTAATACAGTCCCTCATGTTGTGGTGACCCCCAACCATAACATTATTTTCGTTGCTCCTTTATAATAGTAATTTTGCTCCTGTTATGAATCGTAATGTAAATATCTGATATGCAGGATGTATTTACAGTCACTGGACCAAATTTGGCACAAATACCCAATACTCCCAAATTTGAATACTGGTGGGGTTGGGGGTGATTGATTTTGTCATTTGGTAATGCTGGAGTTGCTGGGATTTATAGTTCACCTAAAATCAAAGAGCCTTCTGAACTCCACCAATGATGGAATTGAATCAAACTTGGCACACAGAATTCCCGTGACCAAGAGAAAATACTGGGAAGGTCTGGTGGACATTGACCTTGAGTTTTTGGAGTTGTAGTTCCAAATACTCAATATGCCCAAATGGGAACACTGCTAAAGTTTGGAGAAAATAGACCTTGCCATTTGGGAGTTGTAATTGTTGGGATTTATAGTTCACCCACAATGAAATAGCATTCTGAACCCCTGCAACGATAGAATTTGACCAAACTTTCCACACAGAACCCCTATGACCAACAGAAAATACTATGTTTTCTGATGGGTTTTGGTGACCCCTGCAACACCCCTTCGTGACCCCCTCAGGGTTCCCGACCCCCAGGTTGAGAAACACTGCGCTACAGTTATAGTTTATGAGGTTGCTGAAAAGAAACTATTGCAGTCATAATGGTTATTTTTCAAAGATATTTTTCTTGCACTTCCATTACTGAAAAAGCACCAGAATCAAGACAATAAATAAGGATCACCACTCAGAAACAGGAGAACTCCAGACAATGATAGTCCACACCTTAGTTACCTCTAGATTGGACTACTGCAATGCACTCTACGTGGGGCTACCCTTGAAGACGACATGGAAATTCCAATTGGCCCAACGGGTGGCAGCCAGACTACTAACTGGTGCAAATTACAGAGAGTGGTCAACCCTCCTGTTTAAGGAGCTCCACTGGCTGCCATTTATTTTCCAGTCCCAATTCAAGGTGCAGGTTTTGACTTACTAAGTCCTGAACGGTTTGGGACCTGCCTACCTGCACGACCGCATTTCTGTCTACGAACCCACACAACCTCTTTGATCTTCCAGAGAGGCTCGTCTCTCGCTCCCGCCCGCATTGCAAGTGCGACTTGTGGGGACGAGAGAGAGGGCCTTCTCTGGGGTGGCCCCCCGGCTCTGGAATTCGCTCCCCAGAGATATTAGGCAAGCCCCCACACTGGCAATCTTCAGGAGCACCTGAAAACCTGGTTATTCCAATGTGCCTTCAATGACTGAATGTAAGAAACTCCCTGACCAAACTTTGCATAAAATGGCCTCAGAAGCACTTTATTTTATGGTCCGTGCAATTAAATCTTTCCTCATCCCCGATAATTTATATTGTCCTTTCTCCCTGTGTTTTAAAATTTTGTCATTGAATTTGGCCCTGCCCAGTCTAATCCTCTGTGTTTTTAATGTTTTGATTTGATTTTGCTGTGTTGCTCATTATATTGGTTTTGCATTTTATGTATTTTTTTTGGATTTGTTATGCTTCTGTGGTATATTGTGTTTAAATGCAATTTATTTATTTATTTATTTATTTATTTACTTTATTTCTATACCGTTTTTCTCAGCCCTCAGGCAACTCAAAGCGGTGAACAACATCCATACAAAACATCATGAGACAAGTATAGGGCAATTAAAAACAATTGTAACATAAACCATTAAACATCCGTATAACAATCATTAGCGCCTCAACAGTAAAATCAGAATCCAGTCACATCATCCATTATTCCGTATTTCTATGTTCAATTACACTGTTTAATCAAATGCTTGTTCGAACAGCCAGGTCTTCACTTTCCTCCGAAACGCCAGCAGGGAGGGGGCCGATCTGATATCTGCAGGCAGGGCGTTCCACAGCCGAGGGGCCACCACTGAGAAGGCCTGTCTCTCGTCCCCGCCAAGCGCGCCTGTGATGCAGGCGGGACCGAGAGCAGGGCCTCCCCAGATGATCTTAGGGTCCTAGCCGGTTCATAGGAGGAGATGCATTCGGAGAGGTAAGTAGGGCCAGGACCGATTAGGGCTTTATAGGCGAACACCAGCACTTTGAATTGTGCCCGGTAGCAAACTGGCAGCCAGTGGAGCTGGCACAACAGAGGAGTCGTACGCTCCCTGAGTGCTGCTCCTGTTAGCAACCTGGCTGCAGAACGCTGGACCATTTGAAGCTTCCGAGCAGTCTTCAAAGGCAACCCCATGTAGAGAGCGTTGCAGTAGTCTATACGGGATATAACCCGTATATTATTATTATACACATAGATATTATAGGCATATAGGTATTATTGTTATAAATGTACGGATATTTTTGACAGACAGATATTATAATTATATACATATGAATATTATTATAGACCTGTAGATATTATTATAGGCATATAGACATTATTACATATAGATATTATGATAGAAATGTAGATATTATTGTTAAAGACATATAGATATCATAGACATATATATTATAGATTGGTAGATATTATTATGATAGATATATAGATATTATTATTATTTTAATGTATTGTCGAAGGCTTTCATGGCTGGAATCACTAGGTTCTTGTGGGTTTTTTCGGGCTATAGAGCCATGTTCTAGAGGCATTTCTCCTGACGTTTCGCCTGCATCTATGGCAAGCATCCTCAGAGGTTGAGAAGGTCTGTTGGAAGTAGGAAAAATGGGTTTATATATCTGTGGAATGGCTGGGGTGGGGCAAGGAGCTCTTCCCTGCTGCAGTTAGGTGTGAATGTTTAGCTGATCACCTTCATTAGCATTTGAAGGCCTGCCTGAGTCTGGGAAAATCTGTTGCTGGGAGGTGTTAATCTGTGCCTGGTTTTTTCCTCTCTGTTGTTTAGCTGTTATAATTTTAGAGTTTTTTAATACTGGTAGCCAGATTTTGTTCATTTTCATGGTCTCTTCCTTTCTGTTGAAATTGTCCACATGCTTGTGGATTATTATTTTAGATATATTATAGCCCAGGGTTGCTATAAAGTAAAAATGGATGGCCATCTTTTGGGAGTGTTTTGTTTCTGCCTTCCTGGACAGCCTTTGCTAACTCCCAGAGTGTGCCTTTTTGTCCCTTCTTTGAATACTGGACTTCATTTCCCAGAATTCCTTCCCATAACTCAGTATGGGTGAGGTTTCTGGGCACACACACACACACAGAATCCCTCCGGAGGCAGCGAGACAAGAAGGAAAGGAAAGGAAAGGAAAGGAAAGGAAAGGAAAGGAAAGGAAAGGAAAGGAAAGGAAAGGAAAGGAGGGAGATCTCTCTCTCTCTCTCTCTCTCTCAGCGGTTGGGTTTTTTTCCCTCATGCAGGAGCGAGGGAGGGGGTTCTTTTAACACAGGCTCTATATAGGCATTTAGCCTTGTGGGGGGTAAGTTCTTTCCAGTTTATTATTATTATTATTATTATTATTATTATTATTATTATTATTTTAGTGGAGAACATAAATAGGACTGTTAGGTTTCTTGTGTCCAAATTTGGTGCCAATTGCCCCAGTGGTTTTTGAGTTCTGTGAATATCACAAACGAACATTACATTTTTATTTATATAGACAAGACTGGCATGAAGATTCAGCATTGACAAAACTGAAGTAACATCAAAAAATACCAAGATGATGGCAACCAGACTAATTAATAACTGGCAAATAGAGGGAGAAAACTTGGAGGCCGTGACAGACGTTGTATTTCCAGGCACGGAGATGACTGCAGATGCAGAGTGCAGCCAGGAAATCAGAAGACGCTTCCTTCTTGGGAGGAGAGCTGTAGAGAAGTGTTCATTATACTGTGTTTCAAACTGTGTTTAGGCTTTACATTGTGGCCAGGGCCTAGCTGAGAGAGAGATAGGTTGCCATGGTGACAAGCCAGAGGAGGTGGGCGGAGCTTAGGTAAAAAAGGTTTGAAAGCGACAGTTTATTTTCAGTCAGGCGGATGAGACCCTGAGGAGAGTAGCAGAGTCAAGGAGGCTCTGTGGAGTAGTGTAAATTCAGTTAGTTCTTAGGTTTTGTGAATATTATTCCAGCTAGGAAGCTGAAGGTGGAAACTCGTTAGATTGCTTGAGTAGAAAAGAATCTAACAAGAAAGGGTTTCAGGGATCCCAGTGGTGAAAATCTGGAGATCGTTGGTTTGATCCGGTGAAGGACAAACAGTTGTAAATATTCACAATAGGGAACACTGAAATAATAAAGTACCTCACTGTAGAAAGAGTTAAAGGATTGTAACATCGGAAGACTTAATGTAACTCAACCAAGCCATTTTGTATCCATCAAGCTTGTGCCAAGTTCAACAGTTTAATTTTGCAACAATTTACGCTCTGATAACAATAAACCTGTTCTTTTTGTGTTTTAAACTTGCCTCCTTCACTGATTTCCACGTTTGAAGCATTCCACACTACCCAAGGTGCCTCACAACACAGATAAGGATAACCAGAGATCATTTTTACCAATATCACTTATATTATGGTGGCAATTTAAGCTAGAAGTCTCAAATCTTTATTACATCTGTGTGGTGATCCTATTTATTTGGGATTTTACACCATTATTTCATTTTGGAGACTTCCTCACATATTTTGGTGGCAGCAAGTGAACGGTTTTAAATTTTTAGTAACAAGCGGTGGGAGTCACGGCTTCGCAAGAGCAATGACCAATCTCGATAAAATAGTGAAGAGTAGAGACTAGGCCTGGGTAACAATGCAAAAATTTGTTTCTAAAATCGATTTGTATTTGGGGTTTTTTTGTTTCGATATTTAAAATAATTACAAAATTTTCCCTTAAAAAAGTTCGGTATTTACGAAATTTCGTTAATATTTACAAAAACATTTTGTAAAGATGGCGCCCTTTTTTCAATATTTTTTAATTTAATTATTAATTTAGTAGAATAGGGAGGAGAAATTATTATTAAGGAGGGAAGGCAGGCACTCACTCTGGCGGGCCCTCAAGCGCTGCCGCCGAGTCAGGCCCGGCTCCTCCGAAGCTAAGGTTTCAGTGCGGAATTGGGAGAAGGGGGTCCCCAAAGGCCATCTAGTCCAGCCCTCCGCTAAGGTTTCAGTGCGGAATTGGGAGAACGAAGCACACCCACCGCAAAGGTGAGGAAGGAGGGACGGGCCGCCTTCCCGCTGAGGGTCGCTCGCCCTCTCACTCGCTTGCTCAGCCGGCGCCTTCCCCGCCCTCTCCTCCTCCTCCTCCTCCTCCTCTTTCAGGCTCTGACTGGCTAAGGAGAGGAGAGAGAGGAGAGCTCCCAGCAAGCATCTCGCCAAGCCATCTTACGTATTTCCGAAATGGACGGAAATACAAAACTATTTGGCGCATGCCGTTTCGATATTTAAAAACACTTCCGGGTTTAAAAATAAGTTTTGTAATCGTTTTGTAATTGCTAAAATTAACGAATATTTAACGAATTACAAAATTAACGAACGAAACTGCCCAGGCCTAATAAATACACACACTAAACACATGACTGAGGATTAGGCATAGTAAGCCATGGTATTCCCTGTAGTAACCTACGGATGTGAGAGCTGGACCTTAGGGAGGCTGAGCGAAGGAAGAGAGATGCTTTTGAGCTGTGGTGTTGGAGGAAAGTGCTGAGAGTGCCTTGGACTGCGAGAAGATCCAACCAGTCCATCCTCCAGGAAATAAAGCCCGACTGCTCATTGGAGGGAAGGACTAGAGACAAAGTTGAAGTACTTTGGCCACATCATGAGAAGACAGGAAAGCTTAGAGAAGACAATTATGCTGGGGAAAATGGAAGGAAAAAGGAAGAGGGCAAGCACCGGGATTGTGGCGCAGCTGGCTGAGATGGCATCCTTGAAGTGACTGGCTTGACCTTGAAGGAGCTGGGGGTGGTGACGGCCAACAGGAAGCTCTGGCCTGGGCTGGTCCAGGAGGTCACCAAGAGTTGGAAGAGACTGAATGAATAAACAACAACAATTTGCTTTGGCACCAGAGGATCAATATCCGACCAAACGACACCAGGCTGTCTTTCTCTCTTTGTTGTTGCCTTCCTTCTCTCTAGCCAATAATAGTCCCAGCTTCTCCTCCTTCTCATCCTTAGGGGAAATTACTAGCTAAAGGAGAAGGATAATCAGTGCAGATAAACCATCAGGGACCTTATGGTTCCCTCCAGCTCCATCCCTTTGTCTCCGGGGAACCGTTCAAAATTAAAAACACTCAGAGATGCACCTGAAAGGTCCATTGATCTGGAGAAAAGCAACCAGGAAACGGCCTCTTTTTGTTCCCAGATGTAAAAGTGTTTGGATTAGGATTACACTATGTAATTTGGCCTGGACGTTTTGGAGTTGTAAGTACTGGGATTTATAGTTCACTTGCAATCCATGAGCACCCTGAACTCCACCAAAGATGGAGTTGGACCAAACTTGACACACAAAGCCCTCATGACTAGCAAAAAATACTGGAGGTCTTTGGGGAAAAGTCCCCTTGATTTGGGGGAGTTGTAGTTCATCTACATCAGTGTTTCTCAACCTGGGGGTCGGGACCCCTGAGGGGGTCGCGAGGTGGTGTCAGAGGGGTCACCAAAGACCATAAGAAAACACAGTATTTTCTGATGGTCATGGGGATTCCATGTGGGAAGTTTGAGCCAATTCTATTGTTGGTGGAGTTCAGAACGTCTTTTATTGTAATGAACTATAAATCCCAGCAACTACAACTCCCAAATGTCAAGATCTATTTTCCCCAGGCTCCACCAGTGTTCACATTTGCGCATATTGAGTATTTGTGCCAAGTTTGGTCCAGATCCACCATTGCATGAGTCCACAGTGCTCTCTGGATATAGGTGAACTACAACTCCCAAACTCAAGGTCAATGCCCATCAAACCCTTCCAGTGTTTTCCATTGGTCATGGGAGCCAAGTTTGGTTCAAATCCATCACTGAAGGAGTTCGGAATGCTCTTTGATTATAAGTGAACTATAAATCCTAGCAACTACAACTCCCAAATTACAAAATCAATCCTCGCCCAACCCCACTAGCATTCACATTTGGGTGTATTGGGTATTTGTGCCAATTAGTCCAGTGAATGAAAATACATCCTGCATATCAGATATTTGCATTATGATTTATAAAGTAGTAAAATGACAGGCATCAAATAGCAATGAAAACAATGTTATGGTTGGGGGTCACCACCACATGGGGGACAGGATTAAGGGGTCACGCCATTAGGAAGGTTGAGAACCACTGATCTACATCAGGAGAACACTGTGAACCCAAACACTGATTGATCTGGACCAAACATACCTGGTATGCCAAAATTCGATTACTGGAAGGGTCTAGGGGGAACTGACTTTCCTTTCTGGGAGTTGTAGTTCACCCACAAGGGGAAACTGTGACCTCCACCAATGATGGACCTGGACCAAACCTGGCACACAGAACCTTCATGACTAGCTCAACCTATTGGAGAGGTTTGAGGGGACTGACTCACCATAGTGGGAGTTAAGAAACTGACTATTTCAAATAACCTGGGCAATGCTGGGTACCCAAGCTAATCTATATATATAAATCTGTAAGGGGCGTCCAACGGGACAGCAAAACTCAAAAACCCCCCAACGAAAATTAACCAAAATTCCCATGCACATACCTCAACCCACAAGGTACAAACAAATTGAATCAAAATAAAAAAACAACACAACAACACACTCACAATGGACAAAACAACTGAGCATGGCCAATGGCGCAAAGTCTCTGGCGTGCGCACATGGCCAAACGGCCAACGCACCCTCCGCACCTCCCTCCCCCCTCTGCCGAAGCCCCGCCCACACCCACCGACGCCCCGCCCCTGCACTCCTCCTCCTCCCATCCCCCTCCGCCGAAGCCCCGCCCACACCCACCGACACCCCGCCCACTGCACTCCTCCTCCTCCTCCTCCCATACCCCTCCGTTGAAGCTGCTGGGATTTATAGTTTACCTATAATCAAAGCATTCTGAACTCCACCAACGACGGAATTAAACCAAACGTGGCACACAGGACTCCCATGACCCAACAGAAAAGGGTTTGGTAAGCATTGGGAAGGAAGAAAGGAAGGAGGGAAGGCAGGAAAGAAAGAGGTACCAAAGGAAGGAAGAAGAGAAAGTAGAAAGGAAAGAAAAATAAAAAAGAAGGAAAGGCAGGAAAGAGGTAAAGAAGGAAGGAGAAAATGAAATAAAAAATGAAAGAAGGAAGGAAACATGGAGGGAAGAAAGGAGGCAAAGGAAGAAAGGGGGAGGGAATGAAGGAAAGAGAGAAGGATGAAACCAAGGAGCGAAAGAAGGAAAGAAAGAAAGAAAGAAAGAAAGAGGTAGAGAAGGAAGAAAGGAGAGAAAGGGGGAGAAAAAGGGGGAAGGAATAGGTAGGTAACTCTCTTTCATAACACTCCAGATATCTACCTCTACTTTGAAAAGATTTACTATAGGCCACAGCAACGCGTGGCAGGGTACAGCTAGTATAATATAATAGGAATATATTATATTATTCCCGGCTTTCCTTTCTTAATTGGAATCCAAAGCCATTCACAACACTGAAAATGATGCAATTTAAAACCTACAACATATAAATATTACATCGGAATTAGAATGCAGTTAAAATCACATCAAATCCAGTAAAGCAGTTAACATAATTCAAAGACTAGACAGCTTGCAAAGGGGCAACATATTGTGGCATTGAGTTTGCTGCTTGCAATGGGGCAAAAATACAGGAAACATTTGGGTTTAGCCTTCTAGAACAGTGTTTCTCAACCTGGGGGTCGGGACCCCTAGGGGGTCGCGAGGGGGTGTCAGAGGTGTCGCCAAAGACCATCAGAAAACACAAGTATTTTCTGTTGGACATGGGAGTTCTGTGTGGGAAGTTTGGCCCAATTCCATCGTTGGTGGAGTTCAGCATGTTCTTTTATTGTAGGTGAACTATAAATCCCAGGAGCTACAACTCCCAAATGTCAAGGTCTATTTCCCCCAAACTCCATCTGTGTTCACATTTGGGCATATTGAGTATTTGTGCCAAGTTTGGCCATGATCCATCAATGTTGGGTCCACAGTGTTCTCTGGATGTAGGTGAACTACAACTCCAAAACTCAAGGCCAATGCCCACCAAGCCCTTCCATTACTTTCTGTTGGTCATGGGAGTTCTGTGTGCCAAGTTTGGTTCAATTCCATTGTTGATGGAGTTCAGAATGCTCTTTGATTGTAGGTGAACTATAAATCCCAGCAATTACAACTCCCAAATGTCAAGGTCTATTTTTCCCCAAACTCCACCAGTTTTCACATTTGGGTATATTGAGTATTCTTCCAAGTTTGGTCCAGATCCATCAACTATAACTCCCAAATGACAAAATCAACCCCCTCCCCCAACCCCACCAATATTCAGAATTGGACGTATTGGGTATTTGCACTAAATTTGGTCCAGTGAATGAAAATACATCCTGTAAATCAGATATCTACACTATGATGCATTACAGTAGCAAAATTACAGTTATGGATGAACAATGAAAATAATTTTATGGTTGGGGGTCACCACAACATGAGGAACTGTATTAAGGGGTCGCGGCATTAGGAAGGTTGAGAAACACTGTTGTAGAACATAATGGAAATGTATGGACACCCCTACTTTCTTCCTCCACTTTCAGGATAAAACAGTATGTTTGGATCAGACAAAGTTCACAAGGCGACTGTAAGCAGCCAACAGCAACGTCATTTGCAGGAACAAACAAGTGTGTGGCAGAAGGCACAAACAACAAGCCATGCCCAGACTTGCCATTGCTCTCAGGAGAAGGTGGCAAAACAAGTGAGCGTCCTTATGAGATTGCAAAGGGGATACACACATGTGCACAGACACACACACACACATGCAGACACACAGCTCTCACATCGAGGCCAAAGAGGATATTTTGCTCACTATCTCTTCCAGGGCACCTGAGCTATTACTGTCAACCTTCTCAATGTTTGCTTGGGTTAAGGGTGTTGCAATACCATGAGCTCCCAGTGGCGCAGTGGGTTAGAGTGCTGAGCTGCTGTGCTTGTTGACTAAAATGCCACAGGTTGAAATCCGGGGAGCGGCGTGAGCTTCCGCTGTCAGCCCCAGCTTCTGCCAACCTAGCAGTTCGAAAACATGCAAATAGATCAATAGGTACCGCTCCAGCGAGAAGGTTTATTTATTTATCGTGTAAATAAATAAACCTCCATGCAGTCATGCCAGCCACATGACCTTGGAGGTGTCTACGGACAACACCAGCTCTTAAACTGCTGAGCTGCTCAGCTTGTTGACGGAAAGGTCACAGGTTCGAATCTGGGGAGTGGTGTGAGCTTCTCCTGTCAGCCCCAGCTTCTGCCAACCTAGCAAATCGAAAACATGCAAATGTGAGTAGATCAGTAGGTACTGATCCGATGGGAAGGTAACGGCGTTCCAGCAGTCATGCTGGCCACATAACCTTGGAGGTGTCTATGGACAACACCAGCTCTTTGGCTTAGAAATGGAGATGAGCACCAACCTCTAGAGTCAGACACAACTGGACTTAATGTCAGGCGAAAACCTTTACCTAGTTTGAAGACTTTCCAGGCTTTTTTTTGGGGGGGGGGGGATTTTGGTCAGCAAAAACACCTGGATCCTCGGGAAGGTAACAGTGCTCCATGCAGTCATGCTGGCCACATAACCTTGGAGGTGTCTATGGACAACACCAGCTCTTTGGCTTAGAAATGGAGATGAGCACCAACCTCTAGAGTCGGACACGACTGGACTTCATGTCAGGGGACAACTTTTACCTTTTACTAACCCCATTACTGGGATCTGCACGCATTATTTGCCGATACATCACACAGTCCTAGACACTTGGGAAGACACGTGTGATCCAATACAACAATCAGCAGAATGATCTTGTCTGCTGTGGACTCACAATAATAATAATAATAATAATAATAATAATAATAATAATAATAATAATAATAATAATGCAAAGACTCTGGCACATGCCAGTCAAGGGTGTCTCAGTGATCGGTACACTGGGTGCAGTACCTAAAGACCCTGGCCTGCATTTAAAAACAATTGGTGCTGACAAAATTTCCATCTGTCACCTGCAAAACGCTACCCTACTCGGATCTGCATCACACAGTCCTAGACATATGATCCAATACAAAAGCCAGCGGAGTGATCTTGTTTGCGGTGTACCAATCTTGTTGTGTATCAAATAATAATATAGTGCGACCGCTACGTGCATTTACACTATGATGTACAATTTCAATCAAATCTGTATTTTAGGCATTGAGATCTTAGCAGTATTTCCATCTTGCAAGTTGAACGGAATGGTTCGTCTCCACTGTCTATCATTTTAGCAGGACACCTATTGCCCAATTAAATGCAATTAAAAATACTCCTTTTTGACAGGCTACAAATGGCAATGTGTTTGTCCCCGGATTCCCTCTTGACTTTCCGGGTTGCGCTTCTGCAGTTTCACACGGTGTGCACAAATACCCCAACTCTGCAAACTTAAGTTTCCATGAAACCACGACGAGGAGAAAAGTCCCGCACATTGCCATGGCAACAGATGCAGGAGAAGCAGGAAGAGCATCCTATGGGAATGACGGGCAGGAAAGGATGCGCCTGCCGTTTGGGAGGAAAAAAGAGATGAAAAGAAATGGTGGAAGGCTGTTTTCTCCTGTGAGGTTCAAAATAACCAGTGCCGGGAGGTTGGCTGCAGGTTTCAAGAAATGCAAATACATTCCCCAGCTGGGGAGCGCATGCTTGGGCGTGTTTGGGTCTCACCATAGCAATCAAAGCCTCATTGGCATTCAATGGGTGCGCAACCAAGACTATTTCAAGAGCGAGCTGCACTTTCTGTGCCATTCGGTGATTATTATTACATGGGTTGATAATGGGGAATATTTGTAGCTGGCGAAAAGCAGCTGTATCTTATTGTTTCTCAGCACACACTATTCAACTCGCTGCGCATGGCCCCTTGTTCTGACCATAGAGTCTTCCTTCATGAACATGAAACTAATGGCACGAGGATCCAGCTGTTTTTACTGACCAAAATCTCCCCCCCCCAAAAAAGCCCGGAAAGTCTTCAAACTAGGTAAAGGTTTTCACCTGACATTAAGTCCAGTTGTGTCTGACTCTAGAGGTTGGTGCTCATCTCCATTTCTAAGCCAAAGAGCTGGTGTTGTCCATAGACACCTCCAAGGTTATGTGGCCAGCATGACTGCATGGAGCACTGTTACCTTCCCGAGGATCCAGGTGTTTTTGCTGACCAAAATCCCCCCCCCCAAAAAAAAGCCTGGAAAGTCTTCAAACTAGGTAAAGGTTTTCGCCTGACATTAAGTCCAGTTGTGTCTGACTCTAGAGGTTGGTGTTCATCTCCATTTCTAAGCCAAAGAGCTGGTGTAGTCCATAGACACCTCCAAGGTTATGTGGCCAGCATGACTGCATGGAGCACTGTTACCTTCCCGAGGATCCAGGTGTTTTTGCTGACCAAAATCCCCCCCCCCCAAAAAAAAGCCTGGAAAGTCTTCAAACTAGGTAAAGGTTTTCGCCTGACATTAAGTCCAGTTGTGTCTGACTCTAGAGGTTGGTGTTCATCTCCATTTCTAAGCCAAAGAGCTGGTGCAGTCCATAGACACCTCCAAGGTTATGTGGCCAGCATGACTGCATGGAGCACTGTTACCTTCCCGAGGATCCAGGTGTTTTTGCTGACCAAAATCCCCCCCCCAAAAAAAAGCCTGGAAAGTCTTCAAACTAGGTAAAGGTTTTCGCCTGACATTAAGTCCAGTTGTGTCTGACTCTAGAGGTTGGTGTTCATCTCCATTTCTAAGCCAAAGAGCTGGTGTAGTCCATAGACACCTCCAAGGTTATGTGGCCAGCATGACTGCATGGAGCACTGTTACCTTCCCGAGGATCCAGGTGTTTTTGCTGACCAAAATCCCCCCCCCCAAAAAAAAGCCTGGAAAGTCTTCAAACTAGGTAAAGGTTTTCGCCTGACATTAAGTCCAGTTGTGTCTGACTCTAGAGGTTGGTGTTCATCTCCATTTCTAAGCCAAAGAGCTGGTGTAGTCCATAGACACCTCCAAGGTTATGTGGCCAGCATGACTGCATGGAGCACTGTTACCTTCCCGAGGATCCAGGTGTTTTTGCTGACCAAAATCCCCCCCCCCCAAAAAAAAGCCTGGAAAGTCTTCAAACTAGGTAAAGGTTTTCGCCTGACATTAAGTCCAGTTGTGTCTGACTCTAGAGGTTGGTGTTCATCTCCATTTCTAAGCCAAAGAGCTGGTGTAGTCCATAGACACCTCCAAGGTTATGTGGCCAGCATGACTGCATGGAGCGCTGTTACCTTCCCGAGGATCCAGGTGTTTTTGCTGACCAAAATCCCCCCCCCCCAAAAAAAAGCCTGGAAAGTCTTCAAACTAGGTAAAGGTTTTCGCCTGACATTAAGTCCAGTTGTGTCTGACTCTAGAGGTTGGTGTTCATCTCCATTTCTAAGCCAAAGAGCTGGTGTAGTCCATAGACACCTCCAAGGTTATGTGGCCAGCATGACTGCATGGAGCGCTGTTACCTTCCCGAGGATCCAGGTGTTTTTGCTGACCAAAATCCCCCCCCCCCACAAAAAAGCCTGGAAAGTCTTCAAACTAGGTAAAGGTTTTCACCTGACATTAAGTCCAGTTGTGTCTGACTCTAGAGGTTGGTGTTCATCTCCATTTCTAAGCCAAAGAGCTGGTGTAGTCCATAGACACCTCCAAGGTTATGTGGCCAGCATGACTGCATGGAGCGCTGTTACCTTCCCGAGGATCCAGGTGTTTTTGCTGACCAAAATCCCCCCCCCCCCAAAAAAAAGCCTGGAAAGTCTTCAAACTAGGTAAAGGTTTTCGCCTGACATTAAGTCCAGTTGTGTCTGACTCTAGAGGTTGGTGTTCATCTCCATTTCTAAGCCAAAGAGCTGGTGTAGTCCATAGACACCTCCAAGGTTATGTGGCCAGCATGACTGCATGGAGCACTGTTACCTTCCCGAGGATCCAGGTGTTTTTGCTGACCAAAATCCCCCCCCCCAAAAAAAAGCCTGGAAAGTCTTCAAACTAGGTAAAGGTTTTCGCCTGACATTAAGTCCAGTTGTGTCTGACTCTAGAGGTTGGTGTTCATCTCCATTTCTAAGCCAAAGAGCTGGTGTTGTCCATAGACACCTCCAAGGTTATGTGGCCAGCATGACTGCATGGAGCACTGTTACCTTCCCGAGGATCCAGGTGTTTTTGCTGACCAAAATCCCCCCCCCCCAAAAAAAAGCCTGGAAAGTCTTCAAACTAGGTAAAGGTTTTCGCCTGACATTAAGTCCAGTTGTGTCTGACTCTAGAGGTTGGTGTTCATCTCCATTTCTAAGCCAAAGAGCTGGTGTAGTCCATAGACACCTCCAAGGTTATGTGGCCAGCATGACTGCTGGAACGCCGTTACCTTCCCATCGGATCAGTACCTACTGATCTACTCACATTTGCATGTTTTCGATTTGCTAGGTTGGCAGAAGCTGGGGCTGACAGGAGAAGCTCACACCACTCCCCAGATTCGAACCTGTGACCTTTCCGTCAACAAGCTGAGCAGCTCAGCAGTTTAACCTGCTGCGCTGCTGGGGTAAGTAAACTAAAAGGTACAAAATGCAGAATTTCCACAGATCATACAGGTGTGGAGTGGAACCAAAATATTGCACAATAATGACCTGTGCTTGTTGTTGTGTGCTGTCAAGACATTCCTGGTTTGTGACCACTACGGCTGTGTGACGGATGAAAAACAATGCTTAAGAAGTCATTACAAAATTAGGTGGCATCAGCGTTTTGTTTCCAAAGTGCTTCTTATTTACTTATCATATCAGGAGCCAAACAGTTCTATTGTATTTAAAAACAAAATAAATAAGTGTTTCTTATTTATTTATCGTATCAGGAACCAAACAGTTGTATTGTATTTTTAAAAAACATAAACAAAAAATAAGCAAACACAAAGTTTGCAAACTTGGCATTCTATTTAATGTCCTTTGACCAGTATCTGGCCACTTGGAGTGCCTCTGGTGTTGCCACAAGAAGGTCCTCCATTGTGCATGTAGCAGGGCTCAGGGTGCATTGCAGCAGATGGTCTGTAGTTTGCTCTTCTCCACACTCGCATGTCATGGACTCCACTTTGTGGCCCTGTTTCTGAAGGTTGGCTTTGCATCTCGTGGTGCCAGAGCGCAGTCTGTTCAGCGCCTTCCAAGTCACCCAGTCCTCTGTGTGCCCAGGGGGGAGTCTCTCATTTCGTATCAGCCATTGGTTGAGGTTCTGGGTTTGAGCCTGCCACTTTTGGACTCTCACTTGCTGAGGTGTTCCAGCGAGTGTCTCTGTAGATCTTAGAAAACTATTTCTTGATTTAAGTTGTTGACGTGCTGGCTGATACCCAAACAGGAGATGTCACTGCCTTGGTCCTTTCACTGTTGGCTGCTACTTCCTGGCGGATGTCAGGTGGTGCAATGCCGGCTAAACAGTGTAATTTCTCTAGTGGTGTAGGGCGCAGGCACCCCGTGATAATGCGGCATGTCTCATTAAGAGCCACATCCACTGTTTTAGCGTGGTGAGATGTGTTTCACACTGGGCTGGAGATGTCACTGCCTTGGTCCTTTCATTATTGGCTGCTACTTCCCGGCGGATGTCAGGTGGTGCAATGCCGGCTAAACATTGTAATTTCTCCAGCGGTGTAGGGTGCAGACATCCTGTGATAATGCGGCATGTCCCACTAAGAGCCATATCCACTGTTTTAGCGTGGTGAGATGTGTTCCACACTGGGCATGCATACTCAGCAGCAGAGTAGCATAGCGCAAGGGCAGATGTCTTCACTGTGTCTGGTTGTGATCCCCAGGTTGTGCCAGTCAGCTTTTGTATGATATTGTTTCTGGCACCCACTTTTTGCTTGATGTTCAGGCAATGCTTCTTGTAGGTCAGGACACGGTCCAGAGTGACTCCCAGGTATTTGGGTGTGCTGCAATGCTCCAGTGGGATTCCTCCCGAGGTAATAATCCTCAGAGCTCGATATGCTTGTCTGTTCTTAAGACAAAAAGTGTTTCTAAAGTGTCTTTACTTTAACGAGAGTAATGAAATGTCGTTACTTTTTTGTTCTAGGAATTGCACAACTGGGGAAACTTCGGAGCCTTTTTTCTCCCCCATTTTTACGGCAAATGGAGTGAAACTTGCTACAACTCTAAAACACATTGACCACTGTTAGCCCATCAACAGTGGAGAATGACAAATACTATTAAAATGAAATGCTTCCATCCAAAGTTACCATACAATCAGGTTGTAGGACTAAGAATATATCCAAAAAGGACATTTCAAAGGAACTTTTCAGTTTTCTAGCATGAGCCTATGACAACTTCTGGTGAATGTATAACATAGTATTGCGCTGGAAGATGTATTATGTTAGATACAGGTAGGCAAAACCACAGGTAATGGTTCTCCTAGCACAAGAGTTCTGTTTTTATACATTTTGTACTTAGTTTCTATCCTATTCTTTTTCCTACTGAACCAATGACACAAGTGTTCACTTATCAAGATCCCAACAATTCAAAGAGTCCAATATCTACATGACCTTGGAGGTGTCTATGGACAACGCCGGCTCTTCAGTTTAGAAATGGAGATGAGCATTTCTAAGGTAAAGATTTTCCCTTGACGTTAAGTCCAGACGTCCGACTCTGGGGGTTGGTGCTCATCTCCATTTCTAAGCCAAAGAGCCAGCATTGTCCGTAGACACCTCCAAGGTCATGTGGCCAGCATGACTGCATGGAGCGGTACCTTCCTGCCTGAGCGGTATCTATTGATCTACTCACATTTGCATGTTTTCGAACTGCGAGGTTGGCAGAAGCTGGGGCTAACAGCGGGAGCTCACCCCGCTCCCTGGATTCGAACCTACAACCCTTCGGTCAGCAAGTTCAGCAAGTTCAGCAGCTCAGTGGTTTAACCCACCGCACCACCATCAATAGGATTAGGTCAAAAAAAATTGTAATCCACCTTTGTCCCCCTTTTGAATGAATAGGTAAAGGTTTTCCCCTGATATTAAGTCCAGTTGTGTCAGGGTATAATAGAAATAAAGTTGGCAAGTCGGCATGTGGCATTGAAGAACATGGCATCATCATGACCCACCACTGGATGTTACAACAGGTTTCTGATGCAATGCCAACTGAAGCTGTTTTGAACACCTTGGCTGCTTTTTGCAGGGATAAACATGTTGGCCCATCCAAGCCACATCTGTTTTAGTGGTGTCAGATGTGCAAAACAGCAATAAGGGACCGTCACAACTCATGATATCAAATGTTGACCATCAGGAATTAGCTATGAACTTTCGTTCTACTGAACGTCGAATGAATATTCCCATTTTAGTTCACCTAGCCATATATTTTCCTGTAAAATTAATATGTTGTCCATATTTGTGATGCATGTCTATTGGAACCTATAGCCAGAAATTATGGGAAGTTATTTACAAAGTTATCTCATCCACTCTATATAAAAAGATGGCATTGTCAGTAGCCTCCAACAATTCTTCCTCTGTACATGAGGCAGGGCATAGTGGACAAGCATACAAATGCAGGGTTGTCTGTTCTGCTCCACAGTCACACAAGGTGCGGGATTCTTCTAGGTAGTGCCATTTTACCAGGTTGTCTTTTGATCTGCCCACTCCACTACTGAGTCTGTTCAGGGACTTTCAAGTTGCCCAAGAGGGGCCAACCAAGGGCAAGATGGATGGACAGCATCCTTGATGTGCCCGGCTTGACCTTGAAGGAGCTGGGGGTGGTGATGGCTGACAGGAAGTTCTGGAGCTCATGGTTCATGAGGTCACAAAGAGTCAGAAGCGACTGAATGAATGAACAACAACAAACAATGTCCCTTATTATCAGAGATGCCCCATATCTTAGGTCCATAAAGCTTATAGGTCTGGCAAATGTCCCTTATTGTAATGGACGCCCCATATTTGAGGTCTGGAAAGTTTTCCCAAGCTCTTGATGTCCGTTTGATATTAAGACAAGTTGGGCCGATCGCTTGTTCTGAAAGGGTCTGAGTGAAATTAGCAAAAGGGAAGAACATGTTTTAAAAAACAAGAGGTGACATGTAGAGATCATACAAAGTTCGAGCTTACATAGGAAGTTGGGTTGTGGTTAAGCGCAAAGTCTGTAGGAGCAAAAAGGTACTTTCCATCAAGAGGTTGATGGGACAGGAAGAATAAAGGTCAAAGTACTTTCCATGACAAAAATGTTCTTGTTTACTTGAGAGTATATAAAGGTTTACAAAAGCCGAGGGGAGGGGGCAGCAGTCTGTGGAAGCACATGCAGAAGTGCTGTCTGTCCGCCTCATGCTGATCAGCTTGAATAAACGGTGTCTTACATGAACCTATTGGACTCTGTGGATTTCTTCAAAAAGGGACCCAGCATGTTCAGAGGCGGCCCTAGGTAATTTTCAGCAGTAAGCAAACAGTATTTTGGCGTCCCCCTCCCCCAACCAATCACTGATACATATTTTCTGTTCGTCGTGGGAGTTCTGTGTGCCATATTTGGTTCAATTCCATCATTGGTGGAGTTCAGAATGCTCTTTGATTGTAGGTGAACTATACATCCCAGTAACTACAACTCGCATATGTCAAGGTCTATTTTCCCCCAAGAGTGCCTCAAGAGCGCCCCTGGGCAAAATCAACTATACTGCAAGTGCTTACTTTGCGTAATGGTTGAGCCGCCCCTGCCCCTGATCCCTTACAGTTAAATCTGAGATCTTCCTGGATTCCTCAATATCTAAATGTCCCAGACCTTCATCAAAAGTAAAAATCTATGAATTCCTACAGATTGTCATAATATATTGTGCCTGGTGAAAACACTTTCATTCATGCTGAAGATAAGTCTTGAGGCTGGAGAAAGGCCAACCCGCCCACAAATATAAAACACTTTCATTCATGCTGAAGATAAGTCTTGAGGCTGGAGAAAGGCCAACCCGCCCACAAATATTGTCAAAGTCACACCTTGGGCGTTGGAGTGCCCTCTGAGGAGGTGAGTGAGTCCTTATAAATATAGTTCACCAACCCGGCATATTTTGGGAAGGTGCTTGCCCAAGCATAAATGGACCAAAGAGGGTGACCCTGGAAAGAGACTACCTTGAAGGCCAATCAATGAGAGGGCTGGTTTCTAATTTTGTGCCCAAAGAGGAGGCACTGAAAGCCAAGCCGCTAACTGAAAAGTGATACCTTCTTTGTCTTAAAGGGAGGACTTTGGAGCAAGGTGTCCAATGGAGAGAGACGTTTCTAGGCTCAATGTGAACAACTGCTTGTGGGACTGGAGCAAACTGCATCGTAGTCACTACACAAGTCACTACACTTATGTGGTGTTCACAAATACTCCAATTACTCCAAAATGGCAACTGCAAGTGGTATGTTGATTTTGAGATAGACCCTGATGAAAATAAAGTTCTAGGACTTCATCACACACAACTACATAAGCATTTCTACACACTTAAGAAACTGCCTTGACACAACACAAGCTTCAAATGCCAGCCCTAGTATCTTGCCATTTCGAAAGTGTGTGTTTTTCCCACAATTCCAAAGCAACTTATTTATTTCCCTGTGTAGAGACATGTAAAAAAGCCCAATTTAATATGTGATGGGAATCTCTCCTGCCCGTTAGTAAATAAAACAATGTCATTATGGAGGGAGGAACTGAGGTGGGCAGAAGTGTTTTCTTTTTGCCACCGTTACTGTTTTGCGACTGAGGAGGCATTGCTAACAAGATATTTGAAACATTCAGGAGAAAATAGCAAGCATGCAAACCCTGTGTTTCTCCTAGTGTCTCTGTAACTTTAGCAAGCTCTCCCTTTCAACATTCTCAGTTGCCTCTCTGGCAGTCCTGCTCTGCTGTCAGGCTTTTGTTTTGCCTATCAAAGGGCTAGCAAAGAGAGACATATAAGGGAGCTAAAGCTTAATTTCCTCCTCCCTCCTATTCTGAATTCTGCAATGTAAGAATAACTTTTTTGGGCTGTAAATTGAACTCCCAAGATTAGAGAGAAGTTTTTTAAAAAAGAAAATGGGAGAAAGACAGTGGGGGAAACAAGTATTTACTGTGTGATGGCAATGTTGGCTATGCTGGTAATATGCTATTACCCCCCTGTTGTGCCAGCTCCACTGGCTGGCAGTCCATCTCCGAGCCCAATTCAAAGTGCTGGTTTTGACGTATAAAGCTCTATTTGGTTCTGGTCCAGCTTACTTGTCTGAATGCATCCACCCCTACGTCCCATCTCGTAATCTAAGATCATCCGGGGAGGCCCTGCTCTCGCTCCCGTCAATTGCGCAAATGCGTCTGGTGGGGACGAGAGACAGGGCCTTCTCGGCTGTGGCCCCTCGCCTATGGAACACACTCCCAAATGAGGTAAGATCTGCTCCCTCCCTCCTGGTTTTTAGAAATAAATTAAAATCATGGCTTTGGGATCAGGCCTTCGGACAGTAGATGTCTGTAGAGTTTAAAGGGCATGGACTAGAATGACAATACGACTGGCGAGACTGTTTTTATTATTTATTGTTTTAATGATTGCTTATGTACTGTCTAATTATGATTTATGTTTAATTGTGGTTTTATTACTGTGATTGTTATGGTTTGGCATCGCGTCAGTGTCCAATGTATGGCACTGAAGTTTTGTCAGGTATGTGTAAACCGCTTTGAGTCCCCCTAGGGGTGAGAAAAGCAGTATAGAAATACTGTAAATAAATACATGAATATTAATAATAATAGAATATTATTTGTCTTATGTCTGTTATAACAGGCTGTGCTTTTTATTTAATTTTAGTTTGTTAAGTTATAATTCGTAGTTATATATTGGGTTGTATAAATTTTGTTAGTATCGATGTTTTGTTGTTATATCCAGGCATTTAATGTTTGCCTTTTATGTTTGGAATCTGCCCTGAGTCCCTTTGGGGAGATAGAGCGGAATATAAATAAAGTTTTATTATTATTATATTACTATGCATATGCTATTAATAATAATAATAATAATAATAATAATAATAATAATAATAAGCTGACATTGTCCATAGACATCTCCAAGGTCATGTGGCTGGTATGACTGCATGGAGTGCCGTTACCTACTCACCGGAGTGGTACCTATTGTTCTACTCATATTTGCATGTTTTCAAATTGTTAGGTTGGCAGAAGCTGGGCCTAAAAGTGGGAGCTCATCCCATTCCTGGATTTGAACCTGTGACCTTTTAATTAGTAAATTCAGCAGCTCAGCAATTTAACCCACTGCGCTACTGGGGGCTCCCACACAAACACATATACATAGATGGATGGATGGATACACACACACACACACCACTTGCCTCACTTCCAGCAGATATCTGAAAATGCCATTAGCCACAGATGCAGGCAAAATGTAAGGTGAGAATGCTACTGGGCCATGGTCATACAGCCCAAAAAAAAAAAAAAACCCTCACAGCAGCCAAAAGGCAATGACAGCAGGAGAAGAGGAAGGCCACACAGCAGATGAAACAACTCAACCAAGGAAGCCCTAATGGCTGCCCTGACTTTGCAAACTGTTGGGGATACGGGGACTTGGAGGTCTCTCATCCATAGGGTTGCCATAAGTCATAGGATTGGCATAAGTTTCTTCTTGTTCTGGTCCTTCCCCAAAAGTTATCAAGGCAAATAATTTTATTCTCTTTGCCCATGGCACCTCACTGATCGTCCCACTGATCCGACACTTCCATCTTGGGTATGCCTTCGCATCCCTTTCCTATGTCTCCAGAGTGATGTTATGCTGATCACAACAATCAAACTTTAATTCTCCCAAAGGACCGCGTTCGGCATCAAACAGGGATGTGGGTGGGAGGCGCACGCTCTCCGAGGCAGAACGTTGCACTAATATGAATCTTAGGGAAACAGGACTTAATCTGATAAGCCCTCTTGGATTATCTGCATCTATCACCTCCTCCTAGACGGGCATTAATCGCCCGCTAATGCCAGGCAGGCACCCTTCGCTCGTCTCCTTTAGATATATGCCGCTGCCTTTTGACTCAGCACAGCATTTTGGGATCAAGGACATCAACCTCGATATGATTCTGTGGGTCTTTCCACCCTTTTGTAGTGAATTCAGGTTGTGAAGGAGTCGTTAAACTGCTGCCACCAATTGTAACGATGACCGTTTTAATGCCAC
>NW_026847993.1:3602061-3682440 GCF_025583915.1 Anolis sagrei ordinatus | reverse complement strand
TATTCCTGTTCTTCCATATCCCTACACCCACTCACTATTCCATATCCCTACACCCACTCACATCCCCCGGAGCCCCTCCCTGATATTTTACACTGCCCTATCTCCCAGTGTTTTAAAATTTTAATCCTTGAATTTGGCCCTGCCCATGGCGATCATTTTTAATGTCTTTAATGTTTTGATTCTGTATTGTCGTGTCACTTATATATACACTAGCTGTACCCTGCCACGCGTAGCTGTGGCCTATAGTAAGAATTTTCGAAGTAGAGGTAGATATCTGGACTATTATGAAAGAGGGGTACCTACCTTTCCTTCCTCTCTTTTTCTTTCCCTTCCCCTTTCTCTCCTTTCTTTCTTCTCTATCTCTTTCTTTCATTCCTTATTTCACTCTTTGGTTTCATCCTTCCTCCTCTCTTTCCTTCCTTCCCTCCCCCTTTCTCTACTTCTTCCTTTGTCTCCTTTCTTCCCTCCCTGTTTCCTTCCTTTTTTTCACTTTTTATTTCCTTTTCCTTTCCTTCCTTCTTTACCTCTTTCCTGCCTTTCCTTTCTTTCTACTTTTCTTCTTCCTCCTTCCTTCCTTCTAGCTGCTTGGATGTCCAGCTCACCTGGAACTGAACTGGGTCACCCCTTCCTTCCTTCCTTCCTTCATTCCTTCCTTCCTTCCTTCCTTCCCTCCTCCCTTCCCTCCTTCTCCTTCTCCTTCCTTCCTTCATCCCCAGCACACTCTGCTCTATTAGGGATGGGGCTTACTGGAGCCCCTTGATGGCGGCACCCAAGGGGAGAGCTGAAGACGGAGGAAGAAGGGAAGGAGGAATTATAGAAGGGAGGGAGAAAATGGGGGAAGAGAGAAGGAAGGGAGAGAAGGAGGAGGGAGAGAGCCAAGGCTGACTCCAGGCCGTTGCCGGCACAGGCTCCGCCACGCGGAGTTCTCCTGTGTGTGCGAGCGCGCGCGCACCCCACCCACCCCCCATCCCAGTACGCATGCCCAGTGGTATCTTCTCCTTTTTTAGGATTTGTAAGGTTTTTTTGTTTTTTATTATTGATGGTCACACCTTGTATGGTGAGGAGTTTTGTTGCCAAATTTGCTGGGTATTGGCCCAGCGGTTCTTTTGTTTTTAAGCCACTCATTACGACATGAGCATTTTTATATTTTTATATATATAGATTGGTTTTGTATTTTAGGTTATTTTATTTTCTGATTTTCTGTTGCGTTCTTGTGTTATATTGTGTAATCCAGTGTTTCTCAACTTTCCTAATGCCGCGACCCCTAAATACATTTCCTCCTGTTGTGGTGACCCCCAACCATAACATTATTTTCGTTGCTACTTCATATATGTAATTTTGCTACTGTTATGAATCATCATGTAAATATCTGATATGCAGGATGTATTTTCATTCACTGGACCAAATTTGGCACAAATACTCGATACGCTCAAATTTGAATACTGGTGAGGTTGGGGGGGGGGATTGATGTTGTAATTTGGGAGTTGGAGTTGCTAGAATTTATAGTTCACTTACAATCAAAGAACATTCTGAACTCCACCAACGATGGAATTGAACCAAACTTGGCACACAGAACTCCCATGATCAACAGTCGCCTGTCTGGGCTGAAATATGCGGTATAGAAATAAAGCAAATAAATAAAATAAATAAATAAACAGAAAATACTAGAAGGAGTTGGTGGGCATTGACCTTGAGTTGTGTGGAGTTGTAGTTCACCAACATCCAGAGAGCACTGTGGACTCAAACAATGATGGATCTGGACCAAACTTGGCACGAATGCTCACTATGCCCAAATGCAAACACTTGAGGATTTTTGGGAAAATAGACCTTGACATTTGAGGGTTCTGTGTGGGAAGTTTGCCCCGATTCTGTAGTTCGTGGGGTTCAGAATGCTCTTTGATTGTAGGTGAACTATAAATCCCAGTAACTACAATCCAAATGTCAAGGTCTATTTCCCCCAAACTCCATCTGAGTTCATATTTGGGCATATGGAATATTCAGAGTTTGGTCCAGATCCATCATTGTTTGAGTCCACAGTGGATGTAGGTGAACTACAACTCCCAAACTCAAGGTCAATGCCCACCAAACCCTTCTAGTGTTTTCTGTTGGTCATGGGAGTCCTGTATGCAATGTTTGGTTCAATTCCATAATTGGTGGAGTTCAGAATGCTCTTTGATTGTAGGTGAACTATAAATCCCAGCAACTACAACTCCCAAATGACAAAATCAATCCCCCCACCAACCCCACCAGTATTCAAATTTGAGCGTATCGAGTATTTGTGCCAAATTTGGTCCAGTGAATGAAAATACATTTGCAATGCCATAATTGGTGTTCAGAATGCTCTTTGATTGTAGGTGAACTATAAATCCCAGCAACTCCCAAATGACAAAATAATATTTATTTTTTTTAGTGAAGGACATACATTGGGTTGTTACGTGTATGCTGTCCATTTTTTGGTGTCAATTCGTCAAGTGGTTTTTGAGTTCTATTAATCCCACAAACGAACATTACATTTTTATTTATATAGATTATTATTTGCTTGAGGGATTTCTAGGTCTGCTTGTGCCATGGTCACTCACTCATGCCAGGCAACTATGAGCCCTGACATAGAGCGCATGGCCTGCTAGAGTTGCATGGTGCAACTCTAAGGTGCACCATGTCACATTGCCAGGGCTCTGCCTTATTTAGGTAGAGATGAACCAAACTCCTAGTTTTGTCAATAGAGTGCATACAGTTTGAAACCACTTGAACTGCTCAGACTCAATGCTATGGAATCCTGGGAGTTGTAGTTTTGCAAGGTCTTTAGCTTTTTTCTGCTTAAGAGGGTTGGCACGTCACAAATTAAAACTCCCAGAACCCCATACCATTGAGCCAGATGTGTCCAATGGAGACTGGCCATATTCAATCCAAGGGAGGTGGCATCTCAGCAAATGCATCCCTTGCAGATCGCAAAGCAGCGATGCCGACGAAGCCCTGATCCCGAGAGCTGGAAAACTCTCAAAAGGAGGCCTTCTCCGGGTAACGTTACATAATGCCATTCCGATGAATTACTCTTGTTCCGCTAATCCTCTTACGAGGGTCCTGGTGGAAGCCGCAATGGGGTGTTTCCGGATGACCCTACTCTCCCAATGCAGCCTTCTCACTTTGTTGCCAGCGCACTGGATTTAAGGCGTGTGGTTCCATATGTGTCCGTGCGTGTCTGGAAGGAGGGGTTCGGGTGCAAATCGCCCTCTCAGCTGGACAGAAAAGGAATAAAGGCGGTTTGGTAATGCCCCGTTCTCTTCTTTCCACAATTTCACCTCCTTATGTAAACCCATAAGCTGTCGTTAGGCTCCATAAAAGCCCAGGACGCAAGACAAATGGGATCAAATGTCCATTTTACTGCTTCACCCCCTCCATTGATAACATGTGGATTTGTCATTTCTATCTAGCTGATACAGAATGGAAGAATGCAATAAGAAGGTGGTCCCGATTGACCGTTCTTCGATTCGAAGATGATTGTTAAGTTGCATACTCATTTTAGTACTACTAATAGAAAAAAAATACACACACATACCTTAAAAGTCCATGCAACTCTAAGGTTCACCCCATTTTTAGAGATGCTTATATGGAGAAATACCGTATATACTTGAATATAAGCCTAGTTTTTCAGCCCTTTTATAGGCTGAAAAAGTTCCTCTCAGCTTATACTTGGGTGAACGTTATTTATTATTTTACAGTTATTATTATTTTATTACATGTATTATTTTCATCTAATTATTATTATTATTATTATTACATTAATCATTTTACACTATTATTATTACTCTGCTATTATTGTTTTTATTGCATGTATTATTTTACTCTATTTATTATTATTATTACATTATTATTTTTCTATGTTATTATTATTTTTATTGCATGTATTAATTTACTCTATTTATTATTATTATATTTATCATTTTACACTATTATTATTACATTATTATTATACTCTGCTATTATTATTTTTATTGCATGCATTATTTTACTCTTTTTATTATTATTATTACATTTAACATTTTATACTATTACTAGCTGTACCCGCCACGCGTTGCTGTGGCCAACCTTCCCCCTATCTCCCCTTCTTTCCTTCCTTCCTTCCTCCCTGTTTCCGTCTTTCCTTCTCTCCTTCCTTCCTTCCTTCTCTATCGCTTTCCTTCCTTCCCCCTTTTTCTTTCTCTTCTGCTGTGTCTCTTTTCTTCCTTCTCTCTTTCCTCCTTTCTTTCCCTCCCTCTTTCTCTACATTTTATCCCCTTCCTTTGCTCCCTCTTTCCTTCCTTCTTCCTTTTTCTCTTCTGCAGTCTCTCTTTTCTTCCTTCTCTCTTTCCATCTTTCCTTCCCTCCCTCTTTCTCTACATCTTCCCCCCTTCCTTCGCTCCTTCTTTCCTTCCTTCTGTCCCTTTTTTCTTTCCTTCTTCCTTCTTTCTCTAACTTTCCTTCCTCCCCCTTTTTCTTTCCCTCCCTCCTTCCTTCTTTCTTTCTTTCCCTCCCTCTTTCTCTCCTTTCTTCCTTTTCTACCTCATTCCTTCCTTCTTTCTTTCCCTCCCTCTTTCTCTCCTTTCTTCCTTTTCTACCTAATTCCTTCCTTCCTTCTTTCTTTCCCTCCCTCTTTCTCTCCTGTCAGGGGTGATTTGAATGCAATATTCCTACTTCTTGGCAGAATGGGGTTGGACTGGATGGCCCATGAGGTCTCTTCCAACTCTTTGATTCTATGATTCTATGATTCTTCCTTGACAGATTAGAAGGGGGCGTGGCTTGGAGGTAACGTGAGGAGGGTAGAGGGGGGGGATGGGTTTAGAAGGGGGCGTGGCTTGGAGGTAACGTGAGGAGGGAGGAGGGGAGGGGGGATGGGTTTAGAAGGGGCGTGGCTTGGGGGTAACGTGAGGAGGGGAGGGGGGTGGGTTTAGAAGGGGGCGTGGCTTGGAGGTAACGTGAGGAGGGAGGGGGGATGGGAAGGGGCGTGGCTTGGGGGTAACGTGAGGAGGGGAGGGGAGGAGGGGGGAGGGGGGGATGGGGGCGCGCGCGCGCGTGTGTGCCGCGGCAGGGGAGTGAGGGGGCGCGTGCGTGCGCGTGCGTGTGCCGCACCGGAGGGGGGAGAGGGGGCGCGTACGCGCGTGTGCGTGCCGCGCCGGGGGGGTTGGGGGCGCGCGCGTGTGTGTGCCGCGCCGGGGGGGAGAGGGGGCACGCGCGTGTGTGTGTGTGCCGCGCCGGGGGGGAGGGGCCGTGCGTGCGCGCGTGTGTGTGCCGCGCCGGGGGGAGGGGGAGGGGCCATGTGTGTGCGCGCGCCAGGGAGTTTGCGCCAGTGCGCATGCTCAGTTGCTTTGTCGTTTATTGTGGTTGTTGTTGTGTGTTTTTGATTTCTGAGTGGATTAGTTTGTACCTTGTTGGTTGCCCTTGGGGCATGGGAAGTTTGGTGGCGTTTCGTTGGGGGGTTTTTGAGTTTTGTTTCCTCATACGACGCCAGGAGGAAATTTATATATATAGATTATTCCATTATTATTTTACTCTGCTATTATTATTATTATTATTATTTATTATTATTATTATTACATTTATCATTTTACACTATTATTATTACATTATTATTTTACTCTGCTATTATTATTTTTATTACATGTATTATTTTACTCTATTTATTATTATTACATTTATCATTTTACACTATTATTACATTATTATTACACTCTGCTATTATTATTTTTATTACATGTATTATTTTACTCTATTTATTATTATATTTATCATTTTACACTATTTTTATTACATGTATTATTTTACTCTGCTTATTTTGTTTTGTATCAAAAGTATTGCATAAAAAAGTATAAAACTGATAAAAATAGATGGAGCGCAGGCGGCTAAATATTTTTTGACCAAAAACAGGCAACAGCAATGGCATTGTCTGTAGCCTCCAACAATTCTTCCTCTGAACATGAGGCAGGACATTGCGGACAAGCGTACAGATGCGGAGTTTCTTACTCTGCTATTATTATTTTTATTACATGTAATATTTTACTTAATAATAATAATAATATATTTGTCATTTACTCTATTATTATTATTAAACCACCGCCTCCTCCTGAGAAATATGTATAATATCACAAAGGACGACCACCTCACCCACCTCATAGGAAACCTGCTACAAAACAGGAGCTTTTTTGTTGAGTTCCAGGGCCAGAGAAGCAGATGGCGGAAACAGAAGAACGCCCTGCCTCAGGGGAGTGTGCTTGCTCCATCCATGTTCAACATCTACACACATGACCAGCCACTGCCAGAAGGGACAGAGAGCTTCATCTATGCTGATGATAGTGCCATCACCACTCAAGCAGGGAGCTTTGAGATGGTTGAACAGAAGCTATCCAAAGCTCTAGACACTTGTGAAGTGTCCAATGTGTGATCCAATACAAAAGCCAGCAGAGTGATCGTGTTTGCTGTGTACGAATCTTGTTCTGTATCTAATAATAATAATAATAATAATAATAATAATAATAATAAATGGAACTCTGCCTGATTCTAGCAACCCAAGAACAAGCCATTCGAACCAATGCCATCAAACCAGGATTGAAAAGTCGACAACAGATCCCAAATGTAGACTCTACACGGAAGCAGATGAAACAACAGATCACATCCTCAGCTGCTACAAGAAGATCGCGCAGACGGACTACAAGCAGAGGCACAACACCGTTGCTCAGATGATTCATTGGAGCTTGTGTCACAAATGCCATCTGCCTGCAACAAAGAACTGGTGGGATCACAAGCCAGAAAAAAGTTACAAAGAATGAACACACCAAACTCCTCTGGGACTTCCGAATTCAGACAGACAGAGTTTTGGAGCACAACACTCCTGACCTTACGATCGTGTTAAAAAACAAAGTATGGATCGTCGATGTCGCAATCCCAGGTGACAGCAGGATTGAAGAGAAACAACTGGAAAAGCTGACACAATATGAGGATTTAAAGATCGAACTGCAAAGACTCTGGCACAAGCCAGTCAAGGTGGTCCCAGTGGTGATCGGCACACTGGGTGCAGTGCCTAAAGACCTTGGCCTGCACTTAAACACAATTGGCGCTGACAAAATTACCATCTGCCAGCTGGAGAAGGCCACCTTACTGGGATCTGCATGCATTATTCGCCGATATATCACACAGTATTAGACACTTGGGAAGTGTCCGGTGTGTAATCCAATACAACAGCCAGCAGAGTGATCTTGTCTGCTGTGGACTCATCTTGTTGTGTTTCGAAGAAGAAGGAGAAGGAGAAGGAGAAGGAAGAAGGAGAAGAAGGAGAAGGAGAGGAAGGAGAAGAAGAAGAAGAGAGGAAGAAGAAGAGAGGATAAGAAGAGGAGGAGAGGAGGAGAAGAGAAGAGGAGGAGAAGAGAAGAGGAAGAAAGAAGAAGAGGAGGGAAAGAGAAGAAGAAGGGGAGGAGGAGGAGGAGGAAGAAGAAGAGGAGGAGGAAGAAGAGGAGAGAAGAAGAAGAAGAGAAGAAGAAGAAGAGAGGAGGAAGAGGAAGAAGAAGAGAAAGGAAGAAGAAGAGAAGAAGAAGGAGGAGGAGGAGGAGGAAGAGAAGAGAAGAGGAAGAAAAAGAAGAAGAGGAAGAGAAGAGAAGAAGAGGAGGAGGAGGAAGGAGAAGAAGAAGAGAAAAGGAAGAAGAAGAGGAAGAGGAGAAGAAAGAGAAGAAGAAGAGGGGGAAGGAGAGGAGAGAAGAAGAAGGAAGGAAGAGAGGAAGAAGAAGGAAAAAGAAGAAGAAGAGGAGAAGAGGAGGAGAGGAGGAAGGAGGAGGAAGAAGACGAAGAAGAAGAAGAAGAAGAAGAAGAAGAAGAAGAGAAAGAAGAAGAAGAAGAAGAAGGAGAAGGAGAAGAAGAAGAGGGAGAAGGAGGAGATCCATCCCATGGGCATTCTGTATTTTCCTCCGAGGTAGCCCAGGTATGTGGCTGGGATTAGAGAGAAAGTCTAACTGTTTTCAATTCTTTTAATGCTCTTTGGACTCTGGAAGCAATGACTCTCATTCCCTTTGGGTGAAAGACATCAGTTTTGGCACTGCAACTCCCATCATCCTCTCAAAAGGAAGAGTATGGGAAGTGTGGTCTCACACATCTGGAGAGCTGCCTTTCGTGACATCTAGTTCATCCTTTGTATTCCCTGTAGTAACCTACGGGTATGCTATGGTATTCCCTGTAGTAACCTACGGATGTGAGAGCTGGACCTTAGGGAAGGCTGAGCGAAGGAAGATCGATGCTTTTGAGCTGTGGTGTTGGAGGAAAGTTCTGAGAGTGCCTTGGACTGCGAGAAGATCCAAGCAGTCCATCCTCCAGGAAATAAAGCCCGACTGCTCATGAGGGAAGGATACTAGAGACAAGTTGAAGTACTTTGGCCACATCATGAGGAGACAGCAAAGCCTAGAGAAGACAATTATGCTGGGGAAAGTGGAAGGCAAAAGGAAGAGGGGCCGACCAAGGGCAAGATGGATGGATGGCATCCTTAAGTGACTGGACTGACCTTGAAGGAGCTGGGGGTGGTGACGGCCGACAGGGAGCTCTGGCGTGGGCTGGTCCATGAGGTCACGAAGAGTCGGAGACGACTGTACGAATGAACAACAACAAAGTTCATCCTTTGATTCTGCACTGTTCCTTGGCAGAGTTGGTAATGTATGTTGGATGAATTAATCAATAGCAGCGCTTGCTTAGATCCTTCGAATTTTGTTCTTAATGATCCGGTGACAAGATATCTCATTTTATTTCCCCAATTTGCCCCTCCAATTGAAGGAGTGAAGCGGGAACCGAGGCCAGCCGGAAAATATCAACCCGTGACCCTGCCGTAATTGGGTGCCGTTGACGTTCTGTTTCATCAGAAAATAAATAGCCAGGTCTTTATCTCAAGCATATAGGAAACAATTCGGCAGAGAGCGGATTAATGAGGCCGCGGAACTAACAACCCCGGGATATTCCAGTTGGGTATACAAACTTAATTAATTCAAGATGACAATCTGGAGATGTCCAAAAAAAAAAACCCTCACGGAGCAGAGAGGTGGGCATTTTGAACATTTCTCAGAAGTTATTACGAAGGAAGGAAACACAAACTCAGAGATGCTGCCGTTGTTTGCTTTTGCCTAAGTTTACTGGAAAGAGCACTGTTTCGCCCATCCTCATCTCTCCCCTACTAAAGTAATTGAGCGCAGATTACTTTTTGAATGCAGTTTGCAGACATTGCAGAAAACTGGCCGTAACTGAGGCAAGTGAGATACAATGAAAGGCATCAGGACATTCTAACAGCATCTAAACAAAGTGGGAAGACATAGGATGGGATGACATAGGATGACATAGGACGCTCTTGTTACATCCCGATTAGATTACCGCAACACACTCTACGTGGGGTTAATGACCCATTTAGTGAGCAAACCCTTCAGGCAGCGCAGAGCATTGTGTCCTCCATCTCTGAAGCCAAGAAAGAACAGTGGATCAAGCTGATCACAGAGGTCGACATGGGCAGGAGCAGCCAGAAGGCGTGGAGGCTGCTGAGACGGCTGAGCAACGACCCCTCACAAACTAATACCCATGCCAACATAAAGGCAGATCAGATAGCACACCAACTCCTGAAGAATGGGAAACCCAACTTTGCCACCAAAGTAGGAAAGAAACCAATAGCCAGACAACCAGAGATTGAGAACAACAACCTCCATGAACCTTTTACATCTACTGAATTGGACATGGCTCTCAATAAATGTAAAAATGGCAAAGCATCTGGCCTGGATGATCTACGGATGGAACAAATCAAGAACTTTGGTCCAAAAGCAAGGCGCTGGCTGCTGGAGCTGATGAACAACTGCACGGCATCCTGTCAGATCCCCAAAATCTGGAGGAAAGCAAGAGTCATCACCATCTTGAAGCCAGGCAAAGACCGTAATGACCCAAAAAGCTACAGACCAATCTCCCTGTTGTGCCACCTCTACAAAGTTCTGGAGAGACTTATTTTGCATAGAATTATGGAAAATATAGACCCCTGTCTGATCCCACAGCAAGCTGGCTTCAGAAAAGGCAAAAGCTGCACATCGCAAGTGCTGAACCTGACTCAGCACATAGAAGATGGTTTTGAAAGGCAGCAGATCACAGGAGCTGTCTTCATAGACTTGTCAGCAGCCTATGATACTGTGAACCACCGCCTCCTCCTGAGAAAAATGTATAATATCACAAAGGACTACTCACCCGCCTCATAGGAAACCTGCTACAAAACAGGAGCTTCTTTGTTGAGTTCCAGGGCCAGAGAAGGAGATGGCGGAAACAGAAGAACGGCCTGCCTCAGGGGAGCGTGCTTGCTCCATCCATGTTCAACATCTACACAAATGACCAGCCACTGCCAGAAGGGACAGAGAGTTTCATCTATGCTGATGATCGTGCCATTACCTCTCAAGCAGGGAGCTTTGAGATGGTTGAAAAGAAGCTCTCCGAAGCTCTAGGTGCTCTTACTGCCTGTTACAGGGAAAACCAGCTGATCCCTAATCCATCTAAAACACAGACATGCGCCTTTCACCTTAAGAACAGACAAGCATCCCGAGCTCTGAGGATGACCTGGGAAGGAATCCCACTGGAGCATTGCAGCACACCCAAATACCTGGGAGTCACTCTGGACTGTGCTCTGACCTACAAGAAGCACTGCCTGAACATCAAACAAAAAGTGTGCTAGAAACAATATCATACGAAAGCTGACTGGCACAACCTGGGGATCACAACCAGACACAGTGAAGACATCTGCCCTTGCGCTATGCTACTCTGCTGCTGAGTATGCATGCCCAGTTTGGAACACATCTCACCACACTACAACAGTAGATGTGGCTCTTAATGAGACATGCCGCCTCATCACGGGGTGTCTGCGCCCCACACCACTGGAGAAATTACACTGCCTAGCCGGTTTGGCACCACCTGACATCCGCCGGGAAGTAGGAGCCAATAGTGAAAGGACCAAGGCAGAGACATCTCCAGCTCATCCCTTGTTTGGGTATCAGCCAGCACGTCAACGACTTAAATCAAGAAATAGTTTTCTTAGATCTACAGAGACACTCGCTGGAACACCTCAGCAAGCGAGAGTCCAAAAGTGGCAGGCTCAAACCCAGCATCTCAATCCGTGGGTGATACCAGATGAGAGACTCCCCTGGGCACACAGAAGACTGGGCGACTTGGAAGGCGCTGAACAGACTGCGCTCTGGCACCATGAGATGCAGAGCCAATCTCAAGAAATGGGACCACAAAGTGGAATCCTCGACATGCGAGTGTGGAGGAGAGCAAACCACTGACCACCTGCTGCAATGCACCCTGAGCCCTGCCACATGCACAATGGAGGACCTTCTTGCGGCAACACCAGAGGCACTCCAAGTGGCCAGATACTGGTCAAAGGACATTTAATCAACTACCAAGTTTGCAAAATCTGTGTTTTTTAATCTGTTTGTTTGTTTTGTTCTGTTAGAAATGTAATACAATGGTATGGTTGCGGATGACACGATAAATAAATAAATCTAGGAATGGTGCCACCACTTTTTATATAACTATATACTCACAATAAAAAATAAATAAAAATGTTTGCCCATGCCTGATACACACACACACACACATATATATCCTGCCAGAAGGGACAGAGAACTTCATTTATGCTGATGGCAAGCATCCTCAGAGGTTGTGAGTTTCATCTATGCTGATGATCATGCCATCACCGCTCAAGCAGCAAGCTTTGAAATGGTTGAATAGAAGCTTTCCGAAGCTTTAGGTGCTCTTACTGCTTATTACAGGCAAAACTAAAATGCAGACAGGTGCTTTTCACCTTAAGAACAGACAAGCATTTCAGACTCTGAGGATTACCTTGGAAGGAATCCCACTGGAGCATTGCAGCGCACCCAAATACCTGGGAGTCACTCTGGACTGTGCTCTGACTACAAGAAACACTGCCTGAATATCAAGCAAAAAGTGGGCGCTAGAAATAATATCATACGAAAGCTGACTGGCACAACCTGGGGATCACAACCAGACACAGTGAAGACATCTGCCCTTGCGCTATGCTACTCTGCTGCTGAGTATGCATGCCCAGTGTGGAACACATCTCACCATGCTAAAACAGTAGATGTGGCTCTTAATGAGACATGCCGCATTATCACGGGGTGTCTGCGCCCTATAATAATAATAATAATAATAATAATAATAATAATAATAATAATAACTTTATTTGTACCCCGCTACCATCTCCCCAAGGGACTCGGAGCGGCTTACATGAGGCCAAGCCCAACAACACATCAGTAAAAACAACAAGCAATAAGCAATTAAACAATACAAACTCAGATATAACCAGGAAGAATCACAGAAATGATAGAATTAGAAGTACTCATGATCCATGTCGTCTATCTCCATCTAACTCAGTGTTTCCCAAACTCTGGCCTTCCAATGGTTTTGAATTTCAGATCCCAAAATCACTAATTATTGGGCAAAGCGGACAAGGATTCTAGAAGTTGAGGTCCAAAACACCAGGAAGACTAGAATTTGGGAAATGCTGAATTGAGAGCATCCTTAGCTGTCCAGAAGACGTCCAGAGAAGGAGACCTCAGCACCTTCCAAGGCAATAAGATGATGACGATTACACTATGTAACATAATAATAATAATAATAATAATAATAAATAGATTAATAATAATAATAATAATAATAATAATAATAAATAGAACATGTTGCATTATCACGGGGTGTCTGCGCCCGACACCACTGGAGAAATTACACTGCTTAGCCGGTATTGCACCACCTGACATCCGCCGGGAAGTAGCAGCCATTAGTGAAAGGACCAAGGCAGTGGCATCTCCAGCTCATCCCCTGTTTGGGTATCAGCCAGCACGTCAACGACTTAAATCTAGAAATAGTTTTCTAAGATCTACAGAGACACTCGCTGGAACACCTCAGCAAGAGAGAGTCCAAAAGTGGCAGGCTCAAACCCAGCACCTCAACCAATGGCTGATACTAAATGAGAGACTCCCTCCTGGGCACACAGAAGACTGGCCGACTTGGAAGGCACTGAACAGACTGCGCTCTGGCACCACGAGATGCAGAGCCAACCTTCAGAAATGGGGCTACAAAGTGGAATCCACGACATGCGAGTGCGGAGAGGAGCAAACCACTGACCACCTGCTGCAATGCAACCTGAGCCCTGCCACATGCACAATGGAGGACCTTCTTGCGGCAACACCAGAGGCACTCCAAGGGGACAGATAATGACGATTACACTATGTAACATAATAATAATAATAATAATAATAATAATAATAATAATAAATAGATTAATAATAATAATAATAATAAATAGAACTTTATTTATACCCCGCTCCATCTCCCCCAAGGGGACTCAGTGTGGTTTACATTTATTTATTTATTTATTTATTTATTTATTTATTTATTTATTTGGGGTTCTTTTACCCCGCCCTTCTCACCCCGAAGGGGACCCAGGGCGGCTTACAACAGCAGGCACGATTAGATGCCTGCATCACAAAACAATCATCACAAAACTACAACAAATTCACAATTACCAACAATTCATGCATTATCCCAATAAAATCGATAAAATCAATAAAAAGCTAATACAAACCCAATTCCTCCTCCTCCAATATCAGTGTTCGCTATCTCATAGATCTGTTTTTTCAATTCCACTTCGTCAATCCTGCTGGTCTTACTCGTCTGATTGTCTTATTTAATTGCCTGGTTGCCCAAAGGCCTGGTCCCATAACCATGTTTTCACCCTCCTCCTGAAGGAGAGGAGGGATGATGATGCTCTGATTTCCCCCGGGAGTGAGTTCCACAGGTGAGGGGCCACCACTGAGAAAGCCCTGCTCCTCGTCCCCACCAGCCTCACTTGTGACAGTGGGGGTCGAGAGCAGGGCCTCCCCAGATGATCTCAAACTCCGGGGTGGGACGTAGAGGGAGATACGTTCGGACAGATACACTGGACCGGAACCGTACAGGGTTTTGTAGGTCAAAACCAGCACCTTGAATTGTGCTCGGAACTGCAGACCGGCATCCAGTGGAGCTGGCACAACAGGGGGGTGGTGTGCTCCCTGTATGTCGCTCCAGTAAGCAGTCTGGCTGCCGCTCGCTGGACTAGTTGAAGTTTCCGAACAGTCTTCAAGGGCAACCCCACGTAGAGAGCGTTGCAGTAGTCTATTCGGGATGTAACAAGAGCGTGGACCACCGTGGCCAGATCAGACTTCCCGAGGTACGGGCGCAACTGGTGCACAAGTTTTAATTGCGCAAAAGCTCTCCCGGCCACCGCTGAGACCTGGGGTTCCAGGCCCAGCGATGAGTCCAGGATCAAAAAGAAAAACATAAAAACCAGAGAACAAAATACATAAAATGCAAAGAAATATAATAAACAACAACAGACAATATAAAAGAAGCAATTAAAAACAAAGGATTTCACTGGGCAGGGCCACATTCAAGGGTAAAATGATTAAAACACTGGGAGATAGGACGAAGTAAATTATCAGGATGAGGATCCGAGAATGAGGAAGGATTCAATTGCACGAACCATAAGTAAAGTATTGTCGAAGGCTTTCATGGCTGGAATCACTAGGTTCTTGTGGGTTTTTCGGGCTATAGGGCCATGTTCTAGAGGCATTCTCTCCTGACGTTTCGCCTGCATCTATGGCAAGCATCCTCAGCGGTAGTGAGGTCTGTTGGAACTAGGAAAATGGCGCCTGCATCTATGGCAAGTATCCTCAGAGGTAGTGAGGTCTGTTGGAATAGGACAATGGGTTTATATATCTGTGGAATGGCTGGGGTGGGGCAAAGAGCTCTTCTCTGCTGGAGCTAGGTGTGAATGTTTCAACTGACCACCTTCATTAGCATTTGAAGGCCTGGCTGAGACCTGAAAATGAACAAAATCTGGCTACCAGTATTAAAAAACTCTAAAATTACAACAGCAAACCAGCAGAGAGGAAACAACCAGGCACATCTTAACACCTCTCAACAAAAGATTTTCCCAGGCTCAGCCAGGCCTTCAAATGCTAATGAAGGTGGTCAGTTGAAACATTCACACCTAGCTACACCAGTTAGGACGTTAAGATCGTCTGGGGAGGCCCTGCTCTCGGTCCCGCCGGCTTCACAAGCACGCCTGGCGGGGACGAGAGACAGGGCCTTCTCAGTAGTGGCCCCTCGGCTGTGGAACGCCCTTCCTACAGACATCAGATCGGCCCCCTCCTTATTGGCATTCCGGAAGAGAGTGAAGACTTGGCTCTTCGAACAGGCTTTCAACTAAGCAGTGCAATTGATTGATTACTGGAATATGGATTAATGGACAACGAGATCGGATGCTGATTCTATTGATGAGACGTGATGGATTGTTGTTTTCCTGTATTGTTGTATTGATGTTCTGATGTTAATTAATGGATATTACTGTTTTAAATGATTAATGATTTTGTACTGTGTTGTTGAGTGGGTTAAAGCACTGAGCTGCTGAGCTTGTTGATCGAAAGGTTACAGGTTCGATTCCGGGGAGCGGCGTGAGCTTCCGCTGTCAGCCCTAGCTTCTGCCAACCTAGCAGTTCGAAACATGCAAATGTGAGTAGATCAATAGGTACCGCTCCGGCGGGAAGGTAACGGCGCTCCATGCAGTCATGCCGGCCACATGACCTTGGAGGTGTCTACGGACAACGCTGGCTCTTCGGCTTAGAAATGGAGATGAGCACCACACCCAGAGTCAGACATGACTGGACTTAATGTCAGGGGACTACCTTTACCTTTTTACTGTGTTGTTGATACTGGTTGTTAACCGCTCTGAGTCGCCTGATGGCTGAGAAGAGCGGTATACAAGTGAAGTAAATAAATACAGGGTTAGTCAAAATGAATAGGCCAATAAGAAAATTAATTTTAGACGAATGTATGTTTACTGTAACCAAACCACAGCTACGTAGCGACAGATAAACTATCAAAGTTTTTTTTGAGCAACACACATGTACGTTAATGCCGCTAGGCGTCGCTAGGGGTCGCTGTTTTCAAAATGGCGGAATCAAGCAAAGAGAAGGCGTTTTGTGTGATGACATTTGCTAAAACAATGTCAGTAATTACGGTCCAGCGAGAATTTCGAGCCAAGTATGGCAAGGAACCACCTCATCGACATTCCATTGCGAGGTGGGTAAAGCAATTTGAGGAGACGGGCTGCTTATGCAAGGGTAAAACTTAAAACAGCGCATATGTGCTGCATTCGATGCCATTACGTCGGATGTGCTGCAACGGATGTGGAATGAACTGGACTATCGCTTGGACATCTGCCGTGTCACACGGGGCGCCCATATCGAACATCTCTGAAGGTGAGACAAAACTTTGATAGTTTATCTGTCGATACGTAGCTGTAGTTTGGTTACAATAAACATACATTCGTCTAAAATTAATTTTCTTATTGGCCTATTCATTTTGACTAACCCTGTACATAAATAATAAAGAAAGTTTCTGGCCCTCATGAAGACAGAGAGAAAACGGGAAGTGGATAAAGCTTCTAATTTGGCCATCTGCACCAATGAAGATGCTGCTAGCCCAACTGGAATCTATAGTCTCTGAAACACGTGCAAAGTTCCAAAACGAAATTCTGTCTCTCTTTTTTTCTCTCCGACAAGAGCAAAAAAACGGGTGCTCTTTGGTCAGCGACGCTCCATGTTCTGTCTGTGCAAGAACACAAAACAGATGCCCGGAGCAAAAGCCTTGGCTATAAATAATTGCTTCCTTCTGACATGAGTGGCTGACACAACTGGATTCCTGAGCGAAGCCATCCCATAAAAAAAATAAGAATGAAAAAACCCCAAGGCTAGCTGTTCCTCGGCCAAGAGATGAAGGGCAGAGCTCCTCTTTTGGATAGCGATTCGTCAGGCCTTTGGCCTTTGGCAAAGCACAACAACGCCAGTGTTTGTCTCGTCCCGCAAACCACCTCCCTGTTCTTTTCCTGGATGCAGAACAAAGCTCTGCCGGAGCTTTGGAAAAGATAATAATAAACAAGGTTATTTTCTTCCCTATCGCCTGATAACCATGGGGCTAGCCAAGGGGGATGCGAGGCAAAAAAGAGAAGAAGTGGGAGATAGGAAGGAGAGGAGGAGGAGGAAAACAACACGGACCAACCCTGAAAGTTCAGGGTCAATTCTGGATTGTGGATTATCCTCCCATCCCAGGTGCAGGGCCTCCGATTTAATTAACTCCTTCTTAGAGTTCCAAAAGTACTCCTCCAATTTCGATTTTAGTTCCAATTTTTGGAATTCCTATTCTAGTTACAATTTTTTTAAAAAATAACTATTTCGTTGGGTTACAGGTTCGAATTCCGGGAATGGGGTGAGCTCCCGCTGTCAGCCCCAGCTTCTGACAAACTTGCAGTTCGAAAACATGTAAATGTGAGTAGATCAATAGGAACCGCTCCAGTGGGAAGGTGATATCACTCCATGCAGTCATGCTGGCCACATGCCCTTGGAGGTGTCTATGGACAACGCCGGCTCTTCAGCTTAGAAATGGAGATGAGCACCAATCCCCAGAGTTAGACACGACTGGACTTAATATCAGGAGAAAACCTTTTCCTTTTTGTCTGGGATGCTGTGAGTTTTTCGAGCGGTATGGCCATGTTCCAGTAGCATTCTCTCCTGACATTTCTCCTGCATCTGTGGCTGGCATTTTCAGAGGATCCATTGGAGGTGAAGCGAGTGGAGTGTATATACCTGTGGAATGTCCAGGGTGAGAGAAAGAACGCTTGTCTGGGTTGCTGTGAGTGTTTCGAGCGGTATGGCCATGTTCCAGAAGCATTTTCTTCTGACGTTTCTCCTGCATCTGTAGCTGGCATCTTCAGAGGGTCTGTTGGAAGTGAAGCGAGTGGAGTGTATATACCTGTGGAATGTCCAGGGTGGGAGAAAGAACCCTTGTCTGGGTTGCTGTGAGTGTTTCGAGCGGTATGGCCATGTTCCAGAAGCATTTTCTTCTGACGTTTCTCCTACATCTGTGGCTGGCATCTTCAGAAGTGCTATTGGGGGTGAAGCGAGTGGAGTGTATATACCTGTGGAATGTCCAGGGTGGGAGAAAGAACCCTTGTCTGGGTTGCTGTGAGTGTTTCGAGCGGTATGGCCATGTTCCAGAAGCATTTTCTTCTGACGTTTCTCCTGCATCTGTAGCTGGCATCTTCAGAGGGTCTGTTGGAAGTGAAGCGAGTGGAGTGTATATACCTGTGGAATGTCCAGGGTGGGAGAAAGAACCCTTGTCTGGGTTGCTGTGAGTGTTTCGAGCGGTATGGCCATGTTCCAGAAGCATTTTCTTCTGACGTTTCTCCTACATCTGTGGCTGGCATCTTCAGAAGTGCTATTGGGGGTGAAGCGAGTGGAGTGTATATACCTGTGGAATGTCCAGGGTGGGAGAAAGAACCCTTGTCTGGGTTGCTGTGAGTGTTTTGAGCGGTATGGCTATGTTCCAGAAGCATTTTCTTCTGACATTTCTCCTGCATCTGTAGCTGGCATCTTCAGAGGTTCTATTGGAGGTGAAGCGAGTGGAGTGTATATACCTGTGGAATGTCCAGGGTGGGAGAAAGAACTCTTGTCTGGGTTGCTATGAGTTTTTTTGAGCTGTATGGCCATGTTCCATCACAACCTCTGTGGATGACTGCCATAGATGCATATGAAACGTCACAAGAGAACCTATTGGAATATGACCATACAGCCCAAAAATTTTACAGGGTTTATGGTTGGGGGTCACCAGAAAACGAGGAACTATATTTAGGGGCCTTGGCATTGGGAAGATTGGGAAACACGGCATTAAAGCGACAATTTGTCTCAGCAGGAAATGGGAAACGGGTGAAGAAGGCTTCCAAGAACAACAGTTCTCCCTTGGGGTCGTGATTAAAAAATGTCCCGATGTGTTTTGGCAGTTCCACGGTATGAGCATCCAGTTGCAAAACTAAAAAAATGAAGGAAAAAGAAAGCTCCAGTTTTGCAAGGTCTATTGCTTCTCCACCAAATCCAGCATCCCATAGCAGAAAGGCAGCAGGTCACAGGAGCTGTCTTCATAGATCTGTCAGCGGTTTATGATACTGTAAACCACCTCCTCCTCCTGAGAAAAATGTATAATATCACAAAGGACGACCACCTCACCCGCCTCATAGGAAACCTGCTACAAAACAGGAGCTTTTTTGTTGAGTTCCAGGGCCAGAGAAGCAGATGGCGGAAACAGAAGAACGGCCTGCCTCAGGGGAGCGTGCTTGCTCCATCCATGTTCAACATCTACACAAATGACCAGCCACTGCCAGAAGGGACAGAGAGCTTCATCTATGCTGATGATTGTGCCATCACCACTCAAGCAGGGAGCTTTGAGATGGTTGAACAGAAGCTCTCTGAAGCTCTAGGTTAGTGGTTCTCAACCTGGGGTCCCCAGATGTTTTTGGCCTACAACTCCCAGAAATCCCCACCAGTTTACCAGCTAGGTTCTTGTGGGTTTTTTCGGGCTATAGGGCCATGTTCTAGAGGCATTTCTCCTGACGTTTCGCCTGCATCTATGGCAAGCATCCTCAGGTGTGAATGTTTCAACTGACCACCTTAGGTGTGAATGTTTCAACTGACCACCTTCATTAGCATTTGAAGGCCTGGCTGAGCCTGGGAAAATCTTTTGTTGAGAGGTGTTAAGCTGTGCCTGGTTGTTTCCTCTCTGCTGTTTTGCTGTTGTAATTTTAGAGTTTTTTAATACTGGTAGCCAGATTTTGTTCATTTTCATGGTTTCTTCCTTTCTGTTGAAATTGTCCACATGCTAGTGGATTTCAATGGCTTCTCTGTGTAGTCTGACATGGTGTGCTAATGAAGGTGGTCAGTTGAAACATTCACACCTAGCTCCAGCAGAGAAGAGATCTTTGCCCCACCCCAGCCATTCCACAGATATATAAACCCATTGTCCTAATTCCAACAGACCTCACTACCTCTGAGGATGCTTGCCATAGATGCAGGCGAAACGTCAGGAGAAATGCCTCTAGAACATGGCCCTATAGCCCGAAAAAAACCCACAAGAACCTAGTGATTCCAGCCATGAAAGCCTTCGACAATACAGTTTACCAGCTGTTAGGATTTCTGGGAGTTTAAGGCCAAAAACAACTGGGGACCTCAGGTTGAGAACCACTGCTCTAGGTGCTCTTACTGCCTATTACAGGGGAAACCAGCTGATCCCTAATCCATCTAAAACACAGACATGTGCTTTTTACCTTAAGAACAGACAAACATCCTGAGCTCTGAGGATTACCTGGGAAGGAATCCCACTGGAGCATTGCAATACACCCAAATACCTGGGAGTCACTCTGGACCGTGCTCTGACCTACAAGAAGCACTGCCTGAACATCAAGCAAAAAGTGGGCGCTAGAAACAATATCATACGAAAGCTGACTGGCACAACCTGGGGATCACAACCAGACACAGTGACGGCATCTGCCCTTGCGCTATGCTACTCTGCTGCTGAGTATGCATGCCCAGTGTGGAACACATCTCACCACGCTAAAACAGAAGATATGGCTCTTAATGAGATATGCCGCATTATCATGGGGTGTCTGCACCCTAAACACCACTGGAGAAATTACACTGTTTAGCCGGTATTGCACCACCTGACATCCGCCGGGAAGTAGCAGCCAATAGTGAAAGGACCAAGGCAGTGACATCTCCAGCTCATCCCTTGTTTGGGTATCAGCCAGCACGTCAACGACTTAAATCAAGAAATAGTTTTCTAAGATCTACAGAGACACTTGCTGGAACACCTCAGCAAGCGAGAGTCCAAAAGTGGCAGGCTCAAACCCAGAACCTCAATCCATGGCTGATACCAAATGAGAGACGCCGCCCTGGGCACACAGAGGACTGGGCGACTTGGGAGGCGCTGAACAGACTGCGCTCTGGCACCACGAGATGCAGAGCCAACCTTCAGAAATGGGGCTACAAAGTGGAATCCACAACATGCGAGTGTGGAGAAGAGCAAACTACAGACCACCTGCTGCAATGCAACCTGAGCCCTGCTACATGCACAATGGAGGACCTCCTTGCGGCAACACCAGAGGCACTCCAAGTGGCCAGATACTGGTCAAAGGACATTTAATCAACTACCAAGCTTGCAAACTTTGTGTTTTTTGTTTGTTTGTTAAAAAATGCAATACAACTGTTTGGTTTGCTCCTGACACGATAAATAAATATAAATCCCACAGCAATGGGCCAGTGGTGTCCACCTGCAGTGTGGATGCATCCATAGGGAGCATTCTTCTCCCATTCCATTCCCTGGCTTGCTCCCCTCTTGTCTCCATGGACGTCACAGGGAAATCCCCGGCAGGTTTCTTTTTTTATACCCAGCCTTCGCCCTGATGGACGGTAGTGGCTTCCATCCATCCCTGCCGCTCTTTCGCCAGGAGCTTAGCCGGCCAAAGAACGCTGGGAGATCACGCCTTAATCTGGCTTGCCCTAAGACCAAGGCAAGGGGAGAAGGAGAAGGTCACAGCAATCGGCTGCCAAGCTGCCGGTGGCCTCATTTCGGGGAGTTAAGCCCTTCGCGGATGTTAACCCCTTCTCCGGAACTCAGGTTGCATCCACACGGTGGAATCAGTGCAGTTTGGCACCACTTGAACTTGCCATGGCTTTGCTGCTAGGGAAACCTGGGATCTGTACTTTGGAGACGCTCTGGCACTCTTCGGCAGAGAAAACTGCAGCTACCACGACTCCATAGCATTGAGGCAAGGAAGTTCAAGTGGTGTCAAACTGCATTAACTCCGCAGTGCAGATGTATTTATTTATTTATTTGCTTATATACCGCTATTCTCAGCCCGAAGGCGACTCACAGCGGTTCACAACAATAAGAACAGCAAAAATTCAATGCTACGGTGTAAAAACAGTTAACAACCTAACACATTACACAATTAATAAACAATTACTACAATAACCATTCCCTATCGTCTCATCATCAGAAAACATGATCCAGATTCGTCATCCATTGTTCCATTCCTATGTTCATTAACCAATCATTGCACTAATTATTCGAACGCCTGCTCAAACAGCCAGGTCTTCACTTTTTTGCGGAATACCATTAGAGATGGTGCTAGTCTAATGTCCGTGGGAAGGGCGTTCCACAGCCGAGGAGCCACCACCAAGAAGGCCCTATCTCTCGTCCCCGCCAGACGTGCTTGAGAAGCAGGTGGGATCGAGAGCAGGGCCTCCCCGGAAGATCTCAAAGTCCTGGTGGGTTCATAGGCAGAGATGCGGTCGGATAGGTAGCTTGGGCCGGAACCGTTTAGGGCTTAGGGTTTAGGGAGTTGGAAGAGACCTCATGGGCCATCCAGTCCAACCCCCTGCCAAGAAGCAGGAATATTGCATTCAAATCCCCCCTGACAGATGGCCATCCAGCCTCTGTTTAAAAGCTTCCAAAGAAGGAGCCTCCACCACACTCCGGGGCAGAGAGTTCCACTGCTGAACGGCTCTCTTCGGCAGAGAAGGGCAAAGAACTTGAAAACTGCAGCTACCACAACTCCATAGCATTGAGGCAAGGCAGCTCAAATGGTGTCAAACGGAATCTCCTTGGAAAGACAAAGCAAGGTATAAATAACTATAATCTATACACATAATATTATACATAATTACACATAATAAATAATAATATTACACATTAAAAAGGTAGGTAAAGGTTGTCCCCTGACATTAAGTCCAGTCATGTCTGACTCTGGGGTGTGGTGCTCATCTCCATTTCTAAGCCGAAGAGCCGGCATTGTCCACAGGCACCTCCAAGGTCATGTGGCCGGCATGACTGCATGGAGCCCCTTACCTTCCTGCCAGAGCGATACCTATTAATCTACTCACATTTGCATGTTTTCGAATTGCTAGGTTAGCAAAAGCTGGGGCTGACAGTGGGAGCTCATGCTGCTTCCTGGATTCGAACCTGCAACCTTTTGGTCAGCAAGTTCTGCAGCCCAGCAGTTGAACTCAGGCCAACGATTGGCCATCACTCATAAAAACACTGGAAAACACAGCGGAAGAGACTTAAAAAAGGTAAAAAACAACAACATTACAATCACATATACATACACACAAATCTTCTATATGTGATTGTGTTGCGATACAAGAAGAATGAGAAAACGTCCTAATGGGTCAGAACAAGAGCCTATCTAGTCTCATCTATACCACTATGATTCCGCTCTAACCAGCCTAGCCTACTAAAGGCATCCTGGTGTCGAACTGCATTTCTTCTACTGTGTAGATGCACCCTTGTTAGTTTCATTTCACATATGCAATTGCATCGTGTTCGTTTTGAATAGCGTGTTTGCTAAAATGTGTTGAAAGACTCGGTTTTTGTTTTTGGAAACTTTTGCCTGTTGTCGAAACTTTTTGCTGTGTCCTCAAACACATTTGGCCAGGTAAACCCGAACCTTTTTGAAAGCATATTTTCACTCCTTTCTAAACGCTATGAAAAATGTATTTTGAAGTGTATCTTCAAATATATATATATTGTGCACTTTATCCTTCGAAAAGAAGCATCCTTTGAGCTTTCTTTGGCTTCCTTAAGTTGCACGAAACTCTTACACAACGTATAGTCTTTGGCCCCATGTACGCGGCCATATAATGTAGCTTGAAACTGTTTTCTATTGTCAGTGTAGACCAGCGGTTCTCAACCTGGGGGTCGCGACCCCTCGGGGGTCGTTTGGCCAATTTCTGGGGGTCGCGAAGCCGCATTGGCTGGCCACGCCCCCTCCAAAATGGCAGCCGACCCCCTGCGCCACTGGCATTCCCGCGCGCGAAGCCATCCGCCTGTCCCTCACCTCCTTCTCATGGCAGAAGGAGGTGACGGATGGGCGAGTGGCTCCTTGGGCGCCCCTCACCTGCTCTGCTCTCCCGCCGGCCAGCAGGGGTGCGGAGCAGGCGAGGGCTCTTCGTTGCAGGTGAACTATAAATCCCAGCAACTGCATATCCCAAATGTCAAGGTCTATTTTCCCCAAACTCCAGTGTTCACATTGGGGCATACTGAGTATCTGTGCCAAGTGTGGTCCAGATCCATCATTGTGTGAGTCTGCAATGCTCTCTGGATTCAGGTGAACTACAACTCCCAAACTCAAGGTCAGTGCTCACCAGACCCTTCCAGTATTTTTCGTTGGTTGTGGGAGTTCTGTGTGCAAAGTTTGGTCCAATTCCATCATTGGTGGAGTTCAAAATGCTCTTTAATTTTAGGTGAACTATAAATCCCAGCAACTACAACTCCCAAATGACATAATCAATTTTCCCTCCAACCCCCCCAGTATTCAAATTTGGGCATATTGGATAAGGTAAGGTAAAAGTTTTCCCCTGACATTAAGTCCAGTCGTGTCCAACTCTGGGAGTTGGTGCTCAATTTCTAGGCCAAAGAGCTGGTGTTGTCCATAGACACCTCCAAGGTCATGTGGCTGACATGACGGCATGGAGTTCTGTTGTTGGGTATTTGTGCCAAATTTGGTCCAGTGAATGAAAATACATCCTGCATTTCAGATTTTTACATTATGATTCATAACAGTAACACAATTACAATTAGGAAGTAGCAATAATAATAATTTTATGGTTGGGGGCACCACAACGTGAGGCACTGTATTAAGGGGTTGCGGCATTACGAAGGTTGAGAACCACTGGTGTAGACTCATATAAATGCACTGAACTGCATTAAATGAGTCTCTACTGACAATATAACACATTTTTAAACTGTCTCTACTTTCTAGTCTTCAGGGTAAGCTAGAGCAGTGTTTCTCAACCTAATGCCGCGACCCCTTAATACAGTTCTTCGTGTTGTGGTGACCCCCAACCATAACATTATTTTCGTTGCTACTTCATAACTGTCATTTTGCTACTGTTCTGAATCGTAATGTAAATATCGGATATTCAGGAAGTATTTTCAGTCATTGGACCAAATTTGGCACAAATACCCCATACACCCAAATCTGAATACTTGTGGGGTTGGGAGGGGTGATTTTGTCATTTGGGAGTTGTAGTTTCTGGGATTTATATTTCACCTACAATCAAAGAGCATTCTGAACTCCACCAATGATGGAATTGAACCAAACTTGGCACACAGAACTCCTGTGACCAACAGAAAATACTGGAGGGGTCTGGTAGGCATTGAACTTGAGTTGTAGTTCACCTACATCCAGAAAGCACTGTGGACTTAAACAATGATGGATCTGGACCAAGCTTGGCACGAATACTCAATATGCTGAAATGTGAACACTGGTGGAGTTTGGGGAAAATAGATCTTGGCATTTGGGAGTTGTACTTACTGGGATTTATAGTTCACCTACAATCAAAGAGTATTCTGAACCCCACCAATGATAGAATTGAGCCAAACTTCCCACACAGAGCTCAAATGACCAGTAGAAAATTCTGTTTTCTGATGGTCTTTGGTGACCCCTTTGACACACCCTCATGACCCCTCCCCAGGGGTCCCGACCCCCAGGTTGAGAAACACTGAGCTAGAGGAATCTCAGAGCAAGAGCACTGCCTTGAAAATTAAATATATTTGCTGGAAGAAAAAAGAAAAGCTCTGGATTGAGAGTTTTCACCCTGTGACCACCGTATAACCTTAATTTATGAGAAAATCATTGCTTCTAGACTCATCCCTTTACTCCATTTAAGGGTGCATCTGCACTATAGAACTAATGCAGTTTGATCACACTTTAACTGCCATGTCTTAATGTTATGGGATCAAGGGAAATATGATTTGGTGGGGCAGCAGCATTCTGATAGAGAAGTCTACACACAAAATAAACCTACAACTCCCAGTATTCCATAAGACTGAGCCATGGCAGTTCAAGTGGTCTCAAACTGCATTAAATCTACAGTGTAGAAGGACATTTCTTAATGCTTACAAGTACGCAACCTCATTCCAAAATGTGGAAGCCGATATGTTTGATGGTTTTGTAACCGCTTGCTTCCGATGTCTGTATTAGATTTCATTAAAGCATTGCGTACTGTGAATTTATGATGTGTTGATTGTTTATTTTGCTATTCGTATGTTTTGTTTTGCACTTTTTGCATTTTGCATGTCACACCTTGAGTGTTTTGTGAGCCGCCCCATGTCCTTCTTGGAGATGGTGGCGGGATATAAATAAAAGTTTATTTTTAAATTATTATTACTGTAGCCATGAAGCTGCAAAGTCAATCAGGGATGGTATCTGCATAGAGGTAGCCTGGTCTTTGTTGTCTGGAGGCACCCTCTCTTTGTGAGGTGTGAACTGGCTCTTGATTGTTTACTGTCTGGAGTTCTCCTGTTTCTGAGGGGTGTTAATTATTTACTGTCTTGATTGTGGTGTTGTTTTAATACCGGTGTCAATTCGTCCGGTGGCTTTTGAGGGCTGTTAATCCCACAAACGAACATTACGTTTTTATTTATATAGATTTAAAATGTTTTAATTGTTTTTATCATTGTTTTAACTATATTTTTTATAATTGTTATGGCATCAAATCGCTACTGAACCGCCTTGAGTCGCCTCTGGCTGAGAAAGGCGGTATACAAATATGGTAAATGAATAATAAATAAATATAGATATATATACACTCCACTTGCCTCACTTCCAACAGACCTCTGAATATGCCATTGGCCACAGATGCAGGTGAAACGTCAGGAGAGAATGCTGCTGGAAGGTGACCATACAGCCCGAAAAAACTCACATCAACCCAGTGATTCCGGCCATGAAAACCTTTGACGACACATTGAACATGACCTTATTTTGTGATTTTATCTATATAACAGTACTTGAGCATCCATGGGTTTTGCTATGTATACCAAACGCTAGTGGATATCGAAGGACATCCATTTGTCTTCTGCTTAGTATCAACTGCTTCCTCTTCATCCTGGAAAGACGTGACAAGTGGAGTGCTGCAGGGTTCCGTCCTGGGCTTAGATGAAGGGCTAGAAGGCAGGATCATCAAGTTTGCAGACGACACCAAATTGGGAGGGATAGCCAATACTCCAGAGGACAGGAGCAGAATTCAAAACGATCTTGACAGATTAGAGAGATGGGCCAAAACTAACAAAATGAAGTTCAACAGTGACAAATGCAAGATACTCCACTTAGGCAGGAAAAACGAAATGCAAAGATACAGAATGGGGGACAATGCCTGGATCTTGGAGTCCTCGTGGACAGCAAGTTAAACATGAGCCAACAATGTGATGTGGCAGCAAAAAAAGCCAGTGGGATTTTGGCCTGCATCAATAGGAGCATAGTGTCTAGATCTAGGGAAGTAATGCTCCCCAGGCTCTATTCCGCTTTGGTTAGACCACACCTGGAATATTGTGTCCAATTCTGGGCACCACAATTCAAGAGAGATATTGACAAGCTGGAATGTGTACAGAGGAGGGCGACTCAAATGATCAAGGGTCTGGAGAACAAGCCCTATGAGGAGCGGCTTAAGGAGCTGGGCATGTTTAGCCTGAAGAAGAGAAGGCTGAGAGGAGATATGATAGCCATGTATAAATATGTGAGAGGAAGCCACAGGGAGGAGGGAGCAAGCTTGTTTTCTGCTTCCTTGGAGACTAGAACGCAAAACAATGGCTTCAAACTACAAGAGAGGAGATTCCATCTGAACATGAGGAAGAACTTCCTGACTGTGAGAGCCGTTCAGCAGTGGAACTCTCTGCCCCGGAGTGTGGTGGAGGCTCCTTCTTTGGAAGCTTTTAAACAGAGGCTGGATGGCCATCTGTCAGGGGTGATTTGAATGCAATATTCCTGCTTCTTGGCAGAATGGGGTTGGACTGGATGGCCCATGAGGTCTCTTCCAACTCTAGGATTCTATGATTCTATGCTATAGACTTTAGTGCTACATCTCCCACATGTTCTTAAATAAATGCCATTTGCAGAGGTGTTAAAGAATACCATTTGCAAATGTATTTTCGGGTATTCTGTGTTGGACAAAAGCCTTGGAAAACTTAATGCTTCCAAGAGCGAAATGTTTACTAACTTATCAGATTCGGTGTCTATTCTTGCAACGATGACGGCTGACGCTTTGCAGACGCTTCATTCGTCACGTTAATGATGGGGCCAACATTTCACAGATGAAAACTGGGACACATCTGGCTACGCAACCTCAAAACATGGCTGAGATGTCAAACCTTATTAAGGAGGAAGAAGAGGCAAGCTGGGAGAGAATGAAGGATCGTCACCAGTGCCTATTATTATTATTATTATTATTATTATTATTATTATTATCCGTATAAATAAAAATGTAATGTTCGTTTGTGGGATTAACAGAACTCAAAAACCACTGGACGAATTGACACCAAATTTGGACACAAGACACCTAACAACCCAATGTATGTCCTTCACTCAAAAATTTGATTTTGTCATTTGGGAGTTGTAGTTGCTGGGATTTATAGTTCACCTACAATCGAAGCGCATTCTGAACCCCACCAACGATGGAATTGAACCAAACTTGGCGCACAGTTCTCCCATGACCAACAGAAAATACTGGAAGGGTTTGGTGGGCAGTGTCCTTTGGTTTTGGAGTTGTAGTTCACCTACATCCAGAGCGCACTGTGGACTCAAACAATGATGGATCTGGACCAAACTTGCTACGAATACTCCATATGCCCAAATACGAACACAGATGGAGTTTGGGGGGGGGGGGGATTAGACCTTGAAATTTGGGAGTTGTAGTTGCTGGGATTTATAGTTCACCTACAATCAAAGAGCATTCTAAACCCCACCAACGTTAGAATTGGGCCAAGCTTTCCACACAGAACCCCTATGACCAACAGAAAATACTGTGTTTTCTGATGGTCTTTGGTGACCCCTCTAACACCCCTTTATGACCTCCGCAGGGGTCCTGACCCCCAGTTTGAGAAATGGTGCCCTAAGGCCATCCAGTCCAACTCCCTTCACCAGAACAAGAAAACATAACCAAAGCCTTCCTGACGAAGAGCCATCCAGCCATAGGTATAGATAGATAGATAGATAGATAGATAGATAGATAGATAGATAGATAGATAGATAGATATGATTCGCACACACACACATATATGTATATGACAGATACACTATCATAGATTTGAAAGGGACCCCTAAAGAAGAACAATTATATGTTTCATGTTCCAGAGTAGGCAAACCTGACAATCTCCACATCAACACTGACAAAGAAACAGCAAAAAATACTGTTTACCCACAAGCATAAAAAATTACATATATTAGAAATCAACACTTTCGCATCATTTTATTTTCCAGATCACCAGACTGGGCCACAGCAACACCTGGCAGGGGATGGCTAGTCTATATGAATAAAAATGTAATGTTCGTTTGTGGGATTAACAGAACTCAAAATCCAGTGGACGAATTGACATGAAATTTGGAGACTACAGCCCTAACAGACCAACGAGCGACCATCACTCATAAACCCCTCCCAAAAAATAGCGGAAAGGACCTAAAAACTCAAAAAAGCTAAATGACGATATAGCGCATGTGCAATGTTTGTTTGTGGGATTAACATAACTCAAAAACCACTGGATGAACTGATACCAAATTTGGACACAATACACCTATCAGGCCAAAGAGCGACCATCACTCATAAAAACACTGAAAAACACAGAGGAAGGGACTTAAAAAGCCAAAAAAAGAACATGCTACTGCGCATGCGCAAAATGACTCCCCCTGGCAAACAAAACACACAATAGCAGATGCACACTCTCTTCCAGACTACAGCTCCCAGCATCCCCTAGACCAGGCCATTTAGGGGAGGAGAATGCTCCAAATGCACTGCTTCCAAGATGCAAGCATTCTTCTCCTTGGATTTCTTTGAGAGCATCCCAATCCCTGCATATTTCCTATTCCTGGACTGCAACTCCCAGCAATCCTCCAGATAGATAAGATATATAGATTAGATAGAGATAGATAGTAGGTAGATGGATCAATCAGGAGGACTGCTGGGAGTTACAATCCAAGAATAGGTAGAGAAGGAAGGAAGGAGAGAAAGAAAAAGGGAGGGGAAGGAAGGAAAGGGGTGAGAAAGAAGGAAGAAGGAAAGAAAAAAAGGGCCGGAAGGAGAGAGAGGGGAGGGAGAAGGAAGAAAGGAGAGAAAGCAAAAGGGAGAGGAAGGAAGGAAAGAGATAGAGAAGGAAGGAAGAAGGAAAGAAAAAAGGGACAGAAGGAAGGAGAGAAGGGAGAGAGAGAGAAGGAAAGAAGGAGAGAAAGAAAAAGGGAGGGGAAGGAAAGAGGTGGAGAAGGAAGGAAAAAGGAAAGAAAAAGGGGAAGGAAAGAGAGAGAGAGAGGAAGGAAGGAAGGAAGGAAGGAAGGAAGGAAGGAAGGAAGGAAGGAAGGAAGGAAGGAAGGAAGGAAGGGGGAAAGAAAAGAAAGGCAAAAGGAGGGAGGGAAGGAAGGAATGCAGGCAAGCAGGCCGGGGCTTTCCTGGCCCCCAGTCCCGAAGGGAGGAAGAGAAAGAAAAAGAGAGGGGAAGGAGGAAAGAGAAGAAAGAAAGAAAGGAGGAAAGAAAAAGGAAGGGAAGGAAGAGGGGGAAAAGAAGGAAGGAGAGAAAGAAAAAGGGAGGGGAAGGAAGGAAAGAAGTAGAGAAGGAAGGAAAAAGGAAAGAAAAAAGGGAAGGAAAGAGAAAGAAAGAGAGAGGGAGAGAAGGAAGGAAGGAGAGAAAGAAAAAGGGAGGGGAAGGCAGGAAAGAGGTAGAGAAGGAAGGAAAGAAGGAAGGAAGGAAGGAAGGAAGGAAGGAAGGAAGGAAGGAAGGAAGGAAGGAAGGAAGGAAGGAAGGAAAGAGGGAGGGATGGTTGGCTACTGCAATGCGTTGTGGGTATAACTAGTTAATAATAATATCCAGCTTTAGAAGAAGGCTATGGTTCCACAAAGCTCTGTTGTCGGCTCATTTTTATTTATTTATTTTGTCATGTCAGGAGTGACTTGAGAAACTGCAAGTCGCTTCTGGTGTGAGAGAATTGGCCATCTGCAAGGACATTGCCCAGGGGACGCCTGGATGTTTGATGTTTTTACCATCCTTGTGGGAGGCTTCTCTCATGTCCCCGCATGAGGAGCTGGAGCTGATAGAAGGAGCTCATCTGCGCTCTCCCCGGATTCGAACCTGCTACCTTTCAGCTCATTATATAGCAGTATACATCCAGCCTCGGCCTAATGGAAAAAGGGCCCTTCTACACTGCCATATAATCCAGAATATCAAAACAGATCATCCTCATTATCTACTGGATTATATGAGTGTACACTGCCATATAACCCAGTTCAAAGCAGATAATGTGGATTTTGTATGACAGTCTAGAAGGCTCCTGAGACGTGAGTGAAGAAGCATCCTTCGACAAAGCCAACCAAGTTGCAGAACCCGAACAGGAGCGTGTTGGGCCCCATCTGCGAATCGCTCACTTTGGGACAAGAAGTCGACAGAACCTTATAAATAGTTCAGGGAAAAAGGGAAGGCTGCGTAAGACGGCTTGCAGGGAATCTAAATATTTAAAGTGTTAAATAAATGACGCCGCCCGACACATTTTCACAATCTATTATGCATCAAACACCGCGGCCCGTGTCAGATTGCATAAATATTGCAAGGGAGAAGGAAGAGAAGGGTGGGATGCGGCCCAAAAGATGTAGCTACACTGTAGAATTAATGCAGTACAACACCACTTTAACTACCTTGACTCAATGCTATGGGATGCTGTTAGTTCTCGTTGGGTGGGGCACCAGGACTCAAGACCTTGTAAAAATACAACTCCCGGGATCACATAGAATTGGAGCCGTGGCAGTAGACTTTCTTAACAGTCTATTGGCTCTCTCTCAATCTTGTCCACAGGGAACAGGCACTATCTTCATAAACTTTATTTCAACTAATAGGGAAATCCTTAACTTCTAATCTGGGCAGTCTGTCTTGGCCTCTGTTGGCGTGGAGCCCCTGCACCTGGTACCAACTGCTTCTGGCTTCCGCGAGTGACCCTTACCAAGCAGAGTTTGTAGACTTCCAGGGGGAAAGGAATTCAGGTTTCCATGATGGCTGACCGAAGTCCTTCAGCAAAGGAACTGTAGGGCTGCATAACCCCAGCCAAGCTGTGGGCTGTAAATCTCCCCGGCCAAGCTGTAGAAGACGAAGCTTTCTACAGGAGCTCTTGGTATTATGTCCTGCATGGAAAGCTTCTCTGTGTGGACTGAACCCAAAATGGCTCCTATTCCTTCTAAAACCCAAAAAGGGGTGGGACCAGGGAACCTAACTATAATTGACAGGTGGCTTGCCCTATGATTGCAGCCAAAAAAAGCCACTTATCTGCAGAGTCCCTGAAACTTAGAACTACAACAAACATTCAATGCAAAGCAAACAAAATTGGAGCTCCTGGTACAGCTGTACCTGCACACTCGGAGCGCTTACATGAGGCCAAGCCCAACAACACGTCAATACAACAGAAAAGCAACAGAAAACCTAGCAGTTTGGAAACATGCAAATGTGAGTAGAATAATAGAAAGTCAGCTGTAACCAGCAGTGCTGCAGAATTCAAAGAGGCACAAATGGAGGGCGAAAGGGAGAAACGTGCCAAGAGGAAAGCACTTTGAGCCACCCTCACCGGGACCACCTTCTGTTTGGAAAATGATGTCCTCACTGTGGGAGAACATGCGGATCAAGAATAGGGCTCCCCAGTCACCTACGGACCCACCGCCAAGACAGTAATAATAATAATAATAATAATAATAATAATAATAATAATAATAATCTTTATTTATACCCCACCACCATCACCCCAAGGGACTCGGAATGGCTTACGTGAGGCCAAGCTCAACAACATATCAATAAAAACAACAAACAATAAGCGAAATAAACAATACAATTACAATACAGGTGTTGCTGGGGGACAACTGCTCGACCTCACAACCATTGTCTTGTGGGGTCCCGCAGGGTTCAATACTGTCCCCCATGTTGTTTAACATCTACATGAAGCCGCTGGGAGAGATCATCCGGAGTTTTGGGGTGCGGTGTTATCTGTACGCAGATGACGTCCAACTCTGTCACTCCTTTCCACCCACTACTAAGGAGGCTGTTCAGGTCCTGAACTGGTGCTTGGCCACTGTATCGGTCTGGATGAGGGCTAACAAATTGAAACTGAATCCAGACAAGACAGAGGTACTCCTGGTCAGTCGAAAGGCCAAACAGGGCATAGGGTTACAGCCTGTGTTGGATGGGGCTGCACTCCCCCTGAAGACGCAGGTTCGCAGCTTGGGTGTGACCCTGGATTCTTCGCTAAGCTTGGAACCCCAGGTTTCGGCGGTATCCAGGGGAGCATTTGCACAATTAAAACTTGTGCGCCAGCTGCACCCATACCTTGGGAAGTCTGACTTGGCCACGGTAGTCCACGCTCTGGTTACATCCCGCATAGATTACTGCAACGCGCTGTACGTGGGGTTGCCCTTGAAGACTGTCCAGAAGCTTCAGATGGTCCAGCGTTCGGCAGCCAGGTTGCTAACAGGAGCGGCACTCAGGGAGCACACCACTCCTCTGCTGAGCCAGCTCCACTGGCTGCCAATCTGCTACCGGGCACAATTCAAGGTATAAAGCCCTAAACGGTTCCGGCCCCACCTACCTCTCCGAACGCATCTCCACCTATGAACCGACTAGGACATTATGATCGTCCGGGGAGGTCCTGCTCTCGGTTCCGCCTGCGTCACAGGCGCGTCTGGCGGGGACGAGGGACAGGGCCTTCTCGGTGGTGGCCCCTCGGCTATGGAATGCCTTACCTGTAGACATCAGACAGGCCCCTTCGTTGCTGGTGTTCCGGAGGAAGGTTAAGACGTGGCTCTATGAACAAGTGTTTGGCTAAACAGTGCAACTGAACACAGGAAGACGGTAAAATCGAACATAGGAAACGGTATAAGGATTATGAGAACGGATTCTGATTTTTTATCGAGGCGTTGATATGAAATTGATTGTTGTTTTGTCTGTTGTATATGATGTGTTTTAACTACTTGTGATATTGTTATGATAATTTGTATTGTGTAAACCGCATCGAGTCGCCGAATTAGGCTGAAAAAATGCGGTATAGAAATAAAGCAAATAAATAAATAAATAAATAAATAAAATAACTCACATATAGACAATAACACACACAAGGATTTAAAAAACTATGGCCGGGCCAGATGTAATAGTTAAAACTTTAAGAGGTAGGATGTATCTAGTGGGAGGGTTGTAAACGAAAAGTAGAGAGCAACCCAACGGGTAATTAAAATGCTTCTCAGGATATTTTGCAGGGATTGTTTCCTTTATTCAGGGAAGGCACACTGGAACAGCCACATTTTCAGGCTCCTCCTAAAGACTGCCAATGGGAGGGCTTGTCTGATATCCTTGGAGAGTGAGTTCCAGAGTCAGGGGGCCACCACAGAGAAGGCCCTCTCCCTCGTCCCCACCAATCGCACCTGTGAAGGAGGTGCGAAGGAGGTGGGAGCGAGAGCAGGGCATGGGTTCGTATACAGAAATGCAGTCACACAGGTAGGCAGCTCCCAAATCGTTCAGGGCTTTGTAGGTAAGAACCTGCACCTTGAATTGGGATCGGAAAATGAATGGCAGCCAATGGAGCTCCTTAAACAGGAGGGTTGATCACTCCCTTTAAGTCACACCAGTTAGTAACCTGGCTGCCGCCCGTTGGACCGATTGAAATTTCTGAGCCGTCTTCAAGGGCAGCCCCAAGTAGAGTGCATTACAGTAGTTCAATCTGGAGGTGACTAAGGCATGGACCACCCTGGCCAGATCCGACTTCACGAGATATGGTCGCAGCTGGCGCACGAATCTTAATTGTGCAAAGGCCCTCCCAACCACCACCGACGCCTGAGCTTCAAGCGTTAGTGATGAGTCTAGGAGGACACCCAAGCTGCGGACCTGTTTCTTCCCTTCACTAGATCTGGAAGACCATTATCCTCGAGCTACGAGGGATCGCCTAAGTAAGTAAGTAAGTAAGTAAGTAAGCAGGTACCATTTCGATGGAAAGAGGTAAAAAGCAACCATACCGGCAACACGACCAGGAGGTGTCTATAGACAACGCAGGCTCCTCGGCTTGGAAATGGAGAAAGAGCACTTTCCCCAGAGCTGGACATTAGCTGGACACCTCCAGAGCCGGAAATGAAAGGAGAAGCCTTTGCCTTTGTCTGTGTATCTGTGTCTCATTGCAAGGCATTGTAACAAGGCATTGAATGTTTGCCTGTGTCTGTTTATACCAGTGTTTCTCAACCCTTAATACAGTTCCTCATGTTGTGGTGAGGCCCAACCATAACATTATTTTCATTGCTACTTCATAGCTGTAATTTGGCTACTGTTATGAATCGTCATGTAAATATCTGATATGCAGGATGTATTTTCATTCACTGGACCAAATTTGGCACAAATACCCCATACGTCCACATTTGAATACTGGTGGGGTTGGGGGTGGGATTGGTTTTGTCGTTTGGGAGTTGTAGTTGCTGGGATTTATAGTTCACCTACAATCCAAGATCATTCTGAACTCCACCACTGATGAAATTGAACCAAACAGACCAACAGAAAACACAAGAAGGGTTTGGTGGGCATTGACCTTGAGTTTGGGAGTTGTAGTTCACCTACCTCCAGAGAGCACTGTGGACTCAAACAATGATGGATCTGGACCGAACTTGGCATGGATATACTCAATATGCCCAAATGTGAACACTGGTGGAGTTTGGGGAAAATGGATCTTGACATTTGGGAGTTGTCGTTGCTGGGATTTATAGTTCATTTACAATCAAAGACCATTCTGAACCCCACCAACAATGCAATTGAACCAAACTTGGCAAACAGAACTCCCATAACCAACAAAAAAATATTGGAAGGATTTGGTGGGTACTGACCTTGAGTTTTGGAGTTGCAGTTCACCTACATCCAGAGGGCAGTGTGAACTCAAACAGTGATGGATCTGGACCAAAGCTGGCACAAATTCTCAATGTGCCCAAATGTGAACACTGGTGGAGCTTGGGGAAAATAGACCTTGACATTTGGGAGTTGCAGTTGCTGGGAGTTATAGTTAACCTACAGTTATAGCAGGAGGAGGGCTTTTGGTGGAAGGATTTGCTGTCTATTTCCAAAAAGGGGTTCCCAAGACCATCAGAAATATGTGTCTTCTGATGGTCTTTGGTGACCACTCTGAAACCCCCCTCATAACCCCCCTAGGGGTCCAGACCCCCAGGTTGAGAAACGCTGTACTAAGGACACCAAGGCTGTTTTGGTACCATGTCCAAGCCTAAAGCCAGACTGCGCTGGATCTAGATAATCCGTGTCTTCTAAGAACCCCTGGAGCTGTGAGGCAACCACACATTCCAGGACTTTGGACAAAAAGGGAAGATTGAAAACTGCCCAAAAGTTGATGAATTGAGTGGGGTCCAGTGATATTTTTTTTTTCCAGCAACTGTCTAATTATGTTGTATTATTTTTGGGCTTGGCCTCATGTTAGCCGCCCCGAGTCCCCTTTGAGGAGATGGTTGTGGGTTATAAATAAAGATGATGATGATGATGATTGTTATTATTACAGCTTCTTTTGAGTTGGCTGGAATTTTGCCTTCCCGTAGAGCAGTTTCTCAACCTGGGGGTCGAGACCCCTGTGGGGGTCGCGAGGGGGTGTCAGAGGGGTCGCCAAAGACCATCAGAAAACATAGTATTTTCTGTTGGTCATGGGGGTTCTGTGTGGAAAGTTTGGTCCAATTCTATCATTGGTGGGGTTCAGAAGGTTATTTCATTGTGGGTGAACTATAAATCCCAACAACTACAACTCCCAAATGGCAAGGTCTATTTCCCCCAAACTCCACCAGTGTTCACATTTGGGCATATTAAGTATTTGTGCCAAGTTTGATCCAGATCCATCATTGCTTGAGTCCACAGTCTGGATATAGGTGAACTACAACTCCAAAAACTCAAGGTCAATGTCCACCAGACCTTCCCAGTATTTTCTCTTGGGAATTCTGTGTGCCATGTTTGATCCAATTCCATCATTGATGGAGTTCAGAAGGCTCTTTGATTTAAGGTGAACTATAAATCCCAGCAACTCCAGGATTACCAAATGACAAAATCAATCACCCCCAACTCCACCAGTATTCAAATTTTGGGCGTATCGGGTATTTGTGCCAAATTTGGTCCAGTGCTTGAAAATACATCCTGCATATCAGATATTTACATTACAAGTCATAACAGTAGCAAAATTACAGTTAGGAAGTAGCAACGAAAATAATTTTATGGTTGGGGGTCACCACAACACGAGGAACTGTATTGAGGGGTCTCCGCATTAGGAAGGTTGAGAAACACTGCTGTAGAGCGTTCCATAAATTGATAGATCGATCTGGAGCTACACCTAAGAAATGTACCTGTTCCAACTTCCAAACAAATTCAACTTAAGAACCAACCCACAGAACCGGTCTTGTTTATAACTTGAGGACTGCCTGTATGTATCAAAATCCGAATGGAGCAATGGACTCCCCTCCTTCCCAGATAAATGAAATCGCTGCTTCCTTCCCTGGGAACCAAAACAACCTGCCACAATGATAGATGTCTCCAAACTGCTGCTTGAATTTGATCACTCCTTGGCCTTGATTGCAAGCATGGGATGTTGTCTCCTCTCGAATCCTATCGGAAGCAGAACTGGGCCAATTTGTCCTTTGCTGTCGAAGCGAGAAAAGATACTGCTTGTTTCTGCCGGATGTTCCCATTTGGTTTGAACTGCATTATATGGTCAGTTTAGAGACCAATGCAATCCAGTTCAGCGCAGTTCAAACTGCACTCGTATATGGGTCCCCTTACCATACAATGCATTATGTGGCGGTATACAAGGGTTGAATGAAAAGTAATGCCTCCATTACCTGTAATGCTGCCCGTACCTTGGGAAGTCTGATCTGGCCACGGTCGTCCACACTCTGGTTACATCCCGAATAGATTACTGCAACGCACTCTACGTGGGGCTGCCTTTGAAGACGGTTCGGAAACTTCAGCTAGTCCAACAGGCGGCAGCCAGATTACTAACTGGGGTGACATACAGGGAGCAGGCATGTAGCCGGGGGGGGGGCTCGGGGGGCTTCAGCCCTCCCCCGAAATTCTCATGGTGGTTCGCGAAAGGCCTTACTGGTGCATTATTTAAACTGTTATGTTTATTCATATCATGATCTGATCACCATACTCAATATATCCCATATGCATGGGGGTATTGGGGTAATGATACAAAAGGTTTGCTAGGCTAGACCCTCTTTCACTCAGACTCAGCCCCCCCCGAAACTCAGCCCCCCCCGAAACCCCCCTGAAAAAAATTTTAGCCCCCCCCCCCCTGAAACGAAATCCTGGCTACAGGCCTGACAGGGAGCATACCACCCTCCTGTTGTGCCAGCTGCACTGGCTGCCAGTCCATCTCCGAGCCCAATCCAAAGTACTGGTTTTGACCTATAAAGCTCTATATGGTTCAGGCCCAGCTTACTTGTCTGAACGCATCCACCCCTCCGTCCCACCTCATAATCTAAGATCATCCGGGGAGGCCCTGCTCTCGCTCCTGTCAATTGCGCAAATGCATCTGGCGGGGATGAGAGACAGGGCCTTCTCGGCAGTGGCCCCTCGCCTATGGAACACACTCCCAAATGAGGTAAGATCTGCTCCCTCCCTCCTGGCTTTTAGAAAGAAATTAAAATCATGGCTTTGGGACCAGGCCTTTGGACAGTAGATGTTTGTAGAGTTTAAAGGACATGGACTAGAATGACAATATGACTGGCGAGACTGTTTTTATTATTTATTATTTTAATGATTGCTTATATACTGTCTAATTATGATTTATGCTTAATTGTTGTTTTGTTATTGTGGTTGTTATGGAATGCGGCAGATACTGGCTTGTTCAGTAGACTCTCCTCTACAGTTCCATTCTGGCAAGAAGCCTTTGCATTGAACGGTTGTGTTGTTAAAGTGCAAGTAGAAAAGAGTTCTTTTTTCCCATCCTGAACCTTTCACATATCTTTAAAGAGAAGTCTCTCATACAAGGGTTGAATGAAAAGTAATGCCTCCACCTTTGTAACTCCTCAACAGATGGCAGTACTGGTATGCGGCAGGTACTGGCTTGTTCAGTAGACTCTTCTCTACAGTTCCATTCTGGCAAGAAGCCTTTGCATTGAACGGTTATGTTGTTAAAGTGCAAGTAGAAAAGAGCTCTTTTTTTCCATCCTGAACCTTTCACATATCTTTAAAGAGAAGTCTCTCATACAAGGGTTGAATGAAAAGTAATGCCTCCTCCTTCATAACTCCTCAACAGATGGCAGTACCAGTATGCGGCAGGTACTGGCTTGTTCAGTAGACTCTCATCTACAGTTCCATTTTGGTGGGAAGCCTTAGCATTGAACGGTTGTGTTGTTAAATTGCGAAGCATGGAACCTTATGTAGACGGTCGGTCAATGCGACTTAAGCAATGTGCAGTCATTGAATTCTTGACAGCAGAAGTTGTCACCCCAAAGGAGATTCATCAGAGAATGCAAGCTGTTTATGGGGATTGTGTTGATGTGAGTACTGTGCGTCATTGGGCGAGTAATTTTAAAGATGTTGAGGTGGGAACATCTGACTTGCGTGGCAAAAAAGAGTTGGGACATCCTGTGACAGCAACCACCAAGTTTCACAAGCAAAAGGTTGACATATTGATTCAGGACAATCGTCATATCACTCAGAGAGAAATTTCAAGCATAATCGGCATTTCACAAGAATGTGTGGGTCACATTATTGCTTTGTTTGGCTATTGGAAGATCTGTGCACGATGAGTACCCAGGATGAGAGAACTGTGAGATGCTGGTTGCGGAAACAGAGTGTCAACTTCTTCCGCGACGGCTTCAAAAAACCTGTTCATCATTGGCAGAAATGTATCCAATTGTCTGTTGATTATGTGGGAAAGTGAATAGTGGTCGTTAAAGAGCACATTCTAAGGATTATTTCTCTGTTTGATTTATAAAAATATTCCCATCCAAACCCAAGTAACGAAGGTGGAGGCATTACTTTTCATTCAACCCTCATAGATCCGGCCTTGGTGGAGCATGCAGCATGTCGAAAGCAGAGCATTCAAAATGCTGAGGCTAGAGTATTCCCATCTCCTCGTTTGCAATATTTATGATCTCCAGCCACCGTTTGACCACCTCATTTACAAGCCAGTCCCCGGAAGGAAAAGGGAAGGAAATGAGGCGCATCTATCATCCCTTAAAAGCCCTCCGTTCAGTTTCTCTGGAATTACGATGTTCCACAAAAGCATTGAAAAACAGCTATTTTCTAAAAGGAATTTGTGTGTGTGGTCCTCCATATCCGCGGATTCTACATCCACGGTTTCCACCATCCATAGTTTGAAATATTCCAAAAAAGGAAAGAAAGAAGGAAAGAAGGAAGTCCCCAAAAGCAAATCTTGATTTTGCCATTTTGTATATGGGATGACTATTATTTATTTATTCATTTATTTATTTACAGTATTTATATCTTATCCTTCTCCCCCCGAAGGGGACTCAGAGCAGCTTACAAGATATATATACATACAATGTATTAAATTATTAGCACAGTATTATATATTACTATATTGTACTATACCATTATATTCTAATATTATTAGTAATATTACATTAATATAAAATATATAATTATAATATTGTATTATTATTAGTAGTAGTAGTATTATATTGTATTACGTTATAATATCATAAATATTATATTAATATACAATATATTGTATTATATTATATTATTAGCATAGCACATTGTATATAACAGCACTTCAATATCCACTAATTTTAATATCCTGGAACCTTACCCAAGAAAACCCAATGGCAATATTTAGTTGAAACTACAACTCCCATTAACCTGAGACTGTATCAATATAGGGATAAGGTCACAGAATTCTCTGTTAAAGAATCCCAATATGCTGATGATAACATAGGCTATGCTCACTCAGAAGAAGGCCTTATAAATGCCGATATTTAGTTGAAACTACAACTCCCATCAACCTGAGACTGTATCAATATAGGGATAAGGTCATGGAGGTAAGGTCAGCTCCCTCGCTAATGGTGTTCCATAGAAGATTAAAAACTTGGGTGTTCGAACAGGCCTTTGGTTAATCAGTGCAATGAATGTGACGATCACAGGAATTGAAATATGGACGACGAATTTTGGATCACGACTCTAGTTATGAGATGCATTGGGTTGTTGCTGTTGTGTAATATTGTGTAATATTGTATACTGTGTTCTTTTGTTTTGAATTGTAAATTGTTGACTGATTTTATCCTGTTGTAAACTGCGTTGAGTCGCCGGTTAGGCTGAGAAATGGCGGTATACAAATAAAGTAAGTAAATAAGTAAATAAATAAATAATCATCTGTTAAAGAATCCCAATATGCTGATGATAACAGATTCTATGCTCATTCAGAAGAAGACCTACAAGCCACTCTAAACACCTTTGCAAATGCTGACGAAAACTTTGGCCTCTCACTGAACATCAAAGTCACCAGCCAATCCCCCTACAATGTCAGAAATAAAGCTTAATGGCGTAACATTAGAAAATGTTGACCATGGGTTGTTGTAGGTTTGTAGGTTTTTTCGGGCTATATGGCCATTTTCTAGAGGCATTCTCTCCTGACATTTCACCTGCATCTATGGCAAGCATTCTCAGAGGTAGTGAGGTCACTACCTCTGAGGATGTTTGCCATAGACGCAGGCGAAACGTCAGGTGAGAATGCCTCTAGAACATGGCCATATAGCCCGAAAAAACCTACAACAACCCAGTGATTCCGGCCATGAAAGACTTCGACAATACAACATTGACCATTTCCACTACCTTGGCAAACACCTCTCCACAAAAGTCAACATTGACACTGAAATGCAACACCGCCTGAGTGGCTTTGGGTTTTGATCTTGTTCATGGAAATTCATGTTTGCTGATTTTGCTGTGGCTTTGGACTTTGCATTTTTCCTTTATTTTGTAACCATTTTTCTTCAATAAAAAAGGATTGTTTTTTCACAGTCAAGTGTGGTGGATGGTTATCTTAGGGCCTCGTTTCCTGCTCTGGATTGCAGCAGTCCGTTTGGTTCAGTTTCATCAATGGTGGAGTTCAGAATGATCTTGGATTGTAGGTGAACTATAAATCCCTGCAACTACAACTCCCAAATGACAAAATCAATTTTTTTAGTGATGGTCTTGTGACCTAATTTGGCAGCAATTCGTCGAGTGGTTTTTGAGTTATGTTAATCCCACAAACAAACATTACTTTTTTATTTATATAGATTAGGAAATGACATTGATTGTTGTTGTTTATTTGTTCAGTCGTTTCCGACTCTTCGCGATCTCATGGACCAGCCCATGCCAGAGCTCCCTGTCGGCCGTCCCCACCCCCAGCTCCTTCAAGGTCAATCCAGTCACTTCAATGATCCCATCCATCCATCTTGCATAAAAAACCACGTTAGGTAAAGACATTAAGTCCAGTCATGTCTGACTCTGGGGTGTGGTGCTCATCTCTATTTCTAAGCCGAAGAGCCAGCGTTGCCCGTAGACACCTCCAAGGTCATGTGGCCAGCATGACTGCATGGAGCACCGTTACCTTCCCGCCGGAGCGGTACCTATTGATCTACTCTTACCTCTCCGAACGCATCTCCACCTATGAACCGCGAGGACCTTAAGATCGTCCGGGGAGGCCCTGCTCTCGGTCCCGCCAGCGTCACAAGCGCGGTTGGCGGGGACGAGAGACAGGGCCTTCTCGGTGGTGGCCCCTCGGCTATGGAATGCCCTACCAGTGGACATCAGGCAGGCCCCTTCGTTGCTGGTGTTTCGGAGGAGGGTTAAGACGTGGCTCTATGAACAGGCGTTCGGATAACTATGCAATGACAACTAACTCAGTAAGACGGCATTTTGAACAAGGAACGAAAAAGGACTGTGAGAACGGGATCTGATTCTAATTGAGGCGTTGATGACTATATGTGTGTCGTTTGTGTATGTGTGTCTTATTTACTGTCAGTGTTGCCCATTTTTATTGTAAACCGCATTGAGTCGCCGTCCCAGGCTGATAAATGCGGTATACAAATGGAGTAAATAATAATAATAATACTCACATTTGCATGTTTTCGAACTGCTAGGTTGGCAGAAGCTAGGGCTGACAGCGGAAGCTCACGCCGCTCCCCAGAATCAAACCTGCGACCTTTCAATCAACAAGCTCAGCAGCTCAATGCAACCATTTTCCCTATTTTTCCAGAAAAGTAGCACAAAAGACCAGTGTTGCTTTCCTCTCGCTCGCTTCTTTTCCTTCCCGCAGAGTTCGTTTCTGAAGACAAAGCCAAGAGAAAGGCAGTCCCTTTCATTCCCTCCTCGCTTCGGCAATGAAAAGGGCTCTAAAGGCCCAAACCAGGCAACAAAAAGCTGGCTTTATTTTTTCCCAAAGCTCTGAAGGGGCGATTCTTCTGCAAAACAAACCGGCTGCCACAGATGCCACAAAGCGAGAAGCAGCGTCATAGTCTCTCCGTCCTTTGGAGAAGCAGCGCCAGGCAAATGGGTGCCAACCAATGCCAGGCACAAAAGCTATTTCATTGGGCTGCAGGGGGAAAGAGACCCATCTACACTGCTATAAATTATTAATAATATTAATAGATTATTATTATTATTATTTTATTGTCATATATTAATAATATTACTAATATATGGTGATGATTATTATTATTTTATGGAGCCCCTGGTGGTGCAGTGGGTTAAACCCTTGTGCCGGCAGGACTGAAGACCGACAGGTCGGAGGTTCAAATCTGGGGAGAGTGCGGATGAGCTCCCTCTGTCAGCTACAGTTCTCCATGTGGGGACATGAGAGAAGCCTCCCACAAGGATGGTAAAACATCAAAACATCCAGGCATCCTGTGGGCAACATCCTTGCAGACGGCCAATTCTCTCACACCGGAAGGAGCAACTTGCAGTTTCTCAAGTTGCTCCTGACACGAAAAAAATTAATTATCAATAATTATTATTTGTTATTATTAATAACAATTAATTATTATTAATAATAAAATATAATTATTAATATCCATTTTTAAAACATTAGATTATTTTTCAAAATCAAAACTGATTTTTTTTCCCTCTTGAAACAGCAAATTCGGGGTGCATCCACACTGCAGAATGAATGCGGTTTTGACTCCACTTTAGGATGATGCATCTACACTGCAAAATGAATGCAGCTTGGCACTATTTTAACTGTTTTGAATGCTACAGATTCCTGGGAGTTGCAGTATTGCAGCGTTATTTGCTTTCTCTGCTAAAGACTGCCGCCTGACCAGACTATTTATTATTATTATTATTACTATTAATAATAATAATAATAATAATAATAATAATAACTAGCCTTCCCCTGCCACGCGTTGCTGTGGCCCACATGGGATTCTGTGTGGGAGGTTTGGCCCAATTCTATCATTGGTGGGGTTCAGAATGCTCTTTGATTGTAGGTGAACTATAAATCCCAGCAACTACAACTCCCAAATGTCAAGATTCTATTTCCCCCAAACTCCACCAGTGTTCACATTTGGGCATATTGAGTATTCGTGCCAGGTTTGGTCCAGATCCATCATTGTTTGAGTCCACAATGATCTCTGGATGAAGGTGAACTACAACTCCAAAACCAAAGGACACTGCACACCAAACCCTTCCAGTATTTTCTGTTGATCATGGGAGTTTGGTTCATTTCCATCACTGATGGAGTTCAGAATGCTCTTTGATTGTAGGTGAACTATATATCCCAGCAACTACGACTCCCAAATGACAAAAATCATAAATTTTTGAGTGATGATCACTCCTTGTGTTGTGAGATGTTTTGTTGACAAATTTGGTGTGATTTCGTTCATTGGTTCTTCTGTTTTTAAGGTACTCATTATGCACAGAGCATTTTTATATATTTAGATATAATATAATGTAATGTAATGTAATACAATATAATACTACTAATTATAATTACATATTTTATATTACATGTAATATTACTAATAGTATTATAAGGTGACTTGCCCTATGACAGCAACCAAAGGAAGCCACTTTTCTGCAGAGTCCCGACATCGAATTGTCAGGATCGAATTGTGCCTTTTTGTAAGCCGCCCTGAGTCCCCCCTCGGGGGTTGAGAAGGGTGGGTAGAAGTGCGAGAAATAATAATAATAATAATAATAATAAAATAATAATAATAATACAATATAATGGTATAGTACAATATAGTAATATATAATACTGATATTGTACTATGCTTATGATATAATATATTGTATGTAATATTATTAATATATGATTATGATGATTATTATTTTATGGAGCCCCTGGTGGCGCAGTGGGTTAATGACATGGAGCCATGAGGTTTGTAGTTTTGCAAGGTCTTTAAGCTTCTCTGTCTTGCCAAACTACAACTCCCATCATTCCATGAGCCATGAAAGTCAATTTAGTGTCAAGCTGCATCTATTCTTCAGTGTAGATGCACCTCTAGAAGAAACCCTTTTTGAAGTGATGCTATGACGCAATATTTCATTACAGCTTTCAAGTGATACAACATTATCATCCCTTATGATTACTGCTCAAGCAGGGAGCTTTGAGATGGTAGAACAGAAGCTCTCCGAAGCTCTAGGTGCTCTTACTGCCTATTACAGGGAAAGCCAGCTGATCCCCAACCCACCTAAAACACAGACATGTGCCTTCCATCTCAAGAACAGAGAAGCATCCCGAGCTCTGAAGATCACCTGGGAAGGAATCCCACTGGAGCATTGCAGCGCACCCAAATACCTGGGAGTCACTCTGGACCGTGTTCTTACCTACAAGAAGCACTGCCTGAACATTAAGCAAAAAGTGGGTGCTAGAAACAATATCATACGAAAGATGACTGGCACAACCTGGGGATCACAACCAGACACAGTGAAGACATCTGCACTTGCGCAGTGCTACTCTGCTGCTGAGTATGCATGCCCAGTGTGGAACACATCTCACCACGCTAAAACAGTGGATGTGGCTCTTAATGAGACATGCCGCATTATCACGGGGTGTCTGCGCCCTACATCACTGGAGAAATTACACTGTCTAGCTGGTATCGCACCGAATGACATCCGCTGGGAAGTGACAGCCAATAATGAAAGGACCAAGGCAGTGACATCTCCAGCTCATCCCCTATTTGGGTATCAGCCAGCACGTCAACGACTTAAACCCAGACATAGTTTTCTAAGATCTACAGAGACATTCGCTGGAACGCCTCAGCAAGCGAGAGTCCAAAAATGGCAGGCTCAAAGCGAGAACCTCAACCAATGGCTGATACCAAATGAGAGACTCCCCCCTGGGCACACAGAGGACTGGGAGAATTGGAAGGAGCTGAACAGACTGCGCTCTGGCACCACGAGATGCAGAAATGGGGCCACAAAGTGGAATCCTCGACATGCGAGTGCGGAGAGGAGCAAACCACTGACCACCTGCTGCAATGCACCCTGAGCCCTGCCACATGCACAATGGAGGACCTTCTTGCAGCAACACCAGAAGCACTCCAAGTGGCCAGATACTGGTCAAAGGACATTTAATCAACTACCAAACTCACATATTTTGTATTTTCTCTGTTTGTTTGCTTTGTTCTGTTAGAAATGTAATATAATTGACTGGCTGCCCTGACATGAGAAATAAAATCCCTTATGATGATCCCTTGCTTGTTTGTGTCCAAGAATTGCACATTTCCCGCACTTGCCTCCACTGTTTGCAAGACTTGTGGCTTGCTCTCTGTTCTATCCACACTCTCCAGTAGCCTTGGGCAAGTGGACTCATTGCTGGCTTGTACTTTCTCGACCTCCTCCCGTGTCGTTGGCTTAATTGAATTTTCCCTGCGTCTCTCCATAACTGTTTTCCCCCTCCGAGGCCTTTTCCTTTCCTCCTTTCTCCATTCATCCATGCATCCCTCAGATGTTTCTTGCAAAGCACCAGCTGGAGACATTTCAGCATCTTCTTGCATTTAGCAAAACCACCAAGCCAATGTAGGCGACACCAGCCATTGCTTCGAGGGTAGAAGGACTGCAGTGGGGCACCACTTTCACCATCTGGGCTCAATGCACTGGAATGGTGGGAGTTGTTGTTCTGATGCGGCTGTACCAGGAGCTCCAACTTTATTTGCTTTGTATTAAATGTTTACTTGCAGCCCAAGATTTCAGGGACTCTGCAGAAAGGTGGCTTCCTTTGGTTGCAGTCATAGGGCAAGTCACCTGTCTATCATCATTAAGTTTTGGTCCCGCCCCTTGCTCAGGGCAATTGGGAAGGGAAGGGAGCCATTTTTAGTTAGTCTCAGCAAGGAAAGCTAATGTACAGGACGTTTGCAAGCTTCCACTGTACAAAAGCTTCAACCCTTAAGACTTTCCGGGGGGAAACAGTCTTAAGAGTTTCCAAAGATTTCCAGGGAAACAGCCCTAAAGACCAAAGAACTCCAGCTGGAGAACAACTATGCCTTTACTGATAGGTCCACTCGGCGTTTGAGAAGCAGTTCGACCCGGTAGCGGAGCCCATATCAGTAACAGTTCGATTAAAGTCAGCCTGGGAGAAGTTAAAAAGGGGATTTTCCTTTAAAGTAAAGAAGAAGTTATTGAAGACAGTTGCCAGTCCTTCGTGGGCAAGATTAGGAAGTCACCAGTTGCATAAAGCCTAGAAGTATTTGTTTAGCTTTATTGAAGACAAGAGAAGTTTCTGTTTGATTGTTCATTGTAGAAGACTTTGTTATACTTCACAAGCCATCTAAAGATCATTTGTGGTGGAAAACCTCTGAGAACTTCTCATTGGGCCCCCTGGCTTCCCGCTGGGCAAAGGTTGCACGTCCTGTTCTAAAGGAAATTCTTTACAGACCCAGCACGCGACAGAACAGTTGTAGTTTGGTGGGGCACCAGCACTCTTCAGCAGGGAAGCTACAGAATTTGCAAAACTACAACTCCTATAATTCCCTAGCCTTAAAGTAGGGTCAAACTGCATTCATTCTACAGTATGGACACACCCTAAGCATGTATTGGTATTACTTTTATTATTGTTGTTGTTATTATTATTATTAGCCGTCCTCTGCCACGCCTTGCTGTGGCCCAATTCACTTTGGAGGCAAAATACAGAACCTGGGGAATGCCATTTCACACCCTCCAACTGTCCAGATTTGGCACCAATGTTATTTACTTTATTCACTACTAGCTGTCCCCTGCCACGCGTTGCTGTGGCCCACTCTGGTGGTCATGGGGGTTCTGTGTGGGAGGTTTGGCCCAATTCTATCGTTGGTGGGGTTCAGAATGCTCTGTGATTGTAGGTGAACTATAAATCCCAGCAACTACAACTCCCAAATGTCAAGATTCTATTTTCCCCAAACTCCACCAGTGTTCACATTTGGGCATATTGAGTATTCGTGTAGAGTTTGGTCCAGATCCATCATTGTTTGAGTCCACAGTGATCTCTGGATGTAGGTGAACTACAACTCCAAAACCAAAGAACACTGCCCACCAAACCCTTCCAGTATTTTCTGTTGGTCATGGGAGAACTGTGTGCCAAGTTTGGTTCAATTCCATCGTTGGTGGGATTCAGAATGCTCTTTGATTGTAGGTGAACTACAAATCCCAGCAAGTACAACTCCCAAATGTCAAGATTCTATTTTCCCCAAACTCCACCAGTGTTCACATTTGGGCATATTGAGTATTCATGTAGCGTTTGGTCCAGATCCATCATTGTTTGAGTCCACAGTGATCTCTGGATGTAGGTGAACTACAACTCCAAAACCAAAGGACACTGCCCACCAAACCCTTCCAGTATTTTCTGTTGGTCATGGGAGAACTGTGTGCCAAGTTTGATTCAATTCCGTCGTTGGTGGGATTCAGAATGTTCTTTCACTGTAGTTGAACTATAAACCCCAGCAACTACAACTCCCAAATGACAAAATCCATTTTTTTGAGTGAAGGACACACATTGGACTGTTGGGTGTCTTGTGTCCAAATTTGGTGTCAATTCGTCCAGCAGTTTTTGAGTTCTGTTAATCCCACAAACGAACATTACATTTTTATTTATATAGATTATTTTTATTATTGGGGGCTGCTTTGGTGCAATGGGTTAAATCCTTGTGCCACTGAACTGCTGACCTGAAGGTGCGCAGTTCAAATCCGTGAGACAGGGTGAGCTCCTAGTTATCAAGCCCTAGCTCCTGTCAACCTAGCAGTTCAAAAACCATTGATGGAACATTCTCCAAGTTGGAAAGAATCCCAAGCATTGCCTGGTCCGACCATCTGCCAGGAGAGGGATCTAAAGCATTCCTGACAGATGGCCATCAAAATTCTTGTTTAGAGTGACAGTCCACCAAGTTAGAAACGGCTGAAAAGTCTTTACTTTCAAGTAGTTATTTCTAATATTTAGTTGGATGTAATCAATGATCTCTAAACACTGTCATGGCTCAATGGGATGGGATAGTTTTACAAGACAGTGGGTTGTTGTAGGTTTTTCGGGCTATATGGCCATGTTCTAGAGGCATTTTCTCCTGACGTTTCGCCTGCATCTGTGGCAAGCATCCTCAGAGGTAGTGAGGTCTGTTGGAACTAGGAAAAAAAGGTTTATATATCTGTGGAATGACCAGGATGGGACAAAGGACTCTTGTCTGCTGGAGCTAGGTGTGAATGTTTCAACTGACCACCCATTTGATGGTTTGGCAGTGCCTGGGGGAATCTTTTGTTGAGAGGTGATTAGATGTGCCTGATTGTTCACTCTCTGTTGTTTTGCTGTTGTAATTTTAGAGTTTTATTAATATTGGTAGCCAGATTTTTAATATTGGTAACCAGATTTAGCCAGACACCTCTCAACAAAAGATTCCCCCAGGCACTGCCAAGCCATCAAATGCGAATTAAGGTGGTCAGTTGAAACATTCACACCTAGCTCCAGCAGACAAGAGTCCTTTGTCCCACCGTGGTCATTTCCTAGTCCAACAGACCTCACTACCTCTGAGGATGCTTGCCATAGATGCAGGCGAAACGTCAGGAGAGAATGCCTCTAGACCATGGCCATATAGCCCGAAAAAACCTACAACAACCCAGTGATTCTGGCCATGAAAGCCTTCGACAATACATCTTTACAAGACATTTTCAGGCTTACCAAACTACAACTCCCAGAACTCCATAGCATTAAACTGTGGCAGTTAAAAGTGGTATCAATTTGAATCCCTGCTTGGGCATGAAAACTCATTGGCTGACCTTGGACACATCACACTTTCTCAGCTTCAAATCAGAGACAACCTCATGATAGGGAAACCCTAGGGTTGACATCAACCGAAGGCACAGAATGACAATTACAGATGGATTGGTCCAAGATCTCAAGAAGGTCATGGATTACCAAAACTCTAGATCAGTGTTTCTCAACCTGGGGGTTGCAAAGGGGTGACAGAGGGGTCATTAAAGACCATAAGAAAACACATGGTTATGGGGTTTCTGTGTGGGAAGTTTGGCCCAATTCTGTCGATAGTGGGGTTCAGAATGCTTTTTGATTATAGGTGAACTATACATCCCAGCAACTACAACTCCCAAATATTAAGGTCTATCTTCCCCAAACCCCACCAGTATCCACATTTGGGTATATTGAGTACTCGCGCCAAGTTTGGTCCAGATCCATCATTGTTTGAGTCCACAGTGCTCTCTGGATGTAGTTGAACTACAACTCCAAAACCCAAGGTCAATGCCCACCAAACCCTTCTAGTATTTTCTGTTGGTCATGGGAGCTCTGTGTCCCAAGCTGGGTTCAATTCCATCATTGGCAGAGTTCAGAATGCTCTTTGATATAGTAGGTGAACTATAAATCCCAGCAACTACAACTCCCAAATATCAAGGTCTATCTTCCTCAAACCCCACCAGTATCCACATTTTGGCATATTGAGTACTCGTGCCAAGTTTGGTCCTGATCCATCATTGTTTGAGTCCACAGTGCTCTCTGGATGTAGGTGAACTACAACTCCAAAACCCAAGGTCAATGACCACCAAACCCTTCTAGTATTTTCTGTTGGTCATGGGAGCTCTGTGTCCCAAATTGGGTTCAATTCCATCATTGGCAGAGTTCAGAATGCTCTTTGATATTGTAGGTGAACTATAAATCCCAGCAACTACATCTCCCAAATGACAAAATCAATCCTCCCCTCAACCCCACCAGTATTCAAATTTGGGCGTATCGAGTATTTGTGCCGAATGAATGAAAATGCATCCTGCATATCGGATATTTACAAAATGATTCATAACAGGAGAAAAATTACAGTTGTGAAGTAGCAATGAAAATATTGTTAAGGTTGGGGGTCACCACAAGGTGAGGAACTGTATTAAGGGGTCACGACATTAGGAAGGTTGAGAACCGCTGGTGTAGATGAACCCAGGATTTGAATCCCTGCCTTGGCATGAAAACCCATTGGCCGACCTTGATCATGTCACACTTTCTCAGCTTAAAATCAGAAAACCTCAAGATGGTGATGGGGTCAGAGGCGGCCCTAGGTAATTTTCAACGGTAAGCAAACAGTATTTTGCCCCCCCCCAACCAATCATTGATATATATTTTCTGTTTGTCGTGGGAGTTCTGTGTGCCATATTTGGTTCAATTCCATCATTGGTGGAGTTCAGAATGCTCTTTGATTGTAGGTGAACTACACATCCCAGTAACTACACTTGCCGCACTTGCTACCTTGCCCGTGCCCGAAGACCCCGGCGTGTGCACCAAAAGTCACCTCTTCTCCTGACTTTCTCCTCAGCCATTGGGACCAAGAGAGAGAGAGAGAGAGAGAGACAGAGGTGGAGATGCCCACCTTTCCTGAAGGTAGGCGCAAAAACAAAGGAGGGAGCGGAGGTGGGAGATACCTCCAGCTGGAGGGTCTCTCTCTATCTATCTCTCTCTCTCTTGGTCTCAATGGCTGAAGAGAAAGTCAGGAGAAGAGGCAACTTTTGGTGTGCACGCTGGGATCTTCAGACCCGCCTCCGGACCCAAAGCAGGCTAGGCGCGGCGGCTCCGCCTCTTGGCCCACCCGCGGATTGGGGAGAGGAGAGGAGGAGGGTGGAGCGCCAGGGGATCGGGAAAGGGAGCCGGTCATGGGGAAGGGATCGAACGTGGAGAACGATTGAGCGCCGGCTCTGCTCGCGCACCCGGTGGCCGGGTGGAGCAGGAACGAGAGGGGCTAGGCGAGGCTCAAGGGCCCAGCCCCTTTGGGAAGAAGATCCCAAGAAAGCTGAGGCTCCCCCCGGACTGCTAGGGGCTGTTGTGAGCTGAGGGGGCACTCCTCAAGTGGCGGTTGAGGGGCATTTTCAGAGGCGCCTCTGCGCCCCTGGCAAAAAAAAGTGTTCTGCGACCGCTTACTTCGCGTAATGGACGAGCCGCCCCTGCCTAGGGTTGACATCAATTGAAGGCACAGAATGACAATTACAGATGGATTGATCCAACATCTCAAGAAGGTCATGGATTACCAAAACTCTAGATTGTTCCTATTGAGAAGGTCACCAGAGACTAAGATCAACTCAATGGCCAATGATGATGATGTCCTCAAGGTCCCACCCATCGCTGACATCCAGGATCTTGGGTTTCACCCTCAAGAATGACAATAATTTCCCATCCTTGACCCCAAGAGTGACTTCTCCAGATCTCACTTCCATTTCCCAGTTAGTTTGTTTCAAGGCATCGCCTTGGTCCAAGATCTCAAGAAGGTCATGGATTACCAAAACTCTAGATTGTTCCTATTGAGAAGGTCACCAGAGACTAAGATCAACTCAACGGCCAATGACAATGATTGTCCTTAAGGTCCTCCATCGCCAACATCCAGGATCTTTGGTTTCACCCTCAAGAATGACAATAATTTCCCATCCTTGACCCCAAGAGTGACTTCTCCAGATCTCTCTTCCATTTCCCAGTTATTTTGTTTCAAGGCATCGCCTTAGCCATCTTACTCTCCGACAACGTTTGCGATCTATTTCGGACACATCGTCATCATAAAAGACACTGTCAGCTCTTGCCACCAGTAAAGCCCATGGGGCTGAGGATATTTTGGTCCTGCGTGGAAGATGGCATTAATTATTCAACGGTATTTCCTATCAAATTAAGATCATCCCATCCTCTGACAATCTTCTGATCGCAGTCCTAGATACACAATAGGCATGTTCATATTTGACCCTCCTTGCAGGTGAGCAAGAATAATATCCAGTTGCTTCCATGCCTAACTCATTAAATTTCATCTCTCCGAAATTCTAGTATTGTTGTTTATATTTTTTTAAATATCTCTAGAAAAGTCAAGGTATGTATTCAGGTATGTTTGTCCCACAAAGGCTTAATGCAGTGTTTCTCAACCTGGGGGTCGGGACCCCTGGGGGGGTCGCGAGGGGGTGTCAGAGGGGTCGCCGAAGACCATCAGAAAACACAGTAATTTCTGTTTGTCATGGGGGTCTCTGTGTGGGAAGTTTGGCCCAATTCTACCATTGGTGGGGTTCAGAGTGCTCTTTGATTGTAAGTGAACTATAAATCCCAGCAGCCACAACTCCCAAATGTCAAGTCTATTTTCCCCAAATTCCCCCAGGGTTGACATGTGGGCATATTGAGTGTTTGTGCCAAGTTTGGTCCAGATCCATCATTGTTTGATTCCACAGTGCTCTCTGGAAGTAGGTGAACTACAACTCCCAAACCCCAGGTCAATGTCCACTAAACCCTTCCAGTATTTTCTGTTGGGCATGGGAGCTCAGTGTGCCAAGTTTGGTTCAATTCCATTGTTACTGGAGTTCAGAATGCTCTTTGATTATAGGTGAACTATAAATCCGAGCAACTCCAACTCCAACATGTCAAGTCTATTTTCCCCAAATTCCACCAGGGTTGACATGTGGGCATATTAAGTGTTTGTGCCAAGTTTGGTCCAGATCCATCATTGTTTGAGTCCACAGTGCTCTCTGGATATAGGTGAACTACAACTCCCAAACTCAAGGTCAATGCCCACCAAACCCGTTCAGTATTTTCTGTTGGTCATAGGAGTTCTGTGTGCCAATGATGGTTCAATTCCATCATTGGTGGAGTTCAGAATGCTCTTTGATTGTAGGTGAACTATAAATCTGAGCAACTACAACTCCCAAATGACAAAATCATAAATTTTTGAGTGGTGATCACTCCTTGTGTTGTGAGACGTTTTGTTGCCAAATTTGGTGTGATTTCGTTCATTGGTTCTTTTGTTTTTAAGGTACTCATTATGCACAGAGCATTTTTATATATATATAGATTATTATTATTATTATTATTATTATTATTATTATTATTATTATTATCCTGTTTTATCTCTCCTGAAGGAGACTCAAAGTGGCTAGGTAAAGTGGCCCTCTGTGAAAGGGAGTGAAGCAGATTGGATGTTGCAAGGTGACATGCGTTTGAGGGGAAGAGAGGAAGGAAAGAAAGAGAAAAAGAAGGAGGAAAGAAGGAAGGGATGAGGGGAAAGAAAAAGGTTGGAACGGCTAAAGGGAAAGATATGTGTGGAGGAGAGGAAAGAAATAGAAGGGAAGAGAAAGAAAGGGAAGAAAGAACAGATGGAGGGAAGAGAGAAAAAGAAGGGCCGAGAAAGTAAAGAAAGCAGAGGTAGAAAGGTGTATAAGGGAAAGCAAGGGAGGAAGGAAGGAAACATCCTCTGGTTACATCCCGTCTTGACTACTGCAACGCTCTCTACGTGGGGTTGCCTTTGAAGACGGCCCGGAAGCTCCAATTAGTCCAACGGGCGGCAGCCATGATACTAACAGGAGCGGGGCGCAGGGAGCACACAACTCCTCTGCTGCACCAGCTCCACTGGCTGCCGATATGCTACCGGGCTCAATTCAAAGTGCTGGCGTTGGCCTTGAAAGCCCTAAACGGTTCTGGCCCAACTTATCTATCCGAACGTATCTCAGCCTATCAGCCCACCAGGACCCTAAGATCTTCTGGGGAGTCCCTGCTCTCTATCCCGCCGGCTTCACAGGTGCGGCTGGCGGGGACGAGAGACAGGGCTTTTTCTGTGGTGGCCCCTCGGCTTTGGAACGCCCTCCCTATAGAGGTAAGATCAGCCCCCTCGCTGATGGTGTTTCGGAAAAGATTGAAGACATGGATGTTTGAACAAGCATTCGGTTAACCCGGTGCAATGAATTCTGATGATCAAAGGACTGGTAACCATGGACGACGAGATTGGATTGCGATTTCAGTTACGAGATGCAATTGGATTGTTATTGGTGGCCCAATAATTTTGTATTGTATGTGTGTTGATATGCTTTTAAACTGAATATTGTGATTTTTGTATTGTTGTAAACCGCATTGAGTCGCCGATTCAGGCTGAGAAATAGCGGTATACAAGCGCAGTAATAAATAAATAAATAAATAAATAAATAAATAAATAAATAAATAAAAGGGAAAGAGAGATACAGTTATGACGTAAATGGAGAAAGGAAAGAAAGCAGAGTGGGAAAGGTGTATAAGGGAAAGCAAGGGATGAAGGAAGGAAGGAATTGAGGGAGACATGATGGAAATGGAAAAAGGAAAGAAAGAGAAGAAAAGAAGGTAAGGGAAAGGAAGGAAGGAAGGAAGGAAGGAAGGAAGGAAGGAAGGAAGGAAGGAAAGAAGGAAGGAAGGAAAGAGGAAGGAAGGAAGGAAGGAAGGAAGGAAGGAAGGAAGGAAGGAAGAAGGAAGGAAGGAAAGTTGATTTCATCCTCTCATGGGCTGGAAACGGAGGAAGGAAAGAAATCAGAGGGAGAAAGTTGTATAAGGGAAAACAGGTGAAGGAAGGAAGGAAGGAAAGAAGGAAAGAAGGAAGTGAGGGACACAGTTATGACGAAAACGAAGAAAGGAAAGAAATCAGAGGGAGAAAGTTGTATAAGGGAAAACAGGTGAAGGAAGGAAGGAAGGAAGGAAGGAAGGTAGGCCTGTTTGATCAAGAAAAAATTTGTTTCTAAAATCGATTTGTAATTGGGGTGTTTTTTTGTTTCGATATTTAAAATAATTGCAAAACTTTCCAAAAAAAAGTTTTGGTATTTAAGAAATTTTGTAAATATTAACGAATTTTTAGAATATTTTTGGTATTTTTTAAGAATAATATTAAAATAATATTAAAAAATATTTTAAAATGGAAAATTAACCAAAAAATGGCCCAAATGTGGACCAAACACAGGCAAGATACAGCAAATGAGAGCACACACCAACAGAAGAGTCTTTTCTTTTTTAGAATATTTTTTAAGAATAATATTAAAAATAATATTAAAAATAATATTAAAATAATATTAAAAAATATTTTAAAATGGAAAATTAACCAAAAAATGTGGACCAAACACAGGCAGGATACAGCAAATGAGAGCACACACCAACAGAAGAGTCTTTTCTTTTTTAGAATATTTTTTAAGAATAATATTTAAAAATAATATTAAAAAATAATATTAAAAATAATATTAAAAATATTTTAAAATGGACAATTAACCAAAAAATGGCCCAAATGTGGACCAAACACAGGCAAGAGACAGCAAATGAAGCAAGCAGCACTCACAGCAGCAAGGAATGAATCCAATCCCAGTTCGTTGCTAGCAGGCAGCCATTGCCAAGCCAACCCAATGCAAACTCCCTCGCCTCTGCACCAAGCTACGGGCCGCGCGGAGCCGCTTTGAAAGGGCTCGCCGGCCAATCAAAAAGGGACAGCCACGGACCCATGGTGCACTGCTTGGGAGCGCCGGATTGGCTCCCATGCAGCAGCACTCCAGCAGCCTCCACCCCATTAACGAAACGAGCGGAGGCTCGTAAATACTATGGGGGCTGCTGGTTCGATATTTATAAACCCTTCCGGGTTTGGAGATTTGTTTCAATATCGCTTCGGAAATGGTAAAATTAACGAATTATTAACGAATTAACGAATTAACGAACCAAATCGCACAGGCCTAAAGGAAGGGAGGGAGGGAGGGAGGGAGGAACACAGTTATGATGGAATCAGAGAAAGGAAAGAAAGCAGAAGAGGAAAGGTGTATAAGGGAAAGCAAGGGAAGGAAGGAAGGAAGGAAGGAAGGAAGGAAGGAAGGAAGGAAGGAAGGAAGGAAGAAAGGAAGGAAGGGAGGGAGGGAGGGAGGGAGAAAAAGAAGAGCAAAGGAAGGAAGAAGAAGAAAAAAAGGAAGGAAGGAAGGAAGGAAGGAAGGAAGGAAGGAAGGAAGGAAGGAAGGGAGGGAGGGAGGGAGAGAAGAAAGAAGTGTGGGACACGGTTATGACGGAAACAGAGAAAGGAAAGAAAGCAGAGGGGGAAAAGGTCTATTTTCCCCAAGCTCCACCAGTGTTCATGTTTGGGCATATTGAGTGTTGATGCCAAATTTGGTCCAGATCCATCATTGTTTGAGTCCACAGTGCTTTCTGGGCGTAGGTGAACTACAACTCCAAAACTCAAGGTCAATGTCCACCAAACCCTTCTGGTATTTTCTTTTGGTCATGGGAGTTCTGTGTGCCAATGATGGTTCAATTCCATCATTGGTGTTCAGAACGCTCTTTGATTGTAGGTGAACTATAAATCCCAGCAACTACAACTCCCAAAAGACAAAATCAATCCACCCCGCCCCCCCAACCCCACCAGTATTCAAATTTGGGCGTATTTACATTACGATTCATAACAGTAGCACAATTACAGTTATGAAGTAGCAACGAAAATAATTTTATGGTTGGGGGGTCACCACAACGTGAGGAACTGTATTGAGGAGTCACAGCACGAGGAAGGTTGAGAAACACTGTCCTAAATGAATAAATAGATAATAGATATTAAATGCCTTGACTCCCCATGGGGAGGAGAAGGCGGGATATAAATAAAGATAGCAACAACAACCAACAACAAATAGATAATAGATATTAGATGCCTTGAGTCCCCATGGGGAGGAAGGTGCAATGTGTCCAGAGGAGGGCGACTAAAATGATCTGGAGAACAAGCCCTATGAGGAGCGGCTTAAGGAGCTGGGCATGTTTAGCCTGAAGAAGAGAAGGATGAGAGGAGATATGATAGCCATGTATAAATATGCGAGAGGAAGCCACAGGGAGGAGGAGGGAGCAAGCTTGTTTTCTGCTTCCTTGGAGACTAGGATGTGAAACAATAGCTTCAAACTACAAGAAAGGAGATTCCATCTGAACATGAGGAAGAACTTCTTGACTGTGAGAGCCGTTCAGCAGTGGAACTCTCTGCCCCAGAGTGTGGTGGAGGCTCCTTCTTTGGAAGCTTTTAAACAGAGGCTGGATGGCCATCTGTCAGGGGCAATTTGAATGCAATATTCCTGCTTCTTGGCAGAATGGGGTTGGACTGGATGGCCCAGGAGGTCTCTTCCAACTCTGTGATTCTATGATTCTATGATATAAATAAAGATAACAACAACAACAAATAGATAATAGATATTAGATGCCTTGAGTCCCCATGGAGAGGAAGGTAGGATATAAATAAAGATAACAACAACAACAACAACAACAACAACAACAACAACAAATAGATAATAGATATTAGACGTATTGTCGAAGGCTTTCATGGCTGGAATCACTGGGTTGTTGTAGGTTTTCCGGGCTATTTGGCCATGTTCTAGAGCAGTGGTTTTCAACCTTCCTAATGCCGCGACCCCTGAGTACAGGTCCTCATGTTGTGGTGACCCCCAACCATAACGTTGTTTTCGTTGTTACTTCATAACTGTAATTTTGCTACTGTTGTGATTCGTAATCTAAATATCTGATATGCAGGATGTATTTTCAGTCACTGGACCAAATTTGGCACAAATACCCGATATGCCCAAAATTTGAATACTGGTGGGGTTGGGGGTGATTGATTTTGTCATTTGGTAATGCCAGAGTTGCTGTGATTTATAGTTCACCTTAAATCAAAGAGCCTTCTGAACTCCATCAATGATGGAATTGAATCAAACATGGCACACAGAATTCCCATGACCAAGAGAAAATATTGGGAAGGTCTGGTGGACATTGACCTTAAGTTTTTGGAGTTGTAGTTCACCTATATCCAGAGAACACTGTGGACTCAAGCAATGATGGATCTGGATCAAACTTGGCACAAATACTCAACATGCCCAAATGTGAACACTGGTAGAGTTTGGGGGAAATAGACCTTGCCATTTGGGAGTTGTAGATGTTGGGATTTATAGTTCACCCACAATGAAATAGCATTCTGAACCCCACCAATGATAGAATTGGACCAAACTTTCCACACGGAACCCCCACGACCAACAGAAAATACTGTGTTTTCTAATTGTCTTTGGCGACCCCTCTGACACCCCCTTGTGACCCCCACAGGGGTCCCGACCCCCAGGTTGAGAAACACTGTTCTAGAGGCATTTTCTCCTGACGTTTCGCCTGCATCTATGGCAAGTATCCTCAGAGGTAGTGAGGTCTGTTGGAAGTAGGAAAATGGGTTCATATACCTGTGGAAAACAGACCTCACTACCTCTGAGGATGCTTGCCATAGATGCAGGCGAAACGTCAGGAGAAAATGCCTCTAGAACATGGCCATATAGCCCGGAAAACCTACAACAACCCAGATATTAGATGCCTTGAGTCCTCATGGGGAGGAAGGCAGGATATAAATAAAAATAATAACAACAACAACAACTTGGATATTTCCTTTAAAGTTCTGACAAAAACCCAGGGCGGATTCTTGTATAACAGCCATCAGTGGGCACGGCATTTTGGACACATCTCTTGCCAAACTTAAGCCGGGAAAGATTCAATGCCTTTCAACAAGGATTGTGAACTTGACAACAGTTACATCTACAAGGGAAAAACCTTATACATTCCCATAACCGCACAGCTCGAATGCAGAGATTCCCAAAGAAGTAACTTTCCCAAATGCTGCAGCTTCAGGCTGGCAAAGGCTGCCAAAAAGCATGGGCCAGATTGGATGCAGCTCTTCTTCTTTCCCATGCAAACCCATGCCAACCATTTTCAGCGGCTCAAAGGAAAGCCTCGGCAAAGCAGACGGCCTGGGCGAGGAGGAATAAAAAGCTTTCCAGCCCTTTCCCGGCGAGGAACCATTTTGTCCTTTGCATCTAATAAGCCGTATCTGATAACTATCAATGGAGGCTCTGACGTGCCTGCTGGGTAACTACGGAGACGCCTATCCCCTTGCTCTCGCCAAGCCGCAAGACAAACACTGCGCGCACACATGAGTAACTCCTCGGCCGTCTTCACCTATGGAGGAGGAAGGTGTGGGTTCCCAATTTATCCCTCTCGGCACCCAGCATATGTCTCCCTTCCCTGCAACTTCTTATGCTCCTCGAAGATTCGGTGATGATGATTTGCTGCCTTGCAATGTTCCCAGTCCAGGAAACCTTGGTGCTGCTTCTTATTCTCTGGTACCAATCGTCCCAATTCAACCTCTGCAGTCCCACTGCCAGAAGGGACAGAGAGTTTCATCTATGCTGATGATCGTGCCATTACTGCTCAAGCAGGGAGCTTTGAGATGGTAGAACAGAAGCTTTCCGAAGCTCTAGGTGCTCTTACTCCTATTACAGGGGAAACCAGCTGATCCCCAACCCATCCAAAACACAGACATGTGCCTTTCATCTCAAGAACAGAGAAGCATCCCTAGCTCTGAAGATCACCTGGGAAGGAATCCCACTGGAGCATTGCAGCACACCCAAATACTTGGGAGTCACCCTGGACCGTGCTCTTACCTACAAGAAGCATTGCCTGAACATCAAGCAAAAAGTGGGTGCTAGAAACAATATCATACGAAAGCTGACTGGCACAACCTAGGGATCACAACCAGATACAGTGAAGACATCTGCCCTTGCGCTGTGCTACTCTGCTGCTGAGTATGCATGCCCAGTGTGGAACACATCTCACCACGCTAAAACAGTGGATGTGGCTCTTAATGAGACATGCCGCATTATCACGGGGTGTCTGCGCCCTACACCACTGGAGAAATTACACTGTTTAGCCGGTATTGCACCACCTGACATCCGCCGGGAAGTAGCAGCCAATAGTGAAAGGACCAAGGCAGAGACATCTCCAGCTCATCCCGTTTGGGTATCAGCCAGCACGTCAACGACTTAAATCCAGACATAGTTTTCTAAGATCTACAGAGACACTCGCTGGAACACCTCAGCAAGCGAGAGTCCAAAAGTGGCAGGCTCAAACCCAGAACCTCAACCAATGGCTGATACCAAATGAGAGACTCCCCTGGGCACACAGAGGACTGGGCGACTTGGAAGGCGCTGAACAGACTGCGCTCTGGCACCACGAGATGCAGAGCCAATCTCAAGAAATGGGGCTACAAAGTGGAATCCACGACATGCGAGTGTGGAGAAGAGCAAACCACTGACCACCTGCTGCAATGCAACCTGAGCCCTGCCACATGCACAATGGCCGGTTCCTCACTAAATTATAACTTCCATGACACCGCAGTATTGAGCCTTGGCAGTTGAAGCAAGGGGAAAGTGCATTCATTCCACACCCTATGCCTGAAATGCCCCCCTCTCGATACGCCCAATGTCCCCCTCTCGATACCCAAAATATGGCCGGTTCCTCACTGAACTATAACTTCCATGACTCCGCAGTATTGAGCCTTAGCAGTTGAAGCAAGGGGAAAGTGCATTCATTCCACACCCTATGCCTGAAATGTCCCCCTCTCGATACGCCCAATGTCCCCCTCTCGATACCCAAAATATGGCCGGTTCCTCACTAAACTATAACTTCCATGATTCCGCAGTATTCAGCCTTGGCAGTTGAAGAAAGGGAAAAATGCATTCATTTCACACCCTATGCCTGAAATGCCCCCCTCTCGATACGCCCAACGTACCCCTCTCGATACCCAAAATATGGCCGGTTCCTCACTAAACTATAACTTCCATGACTCCGAAGTATTGAGCCTTGGTAGTTGAAGCAAGGGGAAAGTGCATTCATTCCACACCCTATGCCTGAAATGCCCCCCTCTCGATACGCCCAATGTCCCCCTCTCGATACCCAAAATATGGCCGGTTCCTCACTGAACTATAACTTCCATGACTCCGCAGTATTGAGCCTTGGCAGTTGAAGCAAGGGGAAAGTGCATTCATTCCACACCCTATGCCTGAAATGCCCCCCTCTCGATACGCCCAATGTCCCCCTCTCGATACCCAAAATATGGCCGGTTCCTCACTAAACTATAACTTCCATGACTCCGCAGTATTGAGCCTTGGTAGTTGAAGCAAGGGGAAAGTGCATTCATTCCACACCCTATGCCTGAAATGCCCCCCTCTCGATACGCCCAATGTCCCTGTGGCGAGAGAGAGAGACTATTTCCTCTTTTAAAAACCACTTTGCTGCCTTATATTAGTTCAGTTTCTTCTTTTATATTGGCTGGGACTTTCTGTATGCTGTTAAACCTTTGTACTTTATATCACAGGCAATGAAACACTCTTGTGTATAACAAAGTAACACAGTTTATTTATAACTTCTGGCTCCAACGCTTGTGGTTACATTTGTGTTTTGTTGCAATCTTGAGGCTTACAGTCAGTTTCATTTACTTGGTTAACTTTTCTGAATAAACTATCAATGTTTCATATTCACAAACATGTTACTTGCTTTACACACTCTTGGCTGAATTATATTCTGAACTAAGGCAACACTAGCCTTCTTTATGTTCCTTAAAACTCGAGCTCTATTTAACTAACTGCTTCTCTATATCAGAAGTCTTTAACACATCTTCATAACTGCTTATTTCTATCAGGCACTCAAAAACCAACTCTCCTCTTCACACACAGATTCCTAACTGTCATTTTCAAACTCCCTCACTCTAACTGCCTCTTTCAGAACCTTGGCTCCGCCCCTTTGGAATGTTCAGCTCTGCTCTCCCCAACTGTCATTTTGGCCTAGCAGCCTTTTCAAATCCTGGGCCTACAATAATCTGCATATGACCAATCGGCTTCACATATGCAAATGAATCCTATCTCTGCTGTTGCTACCCTGTCTGTGCCTATTCTTACCTATCTGCCATATATAAACATAGAGCTATACACCAAAACTTTAACGTAGAGTAGCAATTTCACTACAGTCCCCCTCTCGATACCCAAAATATGGCCGGTTCCTCACTAAACTATAACTTCCATGACTCCGCAGTATTGAGCCTTGGCAGTTGAAGCAAGGGGAAAGTGCATTCATTCCACACCCTATGCCTGAAATGCCCCCCTCTCGATACGCCCAATGTCCCCCTCTCGATACCCAAAATATGGCCGGTTCCTCACTGAACTATAACTTCCATGACTCCGCAGTATTGAGCCTTGGCAGTTGAAGCAAGGGGAAAGTGCATTCATTCCACACCCTATGCCTGAAATGCCCCCCTCTCGATACGCCCAATGTCCCCCTCTCGATACCCAAAATATGGCCGGTTCCTCACTAAACTATAACTTCCATGACTCCGCAGTATTGAGCCTTGGCAGTTGAAGCAAGGGGAAAGTGCATTCATTCCACACCCTATGCCTGAAATGCCCCCCTCTCGATACGCCCAATGTCCCCCTCTCGATACCCAAAATATGGCCGGTTCATCACTGAACTATAACTTCCATGACTCCACAGTATTGAGCTTTGGCAGTTGAAGCAAGGGGAAAGAGCATTCAATGTCCCCCTCTCTATACACTGGTGGAGTTTAGGGGAAATAGACCTTGAGATTTTGGAGTTGTAGTTGCTGGGATTTATAGTTCACCTGCAATCAAAGAGCATTCTGAACTCAACCAATGATGGAATTGAACCAAACATGGTATACAGGACTCCCATGACCAACAGAAAACATTTGAATGGTTTGGTGGGCATTGACCTTGAGTTTGGGAGTTGTAGTTCACCTACATCCAGAGAGCACTGTGGACTCAAACAATGATGGATCTGAACCAAACTTGGCACAAATACTCCATATACCTAAATATGAACACAGATGGAGTTTGGGGAAAATAGACCTTGACATTTGGGAGTTGTCTTTACCTGATTTTATAGTTCACCTACAACCAAGAGCATTCTGAACCCCACCAACGACAGAATTGGGGCAAACAACAATGGAATTGAACCAAACTTCCCCAAAGGTGGAAACTATATCCAAGGCTCCTCAGTGTGAATGCCCGGTTTGAGCCATTCCAAAGGCAGACATTTAGCAGAATCCGGATTTTCCCATTGGAGAAGTGGCTCTGCAGCAGAGCTCCCTTGAAGCTCACTAGGTTGATACAGCACTTTGATGCTTGTGTGTGTGTTTGCTGAGCAGTAAAACGGAAGGCCGTGCCATTTATCCTGGAGCTTAACTGGGCAGGAAGGAACAAGGCGAAGCTATCCGAGGCTTTCTGATTCATTCAATCGGAGCTCCTCATTAATGCAGGCAGATTTCTCAAAGGGACCCAGTAATCAATCACAAGAAGCAAACTGCTTACGGAGCAGCCACAAAATACAGGTTGACCTTGGGACATCCAACCCAACGTCTTTCTTGGTCCAGCTATTTTTCCAAAATCCAAAGGAGGAGGGCATTATTATTGAGATCCTACCGGAAATGCATTGTATCAGCGTTTCTCAACCTGGGGTCGTGAGGGGGCTTCAGAGGGGTTGCCAAAGACAATCAGAAAACATATATTTCTATAAAACCCTATACGGCTCCGGCCCAGCGTACCTGTCCGAACTAGGCTTGGGTAACCACGGAAAAATTTGGTTCTAAACTCGTTTTGTTTTTAGGGGGCCCTTGCGTTTCGTTTTTTTAAATAATTCCGAAATTTTCCTTTAAAATTTTTTTGAAATTTACGAAATTTCGTAAAATTACGAATCGATTCGTTAATGGCGGACGGGATTGCGCAATATGCTAAAAAAAACCTCCAAATGGGACGGGGGGAACTTCTGAAGCTTCCCTCTCCCTCTGTTGTTGACTGTTGGTGTGATAAAACAAACAACTATAAAACTTGCACCAGACATGCGAAAATAATTACGAAATAATTACGAAATAATTACGAAATAAATTGAAAAAATTGTTTCGAATCTTTATTACTCCTCACACAATTCCTGCATGGCTCAATATTGGATCGTAAGCTAATTTAAATACAAATTAATAACGAATTACGAAATTAACGAACGAAACCGCCCAAGCCTAGTCCGAACGTATCTCCTTCTATGTCCCTCCTTGGAGTTTAAGTTCTTCTGGGGAGGTCCTGCTCTCAGCCCCGCCTCTATCACAAGTGAGGCTGGTAGGGACGAGGGACAGGGCCTTCTCAATGGTGGCCCCTTGCCTGTGGAATTCACTTTCCAGAGAAATTAGGTCATCAACATACCTACTCTCCTTCAGAAGGAAGCTGAAAACATGCTGAAACATGCTGAAAACATGGATATGGGACCAGACTTTTGGGTAATCTGGCAGACTGACAAGGTAATGATGACCAGAATGTGGAAAGGACTATGGTAATGTTGAATGGACTTATGGATTTTAGAACTCGGTGAACGTTGGCCACTAGATTGGCTTTTTAATTGTTATTGTATTAATTGAATGTTTTAATTATTGTGGTTATTTCTGTTATGTATTTCATCTGATGAATTGTTGGCATCGAATTGTGCCGCTTGTAAGCCGCCCTGAGTCCCCCCTTGGGGGTTGAGAAGGGCGGGGTAGAAGTGCCCGAAATAATAATAATGATAATAATAATAATAATAATAATAATAATAATAATAATAATAATATTTCTGATGGTCTTAGGAACCCCTTTGGCAAAGAAGGCTGAAGACCTCTCCGCCTGTCCTTCTCTTCCTTTTTGGAAACAGACCAAAATCCCTCCAAAATCCCTCCTCTGGTGTTCAGCCAAGGGGAGGGTTGTTGAGGTTCCAAGTGGAGGAGGGGAGAGCAGGTGTGCTTGGCACATGGCAGCGTGGTACACATGTGCGGCCAAGGGGGAGCGTGTGAGGCTGGAGGGAGGCTCGTGCCAGCGAATCCCTTCAAGGCATGGGGTTCTGTGTGCGAAGTTTGATCCAATTCTATTGTTGGTGAGGTTCAGAATGCTCTTTGATTGTAGGTGAACTATAAATCCCAACAACGATAACTCCCAAATGTCAAGGTCTATTTTCTCCAAACTCCACCAGTGTTCACATTTGGCCATATTGAGTATCCATGCCAAGTTTGGTACAGATCTATCACTGTTTGAGTCCACAGTGCTCTCTGGATGTAAGTGAACTACAACTCCAAAACTCAAGGTCCAGTATTTTCTGTTGGTCATGGGAGTTCTGTGTGCCAAGTTTTAGTTCATTTCCATTCTTGGTGAGGTTCAGAATGCTCTTTGATTTTAGGGGAACTATAAATCCCAGCAACTACAACTCCCAAATGTCAAGGTCTATTTTCCCCAAACTCCACCAGTGTTCACATTTGTCCATATTGAGTATCTGTGCCAAGTTTGGTCCAGATCTAACACTGTTTGAGTCCACAATGCTCTCTGGATGTAGGTGAACTACAACTCCAAAACTCATGGTCAATGCCCACCAAACCCTTCCAGTATTTTCGGTTGCTCATGAGAGTTCTGTGTGCCAAGTTTGGTTCAATTCCATCGTTGGTGAGGTTGAGAATGCTCTTTGATTGTAGGGGAACTATAAATCCCAGCAACTACAACTCCCAAATGTGAAGGTCTATTTCCCCCAAACTCCACCAGTGCTCACATTTGGGCATATTCAGTATTTGCGCCCAGTTTGGTCCAGATCTATCACTGTTTGAGTCCATAGTGCTCTCTGTATGTAGGTGAACTACAACTCCAAAACTCAAGGTCCAGTATTTTCTGTTGGTCATGGGAGTTCTGTGTGCCAAGTTTGGTTCAATTCCATCCTTGGTGAGGTTCAGAATGCTCTTTGATTGTAGGGGAACTATAAATCCCAGCAACTACAACTCCCAAATGTCAAGGTCTATTTCCCCCAAACTCCAGCAGTGCTCACATTTGGGCATATTCAATATTTGTACCAAGTTTGGTCCAGATCTATCACTGTTTGAGTCCACAGTGGTCTCTGGATGTAGGTGAACTACAACTCCAAAACTCAAGGTCCAGTATTTTCTGTCGGTCATGGGAGTCTTGTGTGCAAGACTGATTCATTTCCATCGTTTGCTTTACACAGACATGGATTCTTTCCCCCACCTTGACACAGATATATATACACTCCACCTCTGAAAATGCCAACCATGGATGGAGGCAAAATGTCAGGAGAGAATGCTGCTGGAACACGGCCATAAAGCCCAAAAAAACTTACAGTAACCCAGTGATTTCAGCCATGAAAGCCTTCAATAACACATTATCCCTTATTTTTTGGACTTTGTAGGTTTGATTGGAAAGGCGTCCCCTGTCCAGTTTAATGTGTCACATTGAATGACATCATTAGGGGGATCCCTTGTGACATCACAATGGGGCGCCCCTCGGATTTTAACCCAGAGATGTCCAGACTTGGGACAATCCAACCTTCCCTGTAATGCATCTAATGCAAAAAGAACACAACATAATTTCCCTAGTGTTGATGCAACCCATGTTCTGCCCTTATTATCCTTCCTCCAAGTAAATTAATCCAGGTAGTTGCGATACTAGTTGTTTCCTTCCCATAAAGACTCCCAGGATTTGCATTCAAGATTACCCGTTGCATACTCTCGTTGTCTTTTTTTCCCCGTTGCCACATTCAAGGAGAGAACCACTTTGTTGTCTTGGAGCGTCGTTGTCATGGATTCATGCATGTCATCGGGCTCCACGGAAATAATTTCGAAGGATATTTCTCCCAGCTGCCACCACTTTCAGGTTCTGTGCGAGCCTCCATTTTCAAGATGCACGGAATCTCCCATCTTGTCCAAAAGAGCCTTGGGAAAGTCGGAACTTTGGGAACTCGATGGACAGATCCTTTTGCATCCCTACTCAGAGATTATTCCCATTGGAGAAATAGTTCACTCTTAGCTGAAAGAAAAATGAGCTCTTTTCCTTTTGTCAGTTGTTGAACTGCATTATTTGGACCTAGACCAGTGTTTCTCAACCTGGGGGTCGGGACCCCTGGAGGGGTCGCAAGGGGGTGTCAGAGGGGTCATCAAAGACCACCAGAAAACACAGTATTTTCTATTGGCTATGGAGGTTCTGGTGGTGCAGTGGGTTAAAGCACTGAGCTGCTGAGCTTGTTGATCGAAAGGTCGCAGGTTCGATTCCGGGGAGCGGCGTGAGCTTCCGTTGTCAGCCCTAGCTTCTGCCAACCTAGCAGTTCAAAAACATGCAAATGTGAGTAGATCAATAGGTACCGCTCCTGCGGGAAGGTAACGGCGCTCCATGCAGTCATGCCGGCCACATGACCTTGGAGGTGTCTACGGACAACGCTGGCTCTTCGGCTTAGAAATGGAGATGAGCACCACACCCCAGAGTCAGACATGACTGGACTTAATGTCAGGGGACTACCTTTACTATGATTGACTGGCATTGAATGTTTGCCATTGTGTCGTTGGTGGGGTTCAGAATGCTCTTTGATTGTAGGTGAACTGTAAATCCCAGCAACTACAACTCCCAAATGTCAAAGTCTATTTTCCCCAAACTCCACCAGTGTTCACATTTGGGCATATTGAGATTCATGCCAAGTTTGGTCCAGATCCATCATTGTTTGAGTCCACAGTGCTCTCTGGATGTAGGTGAACTACAACTCCCAAAACTCAAGGTCAATGCCCACCAAACCCTTCCAGTATTTTCTGTTGGTCATGGGAGTTCTGTGTGCCAAGTTTGATTCAATTCCATCGTTGGTGGAGTTCAGAATGCTCTTTGATTGTAGGTGAACTATAAATCCCAGCAACTACAACTCCCAAATGACAAAATCAATACCCTCCCCAATCCCACCAGTATTCAAATTTGAGCATATTGGGTATTTGTGCCAAATTTCGTCCAGTGTATGAAAATACATCCTGCATATCAGATATTTACATTACTATTCATAACAACAGCAAAATGACAGTTATGAAGTAGCAATGAAACTAATTTTATGGTTGGGGGTCACCACAATATGGGGAAGCGCATTAAGGGGTCGTGGCATTAGGAAGGTTGAGAACCACTGATCTAGACTGACAATATAATGCAGTGTATCTCAACCTTCCTAATGCCGCGACCCCTTAATACAGTTCCCCATGTTGTGGTGACCCCCAACCATAACATTATTTTCATTGCTATTTCATAACTGTAATTTTGCTACTGTTATGAAACACAATGTAAATATCTGATATGCATCTGGTCGCTTCTGTATAATACCACAAAGGATTAGCACCTCACCCGCCTCATAGGAAACCTGCTACAAAACAGGAGCTTTTTTGTTGAGTTTCAGGGCCAGAGAAGCAGATGGCGCAGAGGAATGGCCTGCCTCAGGGGAGCGTGCTTGCTCCATCCATGTTCAACATCTACACAAATGACCAGCCACTGCCAGAAGGGACAGAGAGCATCATCTATGCTGATGATCGTGCCATCACCGCTCAAGCAGGGAGCTTTGAGATGGTTGAACAGAAGCTCTCCGAAGCTCTAGGTCTACGAAGACGTTGCTCAGGGGACGCCCGGATGTCTTGCAATCCTGCAAGGAGGCTTCTCTCATGTCCCTCAGAGAGCTTCATCTATGCTGATGATCGTGCCATCACTGCTCAAGCATGGAGCTTTGAGATCGTGGAACAGCAGCTCTCCGAAGCTCTAGGTGCCCTTACCACCTACTACAGGGAAAACCAACTGATCCCTAATCCATCTAAAACACAGACATGTGCCTTTCACCTCAAGAACAGGCAAGCATCCCGAGCTCTGAGGATTACCTGGGAAGGAATCCCACGGGAGCATTGCACCCAAATACCTGGGAGTCACTCTGGACCGTGCTCTGACCTACAAGAAGCACCGCCTGAATATCAAGAAAAATTGGGTGCTAGAAACAATATCATACGAAAGCTGACTGGCACAACCTGGGGATCACAACCAGACACAGTGAAGACATCTGCCCTTGCGCTATGCTACTCTACTGCTGAGTATGCATGCCCAGTGTGGAACACATCTCACCACAGTGGATGTGGCTCTTAATGAGACATGCCGCATTATCAGTTGCTGAACTGCATTATATGCATCTACACTGACCATATAATGCAGTGTATCTCAACCTTCCTAATGCTAAGACCCCTTAATACAGTTCCCCATGTTGTGGTGACCCCCAACCATAACATTATTTTCGTTGCTACTTCATAACTGTAATTTTGCTACTGTTATGAATCACAATGTAAATATCTCATATGCATCTGGCCGCTTCTGTATAATATCACAAAGGATTACCACCTCACCCGCCTCATAGGAAACCTGCTACAAAACAGGAGCTTTTTTGTTGAGTTCCAGGGCCAGAGAAGCAGATGGCGGAGAGGAATGGCCTGCCTCAGGGGAGCGTGCTTGCTCCATCCATGTTCAACATCTACACAAATGACCAGCCACTGCCAGAAGGGACGGAGAGCATCATCTATGCTGATGATCGTGCCATTACCGCTCAAGCAGGGAGCTTTGAGATGGTTGAACAGAAGGTCTCCGAAGCTCTAGGTCAGGGGTTCTCAACCTTCCTAATGCCGTGACCCCTTAATACAGTTCCTCATGTTGTGGTGACCCCCAACCATAACATTATTTTCGTTGCTACTTCAGAACTGTAATTTTGCTACTGTTATGAATCGTCATGTACATATCTGATATGCAGGATGTATTTTCATTCACTGGACCAAGTTTGGCACAAATACCCAAACACTCAAATTTGAATACTGGTGGGGTTTGTGGAGGGATTGATTTTGTCATTTGGGAGTTGTAGTTGCTGGGATTTGTAGTTCACCTACAATCAAAGAACATTCTAAACTCTACTAATGATGGAATTGTAACAAATTTGGCACACAGAACTCCCATGACCAACAGAACATCCTGGAAGGATTTGGTGGACACTGACGTTGAGTTTTGTAGTTGCTGGGATTTGTAGTTCACCTACAATCAAGGAACATTCCAAACTCCATCAATGATGGAACTGAACCAAATTTGGCACACAGAACTCCCATGACCAAGAGAAAATACAGGAAGGATTTGGTGGACACTGACGTTGACTTTTCTAGTTCCTGGGATTTATAGTTCACCTACAATCAAAGAACATTCCAAACTCCATCAATGATGGAACTGAAACAAATTTGGTACACAGAAATCCCACGATCAACAGAACATCCTGGAAGGATTTGGTGGACACTGACCTTGAGTTTTGGAGCTGTAGTTGCTGGGATTTATAGTTCACCTTCAATCATAGATCATTCTGAACTCCACCAATGATGGAATTGAACCAAATTTGGCACACAGTTCTCCCATGACCAACAGAACATCCTGGAAGGATTTGGTGGACACTGACCTTGAGTTTTAGAGTTGTAGTTCACCTACATCCAGAGAGAACTGTGGACACAAACAGTGATGACCTGGACCAAACTTGGCACAAATACTCAACATGCCCAAATGTGAACACTGCTGGAGTCTGGGGGAAACAGACCTTGACATTTGGAAGTTGTTGTTGCTGGGACTTATCGTTCACCTACAATCAAAGAGTATTCTGAACCCCACCAACGATAAAATTGAACCAAACTTTGCATACAGAACTCCCATGACCAAGATAAAATACTGGAAGGGTCTGGTGTGCATTGACTTTGAGTTTTGGAGTTATAGTTCGCCTACATCCAGAGAGCACTGTGGACTCCAACAATGATGGATCTGGTACAAATACTCAGGATGCCCAAATGTGAACACTGGTGGAGTTTTTGGAAAATAGAACTTGAGATTTAGGAGTTGTAGTTGCTGGGATTTATAGTTCCCCTACAATCAAAGAGCTTCTTGAAGCCCACCAATGATAGAATTGATCCACACATTTCACGCAGACCAACATGACCAACAGAAAATACTGGAGGGATTTGGGAGGAATTGACAGTGATTTAGGGGAGATGTAGTTCACCTACCTATGGAGAGCACTGTGAACCAAACAACTATGGATCTAGATCAAATTTGGCACAAGTACCTGATATGCTGAAATGTAAATACTAGTGGGGTTGGGGGAGGGGTTGATTTTGTCATTTGGGAGTTGTAGTTGCTGCCGAAGGGGTTCCTAAAACCATCAGAAATATGGTGACCCCTCCAAAACCTCCTTATAAAACAGAGCTGCCTCTCTAATCTCAAAGGTAACACTTAGGACCTATTTTGAGCGAGTGTGAATCGCCCTGGAGGAATGCACTTTCTGATACTGGCTTAGCAGGGAGGAGGTTGCACAGCTATGTGCATCCCAATACAGGCAGTCCCCGAGTTACAAACATCCGATTGACAAACAACTCATTGTTAAGAACAGGGCTGAGACAACAGGAAATGAGAGAAATCAAAATAGTGTGAACTCTTTCCTGAGCTATCCAAATCATAGAATCATAGAGTTGGAAGAGACCTCATGGGCCATCCAGTCCAACCCCCTGCCAAGGAGCAGGAATATTACATTCAAAGCACCCCTGGCAGATGGCCATCCAGCCTCTGTTTAAAAGCTTCCAAAGAGGGAGCCTCCACCACACTCCGAGGAAGAGAGTTCCACTTCTGAATGGTCTATCTATCTATCTATCTATCTATCTATCTATCTATCTATCCACATAATATCCACATAATAATATATCCACATCCAGGAAGAAGCAAAGACCACCAGCACTGAAGCGATGGTCCTCCACCACCTACCTACCTACCTACCTATCCACATAATATCCACATAATAATATATCCACATTCAGGAAGAAGCAAAGGCCACCAGCACTGAAGCGATGGTCCTCCGCCACCTACCTACCTATCTATCCACATAATATCCACATAATAATATATCCACATCCAGGAAGAAGCAAAGTCCACCAGCACTGAAGCGATGGTCCTCCGCCACCGACCTATCTATCTATCTATCTATCTATCCACATAATATCCACATAATAATATATCCACATCCAGGAAGAAGCAAAGACCACCAGCACTGAAGCGATGGTCCTCCACCACCTACCTACCTACCTACCTACCTACCTATCTATCCACATAATATCCACATAATAATATATCCACATCCAGGAAGAAGCAAAGACCACCAGCACTGAAGCGATGGTCCTCCACCACCTACCTACCTACCTACCTACCTACCTATCTATCCACATAATATCCACATAATAATATATCCACATCCAGGAAGAAGCAAAGACCACCAGCACTGAAGCGATGGTCCTTTGCCATCTACCTACCTATCTATCCACATAATATCCACATAATAATATATCCACATCCAGGAAGAAGCAAAGGCCATCAGCACTGAAGCGATGGTCCTCTGCCACCTACCTACCTACGTATCTACCTATCTATCTATCTATCCACATAATATCCACATAATAATATATCCACATCCAGGAAGAAGCAAAAGCCACCAGCACTGAAGCGATGGTCCTTTGCCACCTACCTACCTACCTATCTATCCACATAATATCCACATAATAATATATCCACATCCAGGAAGAAGCAAAGAGCACCAGCACTGAAGCGATGGTCCTCTGCCACCTACCTACCTACGTACCTACCTATCTATTTATCTATCCACATAATATCCACATAATAATATATCCACATCCAGGAAGAAGCAAAGACCACCAGCACTGAAGCGATGGTCCTTTGCCACCTACCTACCTATCTATCCACATAATATCCACATAATAATATATCCACATCCAGGAAGAAGCAAAGACCACCAGCACTGAAGCGATGGTCCTCTGCCACCTGCCTGCCTACCTACCTACCTACCTACCTATCTATCCACATAATATCCACATAATAATATATCCACATCCAGGAAGAAGCAAAGACCACCAGCACTGAAGTGATGGTCCTCCGCCACCTACCTACCTATCTATCTATCCACATAATAATATATCCACATTCAGGAAGAAGCAAAGACCACCAGCACTGAACCGATGGTCCTCCGCCACCTACCTACCTACCTACCTACCTACCTATCTATCCACATAATATCCACATAATAATATATCCACATCCAGGAAGAAGCAAAGACCACCAGCATTGAAGCGATGGTCCTCCGCCATCAACTCTGCTGGACTGGCCACGTTGTCCGGATGCCTGACCACCGTCTCCCAAAGCAGTTGCTCTACTCCGAACTCAAGAATGGAAAATGGAATAGAGATTTAAAGATGGGCTCAAAGCCAACCTTAAAAACTCTGGCATAGACACCGAAAACTGGGAAGCCCTGGCCTTGAGGTCAGCTGTGACCAGCAGTGCTGTAGAATTTGAAGAGGCACAAATGGAGGGCGAAAGAGAGTAACGTGCCAAGAGGAAGGTGCATCAAGCCAACCCCAACTGGGACTGCCTTCCACCTGGAAACCAATGCCCTCACTGCGGGAGAAGATGCAGATCAAGAATAGGACTCCACAGTCACCTACGGACCCACCACCAGAACACCGAACTTGGAGGACCATCAAGTCCCTTGGACTACGAGGGATCGCCTAAGTAAGTAAGTAAAATCCACATCCACATAAGAAAAATAAAAATGAATATATATGTATGTATGTACGTATGTATGTATGTATGTATGTATGTGTGTGTGTATGTGGCTGACGTGTCCACTTAAGCCAGTAGTTCTCTGATATGTATTTTCATTCACTGGATCAAATTTGGCAGAAATACCTGATACGCCCGCATTTGAATACTGGTGGGGTTGGGATGGAAGATTGATTTTGTCATTTGGGAGTTGTAGTTGCTGGGATTTATAGTTCACCTACAATCAAAGAGCATTCTGAATTCCACCAATGATGGAATTGAACCAAATATGGCCCACAGAACTCCCATTATTACTAATTACTCCCATTATTACTAACAGTAATTATTACTATTATTGGGTTGCTGTGAGTTTTCTGGGCTGTTTAGCCATAATCCAGAAGCATCCTCTCCTGACGTTTCGCCTCCACCTATGGCCTTTGTAAACCCCTGTCTGCAAATTGTATTATATGGCAGTTTAGACGGGACCTAAAAAGGGAGTTCTAAAGCCAGGAAGAAGCCTATGTTTCCACCTGATGTAACTCTGAGTTTGCAATAGGAATGGGAGGCAATCCTTAGGCAAACCCTCAGAAATGCTGTCAGATTGGATAATCCGTTCCAGTTCGGCGACCGGTTTCTCTTAATCTCCACTTCCCTTACATAACCACAGTAACCGATACCTAGAGAGGAGGATCCACACTGGAGAACTGTAGCAGTTTGACGCCGCTTTGTGGTTTCCCTTCTCAGTCAAAGAATGCTGGTGCTGCCCCAAACTACAACTCCCAGGTGTTCAAAGTGTCCCAGTTTCTCTCAACTCCTCCCACTTTCCCCGTTTGCTATTAGATTGCTGCAAATTGAGTTCAAAATACAAAACTACATCCACACTGTATCCACACTGCAGAATTAATGCACTTTGGTACCTCTTGAACTGCCATGGCTCCGGGCAATGGAACCCTGGGAGTTGTAGTTTTCCTAAGAATTCTGATGCCTCACTGAACTACAAATCCCAAGGAACCATCCATTGTCTTGGCTCAGTGCAATGGAATCCTGGGAGTTGTACTTTTCCAAAGAATGCTGCTTCTCATTAAACTACAAATCTCAGGGATCTTCCATTACCTTGGGCAGTGCTATGGAATCCCGGGAGTTGTAGTTTTCCAAAGAATACTGATGCCTCACTAAACTACAAATCTCAGGGATCTTCCATTGCCTTGGGTCAGTGATATGGAATCCCAGGAGTTGTAGTTTTCCAAAGAATACTGATGCCTCACTAAACTACAAATCCCAGGCCTTCTTCAATCGCCTTGGCTCAGCCTGGGAGCAGAATGCTGATGCCTCACTAGACTACAAATCCCTGACAGTCTTCCATTGGCTCAGTGCTATGGAGTCCTGGGAATTATAGTTTTCCAAAGAATACTGATACCTCACTAAACTACAAATCTCAGGGATCTTCCATTGCCTTGGGTCAGTGCTATGGAATCCCAGGAGTTGTAGTTTTCCAAAGAATGCTGGTGCCTTACTAAACTACCAACACCTGATAGTCTTCCATTGCCTTGGCTCAGTGCTATGGTATCCTGGGAGTTGTAGTTTTCCAAAGAATGCTGATGCCTCACTAAACTACAAACCCTTGGCAGTCTTCATTGTGTTGGCTCAGTGCTATGGAATCCTGGAAGTTGTAGTTTTCCAAAGAATGCTGGTACCTCACTAAACTACCAACCCCTGATAGTCTTCCATTGCCTTGGCTCAGTGCTATGGTATCCTGGGAGCTGTAGTTTTCCAAAAATGCTGATGCCTCACTAAACTACAAATCCCAGGTCTTGTTCCATCACCTTGGCTCAGTGCTATGGTATCCTGTGAGCTGTAGTTTTCCAAAAATGCTGATGCCTCACTAAACTTCAAATCCCAGGTCTTGTTCCATCACCTTGGCTCAGTGCTATGGAATCCTGGGAGTTGTAGTTTTCCAAAGAATGCTGATAGCTCACCAAACTACATTCCCATTCCAGCCTTCCATTGCCTTGGCTCCATGCTATGGAATTCATTATTATAAAAAATATTATCATGAAACCCTAGAGTTGGAAGGGACCCCAAAGGCCATCCAGTCCAACCGCATTCTGATGGAAGACACAATTATTCAAACACCTATCAAATAAGATATCCTATTAAAATGTCACTGATTTAAAGAAGTTTAAAAGCATTTAAAATATAGCCATAGTAGAATTATAAAAAAATATTTAAAAGTCCATGTCAGGAAGATAGCTAATCCACTCCGGGTTTTCATGCTGATTTTACTGGTGCTCTCCAAGGTGCTGAATATGATTCCTAAATAGGCCCAGCACCTTGGATAGCTCTTTTAAGATCATGGCAAAACCTGGCACAGATTGGGTTGCTGTGAGTTTTGTTGGGCTGTATGGCCATGTTCTGGTAGCATTCTCTCCTGACATTTTGCCTGCACCTGTGATTAATGGCATCTTCAGAGGTTCTGTTGGCAATGAAGCAAGTGGTGCGTGTGTGTATGTATGTGTGTGTGTGTGTGTGTATGTATGTGTATATATATGTGTATATATATGTATATGTATGCATGTATGTATATATATATATATATGTGTGTGTGTGTGTGTATGTAAAGGTTGGTAAAGGTTGTCCCCTGACATTAAGTCCAGTCATGTTTGACTCTGGCGTGTGGTGCTCATCTCCATTTCTAAGCCGAAGAGCCGGCGTTGTCCATAGACACCTCCAAGGTCATGTGGCCGGCATGACTACATGGAGCGCCCTTACCTTCCTGGAGCGGTACCTATTGATCTACTCACATTTGCATGTTTTTGAACTGCTAGGTTGGCAGAAGCTCGGGCTGACAGCGGAAGCTCACACCGCTCCCCAGAATCGAACCTGCGACCTTTCGGTCAACAAGCTCAGTAGCTCAGCGCTTTAATCCACTGCGCTTCCGGGGGCACCCTGTGTGTGTGTGTGTGTGTGTGTGTGTATATATATATATATATATATATATTTGTATAATGTCCACGGTGGAAGAAAGAACCACTGTCTGTTTAAAGCAAGTGTGAATGTTGTAATTAACAATCTTGAACAGCATTAAGTAGCCATAAGGTTTGTAAAGTCAATCAGTGAGGGTATCTACATAGAGGTAGCCTGACTATTGTTGCCTGGGGGCATCCTTTGTTTGGGAGGCACTTGATTGTTTGCTGTCTAGAGTTCTCCTGTTTCTGAGTGGTGTTCTTTAAATACTATCTTGATTTATTATATATATATATATATATATATATATATGTATGTGTGTATATATTTACTGTCTTTATTTACTGTCAGAATCAAGACAGTAAATAAAGAACACCGCTCAGAAACCGGAGAACTCCAGACAACAAACAATCAAGGGCCAGTTAACACCTCCCAAACAGAGGGTGCCTCCAAGCAACAGAAGTCAGGCTACCTATAATGTAATGCAATATAATAATAATAATAATAATAATAATAATAATAATATGATATTATAATTATATATATTACATGTAATATTACTAATAATATTACAATATAATTGGTATAGCATAATATAGCAATATTTAGAACTGATATTGTACTATGCTAATAATATAATATATTGTATGTATATATACCTTGTAAGCCGCTCTGCGTCCCCTTCGGGGTGAGAAGGGCGGCATATAAATGTCGTAAATAAATAAATAAATAAATAAAATACCTCTATGCAGATACCCTCACTGATTGACTTTACAGATTCAACTCTCACTGATTGACTTTGCAGATTCATGGCTACTCAATGCTAATCAAACTTGCTAATTGCAACATTCACACTCACTTTAAACAGACAAGGGTTGTCGAAGACTTTCATGGCCGGAATCACTGAGTTGCTGTGAGTTTTCCAGACTATATGGCAATGCTTCTGGAACATACAGCCTGGAAAACTCACAGCAACCCAGACAAGAGTTCTTTCTCCCACCCTGGGCATTATTTTCTAATTATGTAGCAAGGGAACACTATATATATATAGGGGGGGGGGGAACACTGTGTATGTATGTATATATATATGTAATGTTCTTTTGTGGGATTAACATAACTCAAAAACCACTGCACAAATTGACACCAAATTTGGACACAAGACACCTAACAACCCAATGTACATCCTTCCCAAATGATTTTGTCATTTGGGAGTTGTAATCGCTGGGATTTATAGTTAACCTACAATCAAAGAGCATTCTGAACTCCATCAACGATGGAATTGAACCAAACATGGCATATAGGACTCCCATGACCAACAGAAAACATTTGAAGGGTTTAGTGGGCATTGACCTTGAGTTTGGGAGTTGTAGTTCACCTACACCCAGAGAGCACTGTGGACTCAAACAAGGATGGATCTGGACCAAACTTGGCACAAATATTCCATATACCTAAATATGAACACAGATGGAGTTTGGGGGAAATAGACCTTGACATTTGGGAGTTGTCGTTAACTGGGATTTATAGTTCACCTACAATCAAAGAGCATTCTGAACCCCACGAACGACAGAATTGGGGCAAACTTCCTATACAGAACCCCCATGACCAACAGAAAATACTTAAGGCCATCTAGTCCAACTCTCTTCACCAGGGCGAGAAAACATAATCAAAGCCCTCCTGACAAAGCGCCATCCAGCCATAGATAGATATAGATAGATAGATAGATATGATTCACACACAGAGAGATATAGTATCATAGATTTGAAAGGGACCCTTTAAGAAGGACAATTATATGTTGCATGTTCCAGAGTAGGCAAACCAGACCTCTCCACATCCACACTGATAAAGAAACAGCAAGAAATAATGTTTACACACAAGCATAAAGAAATTACATATATTAGAAACCAACACTTTCTAATTACTTTATTTTCCAGATCAACAGACTGGGCCACAGCAACGCGTGGCAGGGGATGGCTAGTATACACAGACACACACACACACACACACACAGAGACTCCACTTGCTTCATTGCCAACAGAACCTCTGAAGATGCCATTAGCCACAGATGCAGGCGAAATGTCAGGAGAGAATGCTACTGGAACATGGCCAGACAGCCCAAAAAACTCACAGCAACCCAGTGATTCCAGTAATGAAAGCTTTTGATATCACACTGGCATGGATTCACCACCCCATTCATATAGGAATCTCCTGAGGATGGAGTGAGGAAAAGAAAACCCTTAGTGGAGTATAAATATTAGTTAGTAAAAGGTAAAGGCTTTCCCCTGACATGAAGTCCAGTCGTGTCTGACTCTGGGGGTTGCTGCTCATCTCCATTTCTAAGCCGAAGAGTCGGCGTTGTCCGTAGACACCTCCAAGGTCATGTGGCTGGCATTACTGCATGGAGCGCCGTTACCTTCCCGCTGGAGCAGTACCTATTGATCTACTCACATTTGCATGTTTTCGAACTGCTAGGTTGGCAGAAGCTGGGGCTGACAGCAGGAACTCACCTGCCACTCCCCGGATTCGAACCTGTGACCTTTAGGTCAACAAGATCAGCAGCTCAGCGCTTTAACCCACTACACCACCGGGGGTTACTATGCCATAAATGAACAAATAATAGTATTATTTATTTATTTATTTATTTACGACATTTATATGCCGCCCTTCTCACCCCGAAGGGGACTCAGAGCGGCTTACAAGGTATATATACATACAATATATTATTAACATAGTACAATATCAGTTTTAAATATTGCTATATTGCACTATATCAATTATACCGTAATATTATTAGTAATATTACATGTAATATAAATATATAATTATAATATCATATTATTAGTAGTCGTATTACATTGCATTACATTACAATATTATAAATATTATATGTATACACAATATATTATATATTATATTATAACATATT